>JAANYP010000213.1:113687-322543 GCA_020465985.1 Centrapalus pauciflorus
CCCCCCCCCCCCCTCTACAGCTTAAAGCTATATACTTTGGGAACCTCTCGGGACCTACAAGGTTGAAGTAAGGGGTGGTGAGGGATATGCGAGTAGCTCCGATTCAAAACGTACCTTGTCGAATATTAATGAGGGAGCTGCGGAAGGTGAGGATGATGATGATGATGAAGGTGGAACAAATAATTATGAGGGAGGAGCTGCATTAATTGATATTGTAAATATAGCTCAGCAGAGTGTGAGGGATGCCCAAAGCCCAGAAACCCAGGACAGATCCATATATGCTGTTAGCTCCCACCAGGGAGTTAGTATTGAAGAAGTCAGTATCTCACTGACGATTGCACATCCCCCATCCACTCAGTCTCCTCTCAATAGGAGACTGTTTCATTTGAACACCGGGATCAAGCTCATATGCTATCCGATAATCCTTTGGATTTGATGGATATTGAAATTAGTACACATCTGCCCGAGTGTACAACTTCGTTTCTCTCACAGAGTCTAGAACCGATACACACTAGGAACTCAGTGTCACTGCCGGAACAACCTAGTAACGGAAGCATTCGTTGCTCCGTCACTTGAAGAGATTGGAAGTCTAGTCAGAGCCACAACTATGCCATCTCTGAGCACTGGCCACACAGAGGTTCTTTTTACAAGTTCCACTGTTGTGTCAACTGGAAGTCTAAGTGACCCAGTAGTTAGTCTTTCCCCGTTTGTGACTGAATCTACTCTAACTTAAGCATTGAATGCTGATGTTGCTGGTGTGAACAATTATGTCTCAACTCAATTGTCAGAGGTTATGGCTTAAATGACAAACATTCATAAGTTTCTGAAAGGAAAATCTGTAGCAGAAGAATTTGTGAAGCAACCAGATCCAAATCAAGCTATAGAAGAGCTAAGAGACTTAGTTATTGAGCAATTTAAAGAAATGAGAGAGAGGATGATAGGGTTGGAGAGTACGGCGATAACAACTTTGGGAAATTTATCAGAATGTGTAGCAGCAGTTGAACAATCAAGCAAGGCTCAAGCTTCAGTGCCTAAAAGAAAACATGATGAGCATGATGATGACTCCGATGATGCTCCTCATGAGGGGAGAAGAGGAGGAAGCTTGATGAGCCGACACTGGGTCTTTTAATGATCACTTATCCAGAGAAAGATACGGAAGGACAAGAGAGAGGTGAAGCTGGAAGTTCAAAAGAACCTGCTGATGTTCAAGAAGGATAGGAATTAATTCTTTATGAAGATGTTCCTGTTCCATTGAGCATACAGTCAGAGTTTTACAATTTCGGTGAATATAAAGATTCTGATGATGATGTACAAGAGAAAGTATCAATGATTGAGGATAGTGTTGAGAAGGTTGTAGAGATAGAAGAATCTGATGATGATGATGTCATAGAATTGACAGATGTTGCTGTGAGAGCTGACAGAATAGAAGAAGAAGAAGTGTTAGTTCAAGAAATTTTAAAAGATGATATACCTATACCAATGGTTGAAAAGCCTGAGGTTACGGCACAAGTAAAAGAAGAAGAGTTTGAGTCATTCCCAGTTGAAAGTTTTATTCCTCTAGTTGTGAAAGAAGTTAATGAATTTGAGATTATGGAAAGATTTTTTGATGAGTATGTGTTAGCTGATGAGTCACAGAGGCAACATCAATTGAGATTTGAAGTTCAAAGAATAGTTCGAAAAGAAATTGATGATATGTTGTGCATTCTGAATGAAGAAGAAGTTAGAAAGAAAAGGAAAAAGGGTTTAGAGCTTATATCGAAGAAATCGGCTGAGTATATTAGAATAAGAAATAAATTGCCATATCTTGAAGACCATCTTGAGAAAAAGATTTTCTGCAAAAAGCAAGCAACGTGCACTTTTCTGAAGTAACTTAGAGTGTTGGAGCCGAATAGACCAAATTTGGTGAATTATGCAAGAATTCTTCAAAATAACCTCAAAGTGCTGAAAAGGTTAGAAGTGAGTTTCCAATAGTGGATCTGATAAAGATTGAAAAGGATAGATTTGTTAAGATTTTTTATCCTACCTTCACTGTTACAAGATCGGATGGGAATACATACACATTGTAGGTCCCAAAAGGTTTCCCAAGTGTATAGTTCTAAGCTGTAGAGGGGGGGGGGGTGAATACAGCTATTTAAAACTTAACAATCTTTTTCTCAATGTTTGTGTATATTATTAACAAGTGTTAATTACAAACAAGCTTGAATGCGGAAGGGTGCAAGCTGAGATGACAGATACAACAGTTGTTCAACTAATCTAAGACACACTCAGACTAGACACAATGACTACACTCACTTAGATGCACTCACTGTTTTTACAAGACTCAGATGGACATCTTATACAAGAACATCTTAGACACACTCTACTGTTTTATATAAGCAGACTTGCATGCATGGAATAACACACTTCAATGCACCTTAAATTCAACCTTCAAGTGCATCAACAGGTTTGATTAAAAATCTCCCCCTCAGATGTACAGCAGGTTTGACTGAGGCCTTTTTGTGCCTAACAATCTCCCCCTATTTGCAATAATCGGTCTAAGCTGAATTAATCAATATTCACTATACATTTTTACAATACATCTTGCTGGAAAGAAATTACAACATTTAAGTAAAGTAAAAGATAAGTTTATATATACTGATTTTGATTACATAAACAACACATGCTTTTACAGAAGTACAACTAATGTACTAATGTATATTACAACTGATGTAAATAAGAAAAGTTACAACATATGTAACAGGGTACAACTAATGTACAAACAAAAAGTTCAACACTTTGGACTGTTGATCTTTGGAGCAGATAACGGCAAGCCTATCCAACAGATGGACAGCTCCCATTCTTCACCTACCCTGATGGTAGATGGACTTCACTCCAGTGGTGGTGGTCCTTCAAACATTTTTTCAAGTTCATCCCTTGTTTCCTCCAGATCTTGGATTTCAACTCTGAGGATCATAAACTTGGGATCTTGAAGTTCACCTCTCTCATAAAAACCTCTGAGCTGGTCCCAGATGGTTGCTCCACCTGCTTGATTGCCTGAATGAAGTTGCATGTCTGAAGGCTGCAAGCTGTCTCAGATCTACTTTATAGAGATCTGATGCTCTTTGAAAGCACTTTTTCTATGATAATGGATCTACAAAAAATGCCCCTAACTCAGGTTCTTCAATAATTTTGCCTTCTTTAAACTCTACTCCACTGGGCAGGCTGTAGTCAATTCCTTTCATCTCAACAGCATAATCACCCTGTTCAATTAAGATGAGGAGTTCCTCCAGCTCCGAATCCTTTCTTGTCCTCCTGGCCTTTATTTTGGGGTATGTCACAGAGACACCCTCACTTACTTCTTTTGAAATCAGGCCAAGATCTTTCACTCTCTCCATCAGCTTTTTAACATATGCCCTGACAGTCTTAGCCGTTTCAGACTTAGAGTGGCTCAGGGCAACTGCCAGCTCAACCCATTCCCTATACCCCATCTGTGCAACATTAGTGTAGTCATAAGTTTCCAGTTCTGGGCCTGTTGCACCCATTCTGGTTATTTGCAATTTCCACTCTTTGCCTTTTCTTGATGTGGGGACAGCTTTGACAATTGCTTCCTTGGCAAGCCTTCTATCTGCAACATCATGAAACTTTTTCCTTGCTAGGTTGTCAAAATGGAACTGGGCTCTTGCAGAGGATGCTTGCTTTTGTTTGGTCACAGAGACCAGAGCACCCTTTTCCTGTACACTTTTCTTCTCACCAGCTGATTCTCTAGAAGCTTCCAGCAGTTTTCTCTGTACATCCAAAGAAGGCATTTTGGTTTTTCTTGCCTCTTTGAATGCAAGAGATATGACAGCTTTGGCAGATTCTTCTTCTTTGGCCCAAGCTTTGTCAAATTTTAGCTCAGCTACTTTCTGGTGGTCAGGATCAACCACTGCCTTTTCTTTTCCTTTAGCTGTTGTAGTAGTAACAGCTTCAGGAATGTCTTCTTCTTCTTCCTCCAGTATGAGGTGCCTACTTCTGCTGCTTGGCCTGTCCTCAGAAATGAATTCCTCCCCCTTAGACTGTGCAGGGTTTGGAGATTCAGCCTGAGTAGGCTGAGCAGCTTCAGGTAAATGAGAAGCACCCTCAGTTGGACCAGTACCTGTTCCAGATGCACCTGCTGTTTGACCAGTAGACATTGATGTCTCCTTAGGAGAAGAGGTTTTCTCCCCCTTAGACTTCGTCTTAGAGGCAGACAACTTCTCCCCCTTTGAAGAAGATGGACCAGCACCTTCAACAATTGGTCTGCCTGAAGAAACAAATTCAGCAGGCTTTGGAGCAGTTTTGGCAGCAGGCTTGGAACCAACCAGGCTATGTACTAAGAAAGCCAGGTTATCCTTCACCTCTGCAATTTGGGAAAGACAGATGTGAAGAGAAGAGGTTTGGGAATCAGCAAGAGTGGTCAGCTTAATAATATTTTCTCTATCAGAAGCTGTGAATAGCAAACTTTGAAGTTGTGCAAGATGTAACTCAAGAGAGTCCTGCACATCAGCAAGGTTTGCTGACACAGAATTTGATAGAGAAACGATGAGCGTGTTTAGGCTGGCAAAGGTGGTAGGAAGTGTAGTATTGCAAGTGGTGAGGAGAGTGGACAGCTGTTGAGAGATGGCTGTCTTAGAGGACACAGAGTCCTGTTGGTGTGAAAGAATTGATGAGAGGGAAGTGGAGACACTTTGCAGCTGTGCAGTGAGTGCAAGCAGCTGAGAGGAGGTGTCAGTTTGAGGAGAGGATGGAAAGGAATTCTTGAACACATCGAAGAATCCCTTAAGCTATTCAGGCACAGAGTCTGAAATGAGAGAGGGTAGAGAGGACATTGAAGTTTCTAAAGATCCAACTTTATTGGTCATCAAGGAAAGCTGATCCTTCAAAGGCAGGTCTTTAGGGGATGGAGGTGAATGGGTGGATTGTTTGAAGTGAGTAGATGGAGATGAAGAGGATGAGGCTGGTGTATGGGGATGTGATGTAGAAGGAGAGGGTATTTTAGAAAGAAGCTTCATAGCCTGGGAAAAAGTAATGGTGCCCAGCTTGGAGGGATCAATGGGTCCTTAGCAGTGGGTGTAGCTGCATCATCAGGAGAGTGAGAAGAGGATGGTAGCCTTTCAGACACTGCTTGTTTTGCAGCACCTTCATTAAGGCCAGTGATGGTTCCCTCTGCAGTACCTTGGTTTAAAGGTACCTCATCATTGAGAGATGGGATTTGTATTTCAACATCAGCAGTGGTGAAACCTGCTGATGGAGTTTGCAATATGGGAGTAGCCTCACCAAGGGGAAGTTCTATTCCCTGAGGTTCATCAGCTTGAGTGGTTGGTCCTTCAGCAGTTGTTCAGTGTAGAACAACTGCATCATGAGGAACAGAAGTTTGAGGCTGAGCTGCTGTTTGGTCTAAGCCAGTAGTGTGGGCACCTCGTGCAGACTCAGGGTGTAGGAAGTATGAGGTGGGGACAGTGCGGACTCAGTATGGAGTGGAGAGAACTCCTGTCTTTCAATATTCTCAGCCTGTTGGGAGGCTGGAATAGTTGATGTGGCTGTCTTCATATGTACAACTGGCTTCTGTTAGGAGGAACCAGGGGGTCTAGGCTGACTGAAGGTTGACAGAGGGTGGAGTGAAGCAGGCTCCAATTGTGCTGAACCTTCTCCCAAAATAGGAGAGGCAGCAGGGGTTGCTTCTGTTTCAACTGAACCCTGTTGAGAGGGAACAGAGGGGCTGGTTTGGGCTGTTTTGGTGGTGGATTTCTTTTTTGCGATGGATTTTCTTTGGTATAATATGAGAGACGAGGAGGGTGATTGTGGAGAGGCACCAGCCACAGAGGCTTCAGGTTCAACAAATGAACCAGGGTGAGAAGCCTGCTCCCCCACAGTCACAGAGGCTGAGGGTGCAGACTTAGATTTAGCTGTTTTGGCCTTTTTGTGGACAGGCCCAGCTTCAGTCGTTTCCAGGGTCCTCTTAACAAACTTAACCCTGGATTTGGATTTTCCAGCAGGAGTAACTTCTGGATCCAACCTCACATCAGAGGGTCCTTCCACCAATCCTAGCAGCCTCCTCATTGGAGTAGAGAGAGGAGGCTCATTTGGGAGAACCGGAGTATAGAAAACTCTATTTCCTATAACAGGAAAAACAGCAGTATGGAGTAAAGGCTGAGAGTTATACAAATGCTCACCACAAACATGCTTGAAAATGAGGCTCAGAAATCTGGGGTAACGGAAAGCAGCTGGACGTGTCTCCTGCTGCACCAGATTCCTCAGATTAATGAAAATCCATCTGGCCATGTTGATAGTAGTCCCATCCACCAATTATAGGACTATAGGAATCTCATCATGACTTAGTTGGTCAAAAAAACCAACCTTACAGCTGAAGCACATAACCACTGAGGCAAACAAAAAGCTGTAGGTAGGAGACAAATCTTTTCTGAACAGCGTAGCTCCAACTTTTGGTTCTGCTACACCACAGAAGTGCAGCAGATTCGTCATCCAATTTTACATTGGCACCTGCATCCAATTTTACGTTGGTTGCCATTGGGGTTTTAATAGGAGAACTTTGATCAAATTTAAACTTTTTCAATAGATCTAAAGTATACTTTCTTTGATTTATGAAAATTCCATTTGAGGTTTGTTTAACCTGTAATCCCAAAAAGAAAGTAAGTTCTCCCATCATACTCATTTCATATTTTGATTTCATGAGTAATGAAAAATTCTTGCATAATTGCTCATTAGTAGAACCAAATATTATGTCATCCACATATATTTGAACAAGCATAATATCAGACTTTACCTTTTTGATGAACAGTGTGGTATCCACTTTACCTCTGGAGTACCCATTGCTCATAAGGAAATTAGTAAGAGTGTCATACCAGGCTCTAGGGGCTTGTTTTAGACCATAGAGAGCTTTGTCCAACTTATAGACAAAACCTGGACGATGTTCATTTTCAAAACCTGGAGACTGCTTGACATAAACTTCCTCTTGCAGCTTTCCATTTAAAAATGCACTCTTCACATCCATTTGAAATACCTTCATGCCCTTATGAGCAGCGTAGGCTAGAAACAAACGAATTGCCTCAAGCCTGGCCACAGGAGCAAATGTTTCATCGTAGTCAATGTCTTCCTCCTGTCTATAGCCCTGAGCAACAAGTCTTGCCTTATTTCTAATGACATGACCTTGCTCATCCATCTTGTTCCTGTAAACCCATTTGGTGCCAATTATAGTTTTACCTTTAGGAGCAGGGACCAGCTTCCATACCTTGTTTCTCTCAAACTGATTGAGTTCTTCTTGCATGGCAGTGATCCAATTGGCATCTTTAAGTGCTTCATCCACTTTCTTTGGCTCCATGAGAGACACGAAACTAGAGAACATACAAAAGTTCCATAAGCTGTCCCATCTTGTTTGTACCCCTTTGTTGATGTCACCAATTATTTGATCATTGGGGTGACACCTGATCCACTTAGAACCATTTTTCAATGAGGATTCTCCTGAGTTGTTTGCATCTTCAACAGGTCCTGTTGAACAGCTTTCAAGATTTTCAGACACACTGATGTCTTGAGCCTGTTCATTTGTTGAGCATGACTCTCCATTGTTGAACATATCAGAAGAGGATCCAGGAAAATCAGCATTGATTGGTTCAGGACATGAAGTTGTAATTAAGTCAGTATACTTATTCACACAGGGTGAATTAACATAATCATCATCATGTCCATCATGGTTAACATGTTCCACTCTGGGTGTAGTGGAAGCTTTTGAGTCCTCTTCACTGTTTGAATGCATGAGTGTATCTTCTTCCTCCTAGACTTGGGACATTGACTGGTCCAAACAAGTCCAAGTGGATTAAGAAGAGAGGAGTATCAATAGAAAAATTATGCTTGGATTTAAAAGATGATTTTCTCTGCTTTCCTTTCTCACAAGCTGTGCAGAGTTTATCCTTAACAAAGGTCAAAAAAAGGCAAACCTGTTACCAACTCTATCTTACAGAGTTTGTTGATATTCTTGAAGTTCAGGTGTGACAGCCTTTTGTGCCATAACCAGTTTAGGTCTGCATTAGTTCTTGTGAGAAAGCAGGTTTCAGTTGTGGGATCAACAAATTTCATGTCCACAACGTATACACCTTTCTTTCGTTGAGCACACAGCACAAATTTGCCTTGCGGATCCAATATATAACTCAGGTGTTCATCAAAGTTAACCTTGTAGCCAGCACCACACAGTTGACTTAGACTAACAAGATTGTGTTTCAGCCCAACCACATAGGCTAATCTTTTGAACACTGCAGCACCAGCTTTAAGAGTTCCATATCCCTCAGTGAATCCCTGTACATTGTCACCGAATGTGACTTTTGGCCCTTTTTCAGGCCTGAGATCATTCAGCAGGTCCTTGCAACCTGTCATGTGCCCTGAGCAGCCACTATCCAAGTACCAAACCTGGGATGGTTGATTGTCCTGCAGAATGTCATAGGAAAATATTAGTTACTTTTAGGGGAACTCATCACAGAGATGAGTTCTCCTACTTCATCAACATGTGTTGATGGGCTAGTGATATCCACATTAATATTTCCTATTTGGATGGTATCAGTTTGGATACCACTCTCATTGACTAAGTTACTTCCAACACTGCTTGTTTTAGCAATGATGGAACTAGCAGAGTCAACAGGCCTCATGTCCTTAGTTTCAGGACAGTCTTTGGCCATGTGTGTCTTCTTCCCACATTTATAGCATTTTCTCTTTTTAGCCTTTTTGGAAGAAGAGCTTTCAGAAACACATTCTGAGTTATTTCTGTTGATTTTATCAGCAGGTTTAGCAAACTTATTACTATTTTTCGATGAATCAACAGCTTGGTTGGAAGGCACAATAGCAACAGCTTTGCCTGTTTCTTCTTTCCTCTTTTTAGGAGGACAGATGTCAAAAACAGGAAGCTTGATTGGTTTTTGACCTTCCACCGGTTTGGGAAACTTATTCCCTGATTTCTCAGGCTGAGCAATGGCTTTGCCTTTGCCCTTACTGAGATGTGATTGATGCTGCCTATCAACATAATCACTGTTTCTGGTTTTTTAAAGACTTATTTTCATTTATAACCAGTTTTCCACTATGATTTGGAGACTTATTTGAAACCACATCAGATTTGCTTTCAACATGAGACTTACCCTTGTTGAAGGCAGGCTGCTTACCTTTTGAAAACTTATTTTCAAAATGTTTAGCATCAAAAGGATTAACATGTCTCTTACCATCAGCTGTGGACCCAGATCCTGTTTTGTCAACAGGTTTAGTATCCACCACTGCAGTTTGAACATGTTCTACCCTTCTTTTGCTTGTGTGAATCAGCAGAGCACTTAGCAGGCTGATTTGATGGAGAACACATTCCATTATCAGCTTTTTCACACAAGCTGTCAGTATTTTGAGGCCTGACAAACCTGTTTGTTGAGACTAGCTTTCCATTAAATTTTTGGATGAAAGTGCTGGGAAGCTCACCAAGACTAGATAAGTCATCTTTCAGATTATTGATCTCAACAATAGAAGCTGCTGTGTCAAGAAGCCCTCCAAGATAGGCTTGGATTTGTGCAGGGATCTGCTGACTTATGCAATGGCTTACTTTTTGTGCAGATTGGCACCAAGAGTCAACTATCTTTTGAAGCTTTGCATGTTTTACATCTGTTTCTCTCTTTTCTTCCAGTAAAATGGAGTTGATGTGTTTTAGTTCATCAAGCTCAGTTTCCAACTTACGGAAACTGTCCAGTTTATCAGATTTAATTTCAAGATCAGTTTTAAGCTTAAAGATTTCAGATAGTAAAACATTATGCTTCTCAACAGCAGCTTTTAAATCAACCAACATATATTCAAGCATTTTCACTTTTTCATGAGAACTGTAAGCCATAAAATTTTTTACATTGTACATCATTGTAGGGTTCCAGTTCTCCAAGCTGCTGAAGGCTTCAGCTTCAGCCAAGTCTTGTTTGAAGCTGCTAGTTGATGGGACGTCAGTATTGGCCATCAGACAATTGTTGTCTTCTTCATCTGAGGATGAATCAGACTCCTCCCAGTCACATGTCTCTGCCATCAGTCCCTTTTGCTTGTTGGAAGCCATTGAGTTTTCCAACTTTTTCAGCTTTGTCATGGCCATAAGGTACTTAACCCTATAGCCATCGTCGCTGTTAGTCTTGTATGGTTTGGAAGATTGTCCAACAGCTTTTGACACACAGTCAGCAGCTATATGGCCAGTTTTGCCACATTTGAAGCACCCAGCTTTAGATTTATCAAATGCCTTCTTCTTGACAGCATTTGAGTTCCCCTGCAGCATATTTCTTCCAAACCTTTTCTTGTTGAACCTTTTGACAAGCATTGCTATCATCTGCTCATCATCAAGCTCCGCAAAATCTGCAATGTCTTCCTGTAACAACCTAGTCTTGTCTAAAATTAATTTCAGTATTTGAACCAATAATGTAATATTATTACATTATTTGAATTATAATTTAATTAAGTTTTGAGATATTTAATTAAATTATATAAATATTTAAATTATGATTTAATAAATTATTAAAGATAATTAAATAAAAGAGATGTAAGATACAAAATTAAATTTCAAATGTAACTGATTAAGTGTATAAACGTAATTTAGATTATTAAACATTCATTTAGAAATCTGACTCTCTCTACTCTTTCTCTCTCTACTCTCTCTCTAGATTTTCTCCCAAACCGACCGGTCAATATTCTTGAGTTTTATACATCGTTGGAAAGGTCTCGAAGAGTACTACGTAATCTATCGTTGCATGTACGATTACATACGAAGTTTGAGGTAAGAATCGATTTCTTAAGTTTCCTTATTTTCGGTTTTTGAACAATAATTCGAAAATATCATTTCTTGTGTGAATAAAGCTAATTTGGCTTGAGTTTTAACAAGATTTTATAGATTATATATAATATAATCGAACCTAGGCTTAATACTTAACATATTCGTGATTTTTGACTTAGAAATTCATGTATAAAAGTTATAAAATATGAACAAATTTGAGATGCCAAGAACAAATTCGAGATTAGCTAAATTCGATCCATATATTCGAATTTAATCATAAATTCGAGATGATGCCTTCGAATTTAATACTAGGATTCGAATTTGGGTTTTATAATCAAAGTCTTGATTTGAATTTAACCCCACTATTCGAATTTAGCATATATATATATATATATATATATATATATATATATATATATATATATATATATATATATATATATTTGAAATGATGTCTTCGAAATTAGCAATGGATTTTGAATATTAGCATATATTCCAATTTGGTACTAATTCGAATATAGGTTCGAAATTGGTGATAGATATTCGAAATTTAAGTATATAAATTCGAAACCCACTCCTTAAATTCGAATATATTGAATAAAACACTTGGACAACGCATAAAATAACAAGATAGTTAGTAAAATGAATATACATATTAATATATATAATATATTGATCCTTTGAGAATTTAATATGAACGAAAGAAAAATAGATGAATGATCAGTTATCATAATCAGATGTAATAAAGATTTTAAAGATAAAAGATGATGATATTGACATGAAATTGACATGATAATTCTGGACAGGTTCAGTGAAATTCTGAACATGGATACAAAGATTTAAAGATTTAAAAGCGGGTCAAAGATTTGAATTGACAGAGAACAGATTGACAAAGATAAAATCCTGAGATAACTCAGGTGGCAGATTTCACATCTGTTTGATAAAGACCCCAGATCTGTGAGTTATAGTGTTGGTACACACTGTGTGACGATAGCAGTCTAAGTGATCGAACATTTTGGTTTAAGTAATATTCAAAGTATTGAGAATTAACGAGTGCTTGATATATATGTTTATATATGTTTGACAGTTATTGATTGTATGTTTGAACTTGATGTAACGTATTACAAGAAGTTCAAACATATAGATCAAAGATAAAATCAAACATAAGTTAAAAACATAAGTTTCATATACAAGTTAGTCAGATTCGAATTCTATAAGGATTGGCATTCGAATCTATGTCAGATTCGAATTTGATCCTAGTTAGATTCGAATGTGTTATGAGGCAGATTCGAGAATGTCAGTGAGGACAAACTCGAATGGGCCTTGGGCCGGATTCGAGTTTGGCCTATGACAGACTCGAATTAGCCTCTATAATTAGGGATAGACTCGAAATATTATCAGACTTTTTGCAGAATTCGAGAGTAATTAAGCAAAGAGCGATTTCGAGTTTATCATCAGTGTTAGCATTGTTTCGGAGAGAATCTTCTAGTAGGTGCGTTCTTGTGTAGTTCGTGCAGCTCGTTGATAGTCTCCGTGTTCCTGGTGAGTGTTGTTACCGTCTACCCGTTAACGAGGATTCCGCACTCGTTGACGGTTCCGCGTCTAGATAGATCTATGTTAGGTAGACCTTACAAGTGGTATCAGAGCCTACGAGGTGTTCTTAGTGTTCTTCGTGTTCATCTAGATACATCCTAGGTTTCTTGACGCTTTTGGACGGTTATTCTCTCAAGTTCATGTTTTTCGTGTTTTTCGAGCTTAGCAAATTGTCATCCGGGAAATACTTCGTGTTTTTCACGTTTTTGATCGAAATCAATATTTTTCCTTGTAAAAATATTGATTTAATCTGCAAAACGTTAAGAAATCGAAGTATTAGCCCTTTTTCGAGTTTGCGGCGCTCGAATCTGTTAGGAGTAATTAGGGTTTTACTTAGTCTCGAGTCTAACCAAAATCTGCTCCTCTCGAGTTTGATAAAGTGTGTTTCGAGTTTAATTCGAGTTTGTGCTAGAGTCGAATAGGAGTATCGAGTTTACTGTCATTCGAGTTTGCTTCGAGTTTGGACTATAGTCGAACAGGGGTACTTCGAAACTGCTGAGTATTCGAGTTTGCTTGACCTTCGAGTTTAGGGACTTTCGAATCTGTCATCATCTTCGAATTTAATTGAATTATCAAACTTAATCGAATTTAATCCCAAACAGATTTAAAATTAATTATATTCGAATCTACCTAGATTCGAAAGAATTAACTCAAATTAGTTTCGAATTAAATTAATTAAGTTCAATTCAATTATTTTTTAAACGATGTCAAACCTTCAAAAGTTTCTAGAAATGGATCATGAGGTCGGAAAGGCTAATACTCCGCCTAAGCTGATGAAACTCGAGGATTACTATTGGTGGAAAGATCGGTTTGCTGATTTTGTGCGTTTCAACGATATGCGCATGTGGGTATGTATTGACGAATGATACATTCCACCTATTTCTGAAGTCGAAGGCCGTCAGAGAGTCTTATCATATCAGATGATGAAAGAAGATGATAAGAAACTTTATGAAGCCGAGAACAGAGCTTTCTCGATAATTCGAATGGCGTTGCCTCAGGATATAGTACATACTTTCCGCACTCAAAAGACATCTAAGGAACTTTGGGAGTCGCTGGAAAAGAGATGTGAGGGTAATCCGAGGGTTCGAAGAAAGCGTATGGAGCTGTTGAAACAACAGTTTGCTATTTTCAAGTCTCTGAAGGATGAACAGCTGGACGACACCATAACCCGCTTCTATCATCTGTTGACAGAGCTTGAAAGTCACGGGATTGAGTATAATGACACTGAGAAGAACAATAAGCTTCTGGATGCCTTACCAGCCAAATGGGCGATGTATGTGGCAATGATAAAGCTTAATGAGGACAAGTATTATACCCAATCATTGGAGGATATAGTGGGAACGTTGCGAGCTTATCATTTCGAGCTACTGAAGGCCGCTCAAATGGCCAACGTGGAATCCGACCACACAAAGGTTAGTCTGACTTACTCTCTTTTTCAGGAATTATGCATGTTATGTGTCACTTCTAACGATAGGTTGAATCTAGTCTTAGAATCACATAAAACCATAACTGCTCAAAATGAGTCTCTAAAAGCTGATAACGCTAGCCTAAATGACAATATGCAAGATCTTAAGGACAAGCTTAAAGCTGATGCTCTAGATGTCATAGTTCTAAAAGACAAGCTAAGTGAGCAATGTGTTAGATTAGAACTAATGTATGAGCATGTAGAGGCCTTGACCAAAGATCTTAAGACAAAAGAAGTAGAGCTAGCTGAAACTAAGGTGAAGGTTGCCGAGGCGAATAGTAAGCTGGAGAAGTTTAGGAACTCAAGTCTGAACCTAGGGAAAGTTTTAGATGCTCAGCGACAATCTAAAAAGCCTGTAGATCTAGGATTTCATGAAATTCCTCCTCCTTTTAATGCAAACTACGTGCCTCAACCTCAGGAGAAAACTGAAAAATCAGTAGACTTAGAGGACATACCTGCACCTATATCTGAGCCTGTAAAAGAAAAATACAACTAAGGTGACTGATACAACCGTCAAGGTTAAGAAAGTCAAATTTGTGTCTTCCTCCAGTGAAACACCTGCAGGAAAACATAAAATTGATTTTAATGATCAGGACGATGAACCAGTCCCAATAGATGTTCAAAAGGACCAAGACACTAGTGAGACACCTAAGTCTAAGAGCACACACAAGAAGTCCATAGATAAGATGTCCTGCTTCAGATGTCATGAAAAGGGGCATGTTGCTTCTAACTGTCCGCTTAGAAAAACTGAAGTTACACCTAAGACAGGGAAGCCAACACCAGTTAAGCCCTCAACAACTATGGCGAGCACTAGTAGTTCTCATAGTACCGAGAAAACTATGCAGGCCGCACCAAAACAAGTTGTGAAACAAACACCGGTAAAGGTTGGACCAAAAGAAGTGGTTAGGACAAATTCACCGAATAGAGTCGTAAATCAATCTAGGTCTGGACCTCAACAACAATATAGGAGCACAACACCTAGCAGAGCATATACTCCGGTTAGGTCACACACTCCTATTAGGCATCACACACCGGTAAGAGCTCAGGGATCACAATCTGAAATGCAATATAGTCGAAATTATTCTAGAGCTCCACAACAAATGCCTACTCAAAGGCACAGAGTGAATTTACATCACTCGGCACCACAACAAACTCATGTTCAACGACCCAAGTCACCTGAAAGGTGAGATGGGTATTTGAAAGACTTTAAGTATGTGGACGAGAATGGTATAACCAAGTCAGTTATGGCTTGGGTTCCCCGTGATAACTAACCTATTTTCTTTCATGTGCAGGAGATTACCACAGGTCCAAACAACAAATGGTTCGTCGACAGTGGATGCTCTAGGTACATGACAGGGGAATGAAGTCTCCTTACAGACTTCAAGGGTGGGAATTGGGGATTTGTATCATTCGCGGGAAATAAAGGAGGAAACATCACGGGTACCGGAGTGGTCTCTAATGGGACAATCAAGTTGGATCAAGTTTATCATGTTGATAAACTGCTTCACAATCTCATTAGTGTATCTCAAATCTGTGACAAGAAGAATTCAGTGTTGTTCACAGACACTGAAGCGTTGCTAAAACCGGGTTTCAAAATTCCTGAAGAGTGGATATTGATGCGGGCACCAAGGAAGAATGACTTGTACATGCTTGATATGAACAAGCCGGAGACTTCGATGGGGCCAATCTGTCTGTTATCCAAAGCTTCGGAGACGGAATCAGTGTTGTGGCACAGACGCATGGCTCACTTGCACCTAAGAAAAATGAACTACATAACGAAAAATGGGTTGGTGCAAGGTGTGCCTATGAAGAGTTTTCAGTTCGAGGACAAGTGTCTACCATGCAAGAAGGGCAAACAACATAAGAAGGCACACAAGTCCAAGACTCAGAATTCCATAACCTCTACATTCGATTTGTTGCATATGGATCTCTTCGGACCAATCAACAAAAGGAGTATAGGAGGTAGTTGGTACTGTTTGGTTATCACTGACGATTACTCACGGTTTTCTTGGGTTTTCTTTTTAGGTACAAAGGACGAGACGGCTTCCAAGCTCATCGGGTTCTTAGACCAAGTGGAGAATTCCTATGGAACACGGGTTAAACAGATTCGTAGTGATAATGGAACTGAGTTCAAAAACACTGTAATTGGTGTATATTGCCTCTCAAAGGGCATAGTGCATCAATTTAGTGCACCATATGAGCCTCAACAAAATGGGGTGGCCGAACGTAAAAACAGGACATTGATTGAGGCAGCTTGGACTATGCTTTCGGATTCAAAGCTTCCTACCATGTTTGGGGGGGAGGCAGTGAATACCGCATGTCATATTTTAAATCGGGTCCTAACTGTCAAATCTTTGAACAAAACCTGTTATGAAAGTTTGAATAAAAGGCCACCTAATTTAACTGGATTCGAACCATTTGGGGTACCATGCACTTTATTGCGTACAAAACATCAACCGAAGTTTGGTGAAAAGGCTGACGAAGAATACTTCCTAGGTTATGTGCCGAACTCACCAAACAAACGGGTTTTTAACAAAACAAATGGTACAGTGGAAATTGTGTATAACATTGAACTCACAAGTTATACACATGAACCCCAAACTGGTCCGGAATGGATATTTGACTATGATAAATTATTTGAGTCATTTAACATTCCTTTGGATGAAAATGCAGGTACAATCGAAAAGGACATGGCGACGTTGCATCTGAATGACGAAGGTCATACCTTTCCGAGGACTACATTTCAATCCACATCCGAGCCTACTGCGACTGAAGATGGATCTCCAGAAGTTACTAATCCAGAGGCACCTTCAACTGAGAATCAGACTCAGGCAACAAGTTCCAACTCTGAGGAAAATGTCCATTAGGAGGAACATGTAGAATCTGAGGAAGTTCCCCCATTAGGTGAAATAGGATCTAACTTAGGAGATAATCTGAGAGTTGACGAGATAGAGACCTCTAGGATCAACAAGAACCATCCTATAGAAAGCGTCATAGGAAATCCTAATGAGGGTGTGAGGACTAGGAGTAGTTTAAATAACAACACTGTGTTGTTGTCGATGATAAATGACTCCGAGGCATATCATACCTGTCTCTATTCGTGTTTCATATCGCAAGTAGAGCCTAAGAATGTGCAAATGGCACTTAAGGATAACTCCTGGGTTGAAGCGATGCAGGAAGAACTTTCACAGTTTAGGAAACTAGAAGTGTGGGAGTTAGTTCCATTACCTCGAGGGGAAATTGCCATAGGAACCAAATGGGTTTTTAAGTGCAAAAGAGACGATCGGGGTATAGTCACTCGCAACAAGGCTAGGCTAGTTGTAAAGGGTTTCAACCAAGAGGAGGGAATCGATTCCAATGAAGTGTTTGCACCAGTAGCTAGGCTAGAAGCCATTAGGTTGTTTCTAGCTTTTGCTTCCTTCAAGGGCTTTAAGGTATATCAATTAGATGTTAAGAGTGCTTTCCTCTATGGGAAAGTGAAGGAACTGGTGTACGTAGAACAGCCGCCCGGATTTACAGATCCAAAATATCCTGATAGAGTATATCGTTTAGATAAGGCTTTATATGGATTGCATCAAGCACCAAGGGCGTGGTATGAGACTCTATCCAACCATTTATTAGAGAATGGGTTTGAAAGGGGTAGGATAGATAGTACGCTGTTCATTAAGAGGAAGGGAGAACATTTCATCTTGGTACAAGTGTACCTAGATGATATCATTTTTAGATCATCAGACGAACTAATGTGCAAAGATTTCGAGAAGGTGATGAAGTCGAAATTCGAGATGAGTGCAATGGGAGAGTTAAATTTCTTTTTGGGGTTACAAGTTGACCAGAAGAAGGATGGTATGTTTATCCATTAGACGAAGTATGTCTATGACATATTGGAACGCTTCGAGATGGAAGGAACAAAACTGACTGCCCATTTCAGCACGCCGATTCAAGTGAATCACAATCTCGGACCGGGTACTGAAAGTGATACCGATGTGGATCCGACATTATATCGGGCCATGATTGGATCACTTATGTATTTAACTGCTTCAAGACCTGACATTATGTTTGCTGTGTGTATGTGTGCTAGGTTTCAAGCGAATCCGAAGGAGATGCATATGAAAGCTGTGAAGCGGATTCTACGATACCTCAAGTCGAAACCGAAGCTGGGACTTTGGTATCACGCGGAGGGAGATCTAGAGTTGGAGGCGTTCACGGATTCTGACTATGGAGGATGTAGCTTGACGCGCAAATCAACAACTGGAGGTTGTCAATTCCTAGGAGGGAGACTGGTATCCTGGCAATGCAAGAAACAGACGTCGGTAGCCGTGTCAACGTGCGAGGCCCAGTATGTTGCTGCTGGCAGTTGCTGCTCACAGGTTCTGTGGATACAACAACAATTGCGGGATTACGGTTTGGCTTACACTCAAACTCCTATTAGGATAGATAACCACTCTACAATTGCTATCACAAATAATCCAGTTAAACACAGTAAAACTAAGCACATAGACATAAAGCATCATTTTATTCGTGATTGTGCTGAAAAGAACTTAATCAAATTGGTAAAAGTGGCAACGGACGATAATAATGCTGATTTATTTACCAAAGCTTTTGATAAGTCACGGTTTGAATATTTAATTCAACTAAATGGAATGTGCAACCCAGAGTAATTTGACCTTAGTAGAAGTTTATTTCCTTTTATAGCCGTAGTATTTCTTTCTTTTTATAGTAAGTTTGCTAATTTAGGATAGTTTTCTATTTTTAGTAAGTTAGTAGGTGAGATTATGTTCTTGCTATCTCTTATGAAAAACAAAGAAAAAAGAGAGAAAACCATAAAAAATTCAAAAAAAAGAAGAGAATATCAGAAAAGGAGTTAAGTCTTAGATGCATAGGTTCAAAGTGACGAAAATTAGCACAGTCGTTACAAACTCTAAGTGTTTAGGCTTTCACACATAATGCACCTAAAATTCAAAGTGTTATACTTAATTTTAGTTTGATGTGTTGGTAGGCATAATACATATAGGGAGTCTCAAGGCTAATAAAATATTCAAGAAAAAGTCAAACGTGTCACTAACTTAGATGTATGACCAATCGGTCTTAATTTTTATGTACAAGACATACAAATTTTGAGTTTAAGTGAGGTATGCAAACTTTCTGGGGATGTATAGCAACATCAAATACATCTAAAAATGAAAAACATAGAAAAATCATAAGGAATTGAGAGTCAAAAACATGTAACTCTGTTGTACGTAAGTACAGACCTGTTGCCTCTGTTTTGATTCGGGTTAGCAAGACAAGTCGCTTTGTTGTACGTCGGTACAGACCTGTCACCGCTGTCTTACTAGCTTTAAGAATAAACCTTAAGTCAAACTAAGACACTTTGTTGTATGAAAATACAGACCTGTGTCCGATGTTTGTCTTTTAAAGAAAGTTTGCAATACCAACAAGTTAGAATCTTTGTCTGTATGCCTTGATCATAAAAGTATGTCTATGTCTGAGTCACGTAAGATAATTTCATGATAAATAAAAATGCCAAGGGATATTCCGAAATGTAGCATGTTTAAAGGGGTAAATACCAACAATCGGCTAAATGGGTATTTCACGACAAACAATCAAAGGAATCAAAAATTCCTAAGTGTGAAAGTTTAAGTACTGAAAGTGAGTATCTGACACCGCTATCTGATTGAACCTTTCTTTGACTATACTCATCAAAAATATTTTGTTTAGCGTTTAGCATAGATTGTGAGTTGTAATAAATGCAGTTTAAGTCTAAACTAAATTTTTGGTCAAAATTTTAAAAATTTTATTTTCACTTATTTTTATTTTATTTTATTTTACCTTATTTTATTTTATTTTATTTTATTTTTATTTTTATTTTTATTCTTCTTAGGAAAAATGTCAAAAATAACTGAGGGTGCATTCACAGTTGAATAAAATAAACACTGCGTGAAAATCTTGTGCTTAGGGTAAAGGATTTGGCATAGTTTATTCCGTTACACAATAACGTTGAAAAGGTTGAAAAAGTTGAATTTATTTCAAAATTTTCGAAATTTTCTAAGTGTTTGGGGTAATTCGAGTTTAGGTCAAACTCGAAATCGGCTGATCTCGAATCTGTCATTAGACTCGAAGGTAGGTGTTATAAATAGGTTAACAGTAATTGTCATTACTCGAATCTGTTCCTCGAATCTATCTGGCGATCTCGAATCTATTTCTCTCGAGTCTACCGTTTTCACTAAAAAACACTATTCGTCGAGTTTCTTGCTTGTGTGTTCGATTCTACTGACACATCTAGGTATAAACAACTGGGTTGTACAAGATTCAAGTAGTTTTATACACCATTTAAGTCAAAATCACCAATTTTTGAAGGTTTGATGGTCGAAATCGTGTTTTTCAAAATTACAAAGTTTGGACCGGTAAAAAGTCAAATTAAAGGCAAATATCTGTGATTAGAACCTAGTAGGACTAATGTATGTGATTTTCTAAGTTCAAAATGGTTAAAATCATAGTGTTTGGTGATGATATGGGCCGACGAGTTCGAATCTGTTCCTGACCAGTCTCGAGTTTGTCAGTAAACTCGAGAAGGTCATTAGATTCGAGTGT
Organism: Centrapalus pauciflorus; assembly: GCA_020465985.1. Taxonomy (NCBI): domain Eukaryota; kingdom Viridiplantae; phylum Streptophyta; class Magnoliopsida; order Asterales; family Asteraceae; genus Centrapalus; species Centrapalus pauciflorus. The sequence goes on from JAANYP010000213.1 coordinate 134,111, forward strand.
GCAATCAAACTCGAAAAGGGGTTTCTTCGAATCTGTTTATTCGAATCTGTCATTTTGTTTGAATTATTCAATTTAAATCTAATTAAACTTGTAGAAATTCATTTGTGTTGGATTTTGTACTTAAACAAGTTCAAAATAAAACAAATTTGAATTTAAGCAAGTTTATTGATTTTTAATAATTCTAATACTTTATCTATTGTGCAGATATGGCTGATCGAGTATTCGTGCCTAAGCATAATATGGTCATTCCCCCCGACCATCATATCCCTGAGGCACAGGGTTTCCGTCAGATGATGGATTTCCTAGTGGAATCTAGGATTGCGTATGCATTGTCCCATAACATCCAAATTGTGATTCCATATGTACGGCAGTTTTACGAACATCTGCAGGTTGATTGTACCGTCACACCAACTGTGCTAAGGACAAGAATAGCAGGACAGCCGTTAGTCTTTTCTGCTGATATGCTACGTCAGGTTCTTCAGCTGGGATCCCAAGAGGAAGAAAATGGGCCTATAGACTTTCCCTTAAGTATTAGGCAAGCAGCTTTTCTGAGGATGGGTTACAGCTTGGATGTTACTAAAACATCGTATATGAAGAGTGGGCTAATAGGTCAATGGAGATTTTTGGCGCATGTGTTTATGGTTTGTTTTGCGGCCAAGAAAGCTGGATTCGATTATATTGTCTCGAAGATCCAATCTGGGATGATCGCTTTAGTTTATAATCGGCGCTTCAGCTTTTCTGAAATGTTTTTCTCAGAATTTGTTCACCAAATCACGGCTCCGGAGCAGCTACGATTTCTCCTATATCCTCGTTTCATAGTGATGCTCATCTGGCACTTCTTGCCGAATTTGCCGCAGCAAAATGAGATTCAGAGTGTGGCGGTGATTGACAAAAGGATTTTTGCTGACTGTTCTGCGCATAGAGGAAGGTTGGCAGTTCCAGTCGAACGACCATTGTTTGGGGCAGTTATAGACAGGAACTTTGAAGCACCAGATAATGCCAACTGGGCAGGTGAAGTAGAGGTTCAACTTCGACAGGCACAACAACAGCAGCAACAACCGCGTGCTCAGCAACAGCGGAGACGCCAAAGAGCTACCGCGAGTCAAACTCAGGCAACTAGGCCTTCTACAAGTCAACAACAAGAAGTACAAGAGGCAGGGCCTTCAAGTACACCAGCAGAACCTACTCCGACATCCGATCAGTTGTGTCAAACGCTGCATGAGATATGGGAAGCGGGTCCTAATGCAAATGAAGAAATAACTGCTGAGCATATTGATCAATTGTTACAGCCTCCGGAAGGAGAAGATGATGTCCTTCGGGAAATAGATGAATATCAACCTCCTCAAACCGGTAATGACATGTCATCGTCAGCTACTGAGTCAGAAGATATGGAGGAGATAGAGGTTGAAGCTCCAGAATCAGTCACAGCAGAACCAACAGTTCAGATAGGAACTTATGGGTCGAGATTGGTAGTAAATGAAGAAGTTTCAAGGCGGAGAGCATCACGAGAGTCTGATGACTCTGATTTCGAAGAAGAAGACGTTGCTCCATTAGTGACGAGGCAAAGGGCTAAGCGTCATCGCTTTATGCAAGGAGCTACTTCCGCTTCAGTAGCACAGCCTGAAACAGTCCAACCTCCACCTACTCAATCCACCATACCACCATCACCACCAAATGCTGAACCGTACATCCCATCACCCATCATTCCGACTCCAATTCAATCCATCCCATCCACCTCATCCACATACGCAGAAAATCAAAGGTTTTTGCAGCTAAAAGACAGAATTGACTTCCAACATATCCAGATCTTAGGCCTCACAACGGCAATTGGTGAGATTCAGAAGCACAATGCAAATCTAGATAACGAGAATGCCGATCTGAAAAAGATAGTGGACAAAGTACAGGAAGAGAATTTGGAGCTGAAAACTTTTGTCGCTGATCAAGCAGCTGAACTAAGATCGATGCGCTCCCTGGTTGAGCAATTAATGAAAAATATACATGCTCAGGGGGAGACATCCTGCCGTGATCAAGTGGAGCGGCCGAGGGATGATGATAATGATGAAGATGACCACGACAATGATCCCAGCACGGAAAGACAGAATGAGGCAGTAGATTTTTCTGCTGCTCAGGATGCTCAGACTCAGGGGGGCCGAGTCAGTTGGAAGGTGAAGGAGGAGAGGCTGGTTCCTCAAGGACTTTGGAAAGCGATATGATAGATGCGCTAAAAGACATTGAGGAAGAGTTAATGGAATTTGATTTTGAAGATGAAATAGAAGAGTTGGAGGAAGGGGAATTTGTACCTGAGGAGATTGTTGATTGGAGATCCGACGACGAAGTAATAGAGGACGAGGACGATAACGTCAATGAGGTGATCATAAATTCACAACCTATCACGGAATTGTATGTGCACAATAATCACAATGTGATTGACATAGATGACATCAAGATAGCCTCAGTCGAAGACTCAGAAATTGAAGAAGCAGAGAAGGAGCCATCTAGGGCTGAGTTGATAAAGCTTTGGTTCCGCAAGGAAGAAAAGAAGACAAAGCCAAAGATGAAGAAAAGAATGAGAATTCCAGGTGCTGGAGATCTCTCAGGAGGAATTATAAGCTGGTTCTTTGACCGAGAACTGCAGGTATTTATTTTGAAAAGGAGAGATGTCCTTCAATACTTGAAGCGAACACTGAAAGCATTCAATACACTGCCCAAGATTGAAGTTAAAGAGTTAGCCTGGAAGGAGCTGATTAATATTGGAGATGATAAGTATGCAGAAGTGATTGAAAGAATTATAAGGAAAGAAGGGCGATCAGGCAAATTTGAGCGACTCAAGCCAAGGACCGGAAAGAGGGTCGAGGATCAGTCGAGAACAGATCCTCATACAGGTAGGCCATGGGCCAGGATGGTATACAAACCTGTGAGGTGTCTGAAGAAAGTACCAATGAAATCGATGCCACAAGATGTTCTAGGCAACATGAAATGGTGGTACGTCGATAATGACACAACTGAAGCAGTCATGGAAGATACACAGGACAAAGTGATTTTGAGAGTGTATGATCCACTGCACTTATTAAATCTATCGAAGGACGACTTGAATAATCTGAATGATCAACCAATCCACTTTCACGAAGGATGGAGGTCTGATGTCAGGAAGTACCAGAAGGTAGTAAAAGTATGTATAGATGCAGGTTTATACGCAGGTAGTAGTATATATAATTCTAGTACTTAATCAAGATGTAAATAGTTAGAAGTTATCGTCAAGGGGGAGTCTGTTGGTACACCCTGTGTGACGATAGCAGTCTAAGTGATCGAACATTTTGGTTTAAGTAATATTCAAAGTATTGAGATTTAACGAGTGCTTGATATATATGTTTATATATGTTTGACAGTTATTGATTGTATTTTTGAACTTGATGTAACGTATTACAAGAAGTTCAAACATATAGATCAAAGATAAAATCAAACATAAGTTTCATATACAAGTTAGTCAGATTCGAATTCTATAAGGATTGGGATTCGAATCTATGTCAGATTCGAATTTGATCCTAGTTAGATTCGAATGTTCCTCAGTAGGCAGATTCGAGAGTGTCAGTGAGGCCAAACTCGAATGGGCCTTGGGCCAGATTCGAGTTTGGCCCATGACAGACTCGAATTGGCCTCTTTAATTAGGGATAGACTCGAAATATTATCAGACTTTTTGCAGAATTCGAGAGTGATTAAGCAATAGGAGATATCGAGTTTATCATTAGTGTTAGCATTGTTTCGGAGAGAATCAATTCGTAGGTGCGTCCGTTGTAGTTCGTGAAGCCTATTGATAGTCTCCGTGTTCCTGGTGGGTGTTGTTACCGTCTACCCGTTAACGAGGATTCCGCACTCGTTGACGGTTCCGCGTCTAGATAGATCTGTGTTATGTAGACCTTACACATTTTGTCAATCGACTTCTTATGTGTGCCCTTTGACTTAGGTGTCTCACTAGTGTCTTGTTCTTTCGTCTCAACTATAGTGACTGTTTCCTCCTCTTGATTATTAAAGTCAATTTTGGCTTCTCCTATAGACTTGTCACTAGAAGATGGCACAAATTTGACCTCTTAATCTTGACATTATTACTCGTCACCCTAGCTTCTTTATCCTTAACTGATTCAGACTTAGGTTCAGGTGCTACCTATGATTCAACTGGTTTATCAGTCTTACCCTGAGGCTGAGGCACATAGTTATCATTGAAAGATGGAGGACTCTCATTATACTCTAAACCTACAGGTTTCTTACACTGACGATGTGCATCTAAGATCTTCCCTAGGTTGAGTGACGAGTTCCTAAACTTTTCCAGTTTACTATTCACCTCGGCTACCTTAACCTTAGACTTATGTTTGAATTAATCTTTGGTTTTATGTTTGGACTTCTTTTAATACATTACATCAAGTTCAAACATACAATCAATAAATAGCAAACACACAAAATCACATATATCAAACACTAGTTAATATTCAATACCTTGTAACATGACTTAGACAAAATGCTAACACAACTTAGACTGCTATCATCACACAGGGTGTACCAACAAGTTAACATGTCATTGATCTCTTTCTGTACTACTTCCTGAACCGCAAACCTCAAATGATGTTGTCTTTCAGACTCATCGGCATGACATCCTCAACAGGAAATGGATCAAATTCTTCTTTGGCAGTAACCGTCACCGCAGGCTTTTCAACCTTTGCGTTGACATTTCTTCTCTTAGAATCTCTTCAACCAACTCTTCGTCATCTAAAACCCTTTTAGCTCTCAGAGATATATCAGTCAATTCAAAAATATCAACATCACACACATCAACTTCTTTTTCAGCTTCCTCAATCCTTAACACTTCTTCTTCATTATTGTCTGAATTATCATACTCCTCAAAGTTATAGATTCTAGATTGAATACTCACAGGAACTGGAACATCTTTATAAAGAATCAATCCCAGCTCACTCTGAACATCAACTGGTTTTTCTTTTGAACCTCCAGCTTTACCAGTACCTTCTCCTTCTGTCTGTTTCCCTGTGTACACAACCATTGGTAGTTTAGTTGCTCCAAGCTTCCTCCTCTTCTCCCCCTCATGAGGAGCATCATCAGAGTCTTCATCATGATCCTCATGCTTTCTTTTTGAACAAGAAGCTTGAGATTTACATGTCTGCTCAATAATTGATAGTCTTTCTAATACGTTATCCCAAAAGAAGTCAGAATTGTCTCGAGGGACTTGTTCTTGAACTCTGTACCATTATCAGATCTAATGGCCTAATTAGAAAGCTGCAACTTAACTAGAATCTGGCGTATGAAGTTAGTTATGATTTCTGTAGATTCAGACTAGAATCTCAGGAAGAAAACCTGTGTGTATCTTGAATAATCATCTATGATCACCAACACATATTTCTTCTTGTTGATACTTTGTACCGGCTTAGGCCCGCATAAATCCATATGTAGTAGCTCCAATGGCCTAGTTCAGAATGTTCAACCTTTGATTTGTGTGACGCCCTCGCCATCTTTCCTTTTTCACATGCTGCACATAACTGCTCCTTTTGAAATCAGAGAGTCGGTAGACCTTTAACTAAACCACCTTTTGCAAGATTGGTTAGTTCTTTGAAGTTCAAATGAGATAGACGGCGATGCCACAACCAGGATTCTTTAGATGTTGCCTTTGACAATAAACAGACATCTTTCTTCAAATTAATATTTTCTTAATCTATGGAGTACAAAAAATTTTTCCTATTTCCTGCCAGGATTTCCTTCCCTTCCCCAGATTTTATACTACACCTATTCGCCTTGAAATTGACCATTTATCGCATAGTTGGCCAATGCTGAAGAGATTGTGGCCAAGACCGTCAACATAGAATACCTTCTGAATAGTAATCTTGTCGTATTCCAGACATCCATAGCCTTTGATCGGACAGAACTTATCGTTTCCAAATCTGATCGTCCCACAAAATTTGTCAACAAAATTCGTTAGGGTGTCTTGTTCTGCGGTCATATGCTTGGAACCTCCGGAGTCAAGGTACCACACATGATTACCTACAAGACGAAGTAAAACGTGAGGTACTCACTTATATTTAGGTACTTTGGATTTCGGTAAATCATGTGGTAATTCTTCAGGTATATTAACAGATCAATGCTTTGTCTTTGGAACCCACTTTTTAACAGTCTTTTTGGGTATCCATTTTTGTACAGTTCTTTTTGTAACTGATTTTGAAATTTGTTTCTTTGGATCCCTTTGCTGTTTAAGACTGGGAGTCTTGTTCTTTGGCATCCAAATAAACATATCAGAATTATGCAATGATTTAATATTCAATGCATGGCATTTGGAAGAATTAAATGAAAACAGTTCATCACGAGAGTATTTAGAACATTGTTTAACAGAAGATTTATTACCAACAGAATTATCTACAAATCTAATCCTATCTGTAACAATCGTATCTTTCACTCTCCATTCCTTTCTAAATCTCACATTTTTCTTTGCCACTTGCTTCTTTCGACAAATTTGATTGGATGTTCTTTTCACAGAATTATCTGAAATAACAGAAGAACACAAATTAGTTGATTTAGTATCAGCTTTAATCTGCAATACTTTCTTACCTTTTGAAGTGTCTGCTTTCTTTGCCATTGTTACCTTAGATGAAGATGATTCACCTTTTTCAAATTTCGGAGTAACAAAAGAAACTTTTGCTTTCTCCTTCTTGTGTAAAATAGGTGATGGTACTGATTCAACCTTAGAATCTGTAGGTATGCTTTTCAGAATACTTATTGGCTCTTTAGGTTATCAGTTCGTTTGTTATGAAATGGTTTAATAAACTCATCAATTTTAATGAACATGTCTTCCAAAGAGTTGAATTTAGAGTTCATATACAGATCAAACTCTTTTTCAGAATTGATATAATCAGGTTGAATTGAAGATCTCTGATCTGGTTGATTTTTCCTTTTATCCTGGTTTTTAAGTTTTAGTTCCAAATCTTTAATCTCTGAAGCTTTGCCTTTTCAGTCTCAAAAGTTTTAAGTTTCAATTCAAGATCAGAATTTATCTTTTCAAGAAATTCAGAATGTATGGCTTTTGAGTGTAAGATGTATTTTCAGACAAATCTTTGTCAGAATATGTCGGAATATACTCTTTTGAATTACATGGATTATGATAACTTTCATTAAGTTTGTCTAATCCAAAGTATTTTGCATTTTATCTTTTCTCAAGCTTTTTATATCTTCCGCTGATTCTACCTCATCTAATGCTCTTAAAAGTACAATCTTTAATCGTAAATACATGTATCTAGTATCGTACAAAGTTTGGGAACATGAAATAGCTTTTGCTAGATCTTAAGATTATCTCAACAAATACCTCTTGTAGACTCATAAAAATCAATATCTTTTGGTTGATTCAGATGTATAGTCTGATCTATTTGCCCTCTCTTAAGAAATTCATCTTCTAAGGATTTAATTTTCTCATATAATTTTGTCTTTTCAGAAAAGATGAAATTATATTTTATAGAATAATTTGCTGACTCTAATTCTACTAATATCAGTTTTTCTGTTAAGTCAGAAATTGTGTTACTCAGTTTTTCATTTTGCAGTTGAATGCCATTGTACCTTTCTTCTATGTTCGATACGGATTGCAATGCAAATGCCTTATCGTTAGAAAACTCTAATACTAAAGCATGTTCGAGTCTCAATTTGTTTTCCAAAGAATGGACATTTTTTTTCTCAGCATTTAAGGATTTTTCAAAACATTTTAGCATAAAAGCTATTTGAGCAAGTTTTTGTTCTAGCTCACAAGAGTTATCATCATCAGATTCAGGATTAGATTGTACCACGGGTGTCTCTGAGTTGTTTGAGGTATTTGAATCTGATCCGTCATCTTCTTGGTCTTTAGTGCATCGAGCTTCTCATGTGGCCATTAATGTCATATCCTCTCTCAGTTCATTCTCAGAATCAAAATCCAATCAAAATCCTTTGTTTCTTCAGCTTCTTCATCAGTCAAACCTACCCAGACTTCATCTTCAGCCAACATAGCAGATTCGCTCAACTCAGATTCATTCAAAACTTCTGACTTCAGACAAATATGGGCATCTTCATCCAGAATATCTTCATCCTCAGACAGTTGAAGCCAGTGGTCATCCTCAGCCGTTAAAGCCTTTCCAGCCTTCTTTTCCTTAGCCAGCAGTGCCTTCCGAGTATAGTAGTTTGATTTCTTGACTACTGACAGACTGCATTCCCTTGCAAAGTGGTCTGGCTTGCCACAGTTATAACACTTCTGCTCAGCTTCTTTCTTGGCATGCTTATTAGGCTTCTCATATTTTTTAGGCTTCTTACCACTGCTTTCTCTATACTTATAAACTCTTATAAACTCATAAAACCGTTCCCTCCACTGTACATATTCTCCACTGTAAAGAATCGGAGGTTTGGTTTCGGATCCCATGGCCAGTGCATCTTTAGACATTGTGAATTGATGGAACTGAATCTTCCAAGATCTTTTTATGGAAAAAGGAATGATTTTGAAATGAACGTTGGAAAACAAACTCTAACTATGAAAGACCAAACTCGAGTAATGAATGGTCAAACTCGGTCAACAAAGAGTAAAACTCGGTCAAGAGTCAAACTCGATTAAAGAAGAGTCAAACGCGAACAGTGAAGAATAAAACTCGAATGAGGAAGGATCAAACTCGAACAAAGAGTAATGAAACTCGAATTAAGATGTATGAAACTTGAACTAAACTAAGTTCAACTAGAATGATAAAGGAATGTACTTGAATGGTGTTGATCAAACTCGAATTGAACTGTATCCAAACTCGAATAGATGTTAATCACAAGTATTTTCAACTTGAAAGAAAGTTGTGTAAAACTCAAATTATATGTGATCAAACTCGAATTAGTTTGATTAAACTCGAATAAAGTTCGATCAGACTCAAATTAAGTTTACTCAAAATCGATCAGTTCAAAAAATTGTTGTAGCAAACTCAAACCGTTCTTCAACAAAATCGAAAAACACTTGATTCCTTTTGAACATGTGTTTATAAAACTCGAAAGAAGAGATTACCAAACTCTAAAGATGAATGATGAAACTCGATTAATGTTTGATGAAACTCGATCAACACTTTGATCAAACTTGATCATAACACTTACTAAACTCGAATCACACTTGATAAAACTCGATTAAAACTAAAATTTTAGTTTTATCCGAGTTTTAATAGAATATTTCAAATTCCATGTTTAAAAAACTCAATTTTCAACAAAAATGCTCTAAATGATCCCAAAATTAAATCGAGTATGTGGTTTTTGATTACAAACACTTTTTAGAAGAACCTTTTGCCTAAAATCAGATCAAAACCCCAAAATTTTGGAAAATAAGTTAAGAACAAAAAGTTTTCAAAAAATTAGTAAAATCAAAGTAACTTTTTGTGTGTTTTGGATTAGAATCTGAGATTATATTCAATCTTTTTTTTCTTGAAAAGCGTTTCATTTGATCCAAAATACAAATCAAAACATCCATAGAATCAAAAACCCTCAGTGATTTTGTGATTTTTGAAAAAACGTTGATGTAACAGTGTTCTTCAAAAAAAATTTCCAGATTCGAAAATCAATCAGTCCAGCCATATTTCGGCTATTACCAATTGTTATTCAGTAACTATCAATCACAAATTAGATCAAACAATAAGAACAATTAAATTCAAAACTAACAGATTGATTGTTTTGATCAAAATGAGAGAATTACAATTCGTAGATTTTGAACAACATCACTGAACCCTAGGCAAACTTCCGTACAAAAGGAATATTCTTGCAGTTGAATTACAACCCGTACATCTACAGTACATCATTTATCTATTTATACACATTTAACAACTATTAAACAATTACAAAAAGACCCCTAGACTAATATTCTTCATAAACCAAAATATATTCCCAACATGTTTCAATTTGAAGCCTGTTCAATAATTGAACAGATTACAAGGCTTGCCTTGTATGACAGAATACTGAGTGAGCAGGTTTCAGATTTAGACAACATATTAGGTTTGAGAGAAAAACTTAGTTCTAAAAGACTTGTTATTTTGTCAAACCTATTACTTGACAAACCTGTCCAAATCTTAAAGGTTTGGCTAAGTACAAGACTGATAAAATGTAAGGTCTTGACTCTACGGATACATCTCGACGCGACACCTTCCAACGAGTGTGGAATCCTCGTTAGTGGCTTGACGGTAAGATCACACACACCGAAACACAGAGACTACCATGGTAGTAGACGAACAACTTAGAACGCCCCGACACGATGATTCTCTCCTCACGAAACTCTCTGATTGCAATCAAGTTCGAGATCGCCTTCTGCTAATCGTCTGACAAATTCTGCAAAAGTCTAATAATTAATCGAATTAACCCTTAATTATACTGACAGATTCGACTTTGTCTAGGACAAATTCGAATCTAGCCTAAATTCAAACCTCAACATTCAAACTTATCTTTGAACTTATGTTTGAACTTATGTTTTATCTTATGTTTGAATTTTTCTTTAACCTTTATGTTTGAACTTCTTGTAATACATTACACCAAGTTCAAACATACAAACAATCAATATAAAACACACATAATAAAATATATATCAAACACTTGTTAATATTCAATACCAAGTAACTTGACTTACACAAAATGCTATCTAAACTTAGACTGCTATCGTCACACAAGATATACTAACAGACTCCCCCTTGATGATAGCTTCTAACTTTTTACATTTTGTCTAATTACTTGAACCATATAGACTACTTCCTGCATATAAACCTATATCTATACAAATTCTAACTATCTTCTGGAACTTCCTAGCTTCAAATCTCCATCCTTCGTGAAAGAAGATAGGCTGATCGTTTAGCTTCTTTAGGTCGTCCTTTGATAGATTTATTAGATGTAATGGATCATCCACTCGCAAAATTTCTTTGTCTTGAGTATCTTCCATCACGGCTTTAGCAGTTTCATTATCTACATACCACCACTTCATGTTACTTAGAACATCTTGTGGCATCGTCTTCATGGGCACTTTCTTCAAACACTTTACAGGCTTGTACACCATTCTGGCCCATGCCCTACCTATATGTGGATCAATCCTTGTTTCATCTTCCACTCTCTTTCCCGTCCTTGGCTTGAATCTTTCAAATTTTCCGGATCGGCCCTCCTTTCTGATAATCTTGGCTATAACCTCAGCATAAGGATCCTCACCGATATTGATTAACTCTTTCCATGCCAACTCCTTTACTTCTGCCTTCGGCAATGTATTAAATACTCTGAGCGTCCGCCTAAGGTATTGAAGTCCATCTCTTCTTTTCAGTATGAATAGCTGCAGTTTTCGGTCGAAGAACCAGCTTATAATCCCACCTGATAGATTCTTGGAGCCCGGTACTCTCATTATTCTCTACATCTTAGGCTCTGCCCTCTTTTCTTCCTTTCGGAACCATAGATTCAACAATTCAGCCCTAGATGGTTCCCTCTCAGCTTCCTCTAGTTCAGAGTCTTCAACTGAGGCTAGCTTGATATCATCGATATCAATCACATTGTGATTGTCTTGCCTATATAGCTCAGTGATAGGATGTGAGTTTACAATCACCTCATCGACATTGTCATCTTCGTCTTCTATCACTTCATCATCTGATTTCCAATCAGCTATGTCCTCTGGCACGAACTCTCATTCCTCCAATTCTTCAATATCATCTTCAACATCAAACTCTATCTCTTCTTCTTCAATATCCATTAGAGCGTCAATCATCTCACTTTCAATGACCTTTGAGGAACTAGCCTCACCTCCTTCAACTCCTGACTGACTAGGCTCCTCCTGAATTTCAGCATGCTGAGCAGAAGAAAAATCTACTGGCTCACTATCTTTTTGTGCATCGGGATCATTGCCGTCGTCATCTTCTCTTCTCAACTCTTGAACATCTCTGCAACTGGTCTCCCCCTCAGCCTTAAGATTTTTCATTAGCTGCTCGAGGAGGGACCTCATTGTTCTAAGCTCAGCAGCCTAATCAGCGACAAATGTCTTCAATTCAATATTTTCTTTATCAGTCTTTGTGTTATGCTCTTGAAGCTCACTGACTGCTTTTGTGAGTTGAAAGATTTGGGCTGTCTGGAAGTCCACTTTGCTTTAGAGCTCTGAGAAACGTTGGTTGTCTGTGAAGGTGGATGAAGTGGATGGAATTGATGTGATAGGTGACGGGGTGATTGGTGGTTGAACAGATGGTTGAACGGATGGTTGAGCGGATGGAATCTCAGGCTCTGAAACAGAAGCAGAGGAAGCTCCCTGCATAAACCCGTGCCTTTTGGCCCTTTGCCTATGTAAGGTCTTATCTCTACGTATCTATCTAGACGCGACACCGTCAAACGAGGGCGGAATCCTCGTTAGCGGCTTGACGGTAAGATCACACGCACGGAACACGGAGACTACCACGATGTTATACGAACAACGATGAACATACCTACACCATGATTCTCTCCGAAAACACTCTCTGATTACTAGTAAACTCGAGATCGCCTTTGCTTAATTACTCTCCGAAATTCTACAAAAGTCTCATAATTATTCGAGTTAATCCTTAATTATACTGACCATTTCGAGTTTGTCTTGGGACAAACTCTGTTGGTACACCCTGTGTGACGATAGCAGTCTAATCGATTATGATTTAGGTAATATTCTGAGTTAACCAGCATTTTGATATATATGTTTAATATGTGTTTGTATGTTATTGATTGTGTGTTTGAACTTGATGTAACATATTACAAGAAGTTCAAACATAAAGGTCAAAGATTATGTCAAGCATAAGTTAAAACATAAGTTTCATCACTTAAGTGTTTAAATGTATTGGCTAGATTCGAATAGGTTAAGGATGGCATTCGAATCTGTGATAGATTCGAATGAGACCATAGATTCGAATATAGGTTAGATTCGAATCTGTCAGATGGACAGATTCGAATGGGCCTGAGGCCAGATTCGAGGTTGGCCCACAACAGACTCGAATCAGGGTCTATAATTAGGGATAGACTCGAATCATTAAGGGACTTTTAGCAGAATTCGTGAGGAATTAAGCAAAAGGCGATCTCGAGTTTATCAGCTAGGTGAGTGCCGTTTCGGAGAGAATTAGTTCGTAGGATCGTTCGTGTGTCGTTCGTTCAGCGTCTAATAGTCTCCGTGTTCCGTTGGTTGAGAGTTGTCCGTCTAACCGTCAACGAGGATTCCGCACTCGTTCACGGATCCGCGTCAAGATAGATCTTGCAGTCGTAGACCTTTGGCAGAATTCGTGAGGAATTAAGCAATAGACGATCTCGAGTTTATCAGCTAGGTGAGTCCCGTTTCGGAGAGAATTAGTACGTAGGATCGTTCGTGTGTCGTTCGTTCAGCGTCTAATAGTCTCCGTGTTTCCGTTGGTTGAGAGTTGTCCGTCTAACCGTCAACGAGGATTCCGCACTCGTTAACGGATCCGCGTCTAGATAGATCTTGCATTGGTAGACCTTACAAGTGGTATCAGAGCCTACGGAGTGTTCGTGGTGTTCTTCGTGTTCATCAGATTCATTCTAGGTTTCTGGACGCTAGTTGGACGGTTTTTCTCTCAAAAACGTGTTTTTGAGCTTAGCAAATTCATATTCGGGAAACACTTTGTCGTTTTTCACGTTTTTGGTCGAAATCATTATTTTTCGTTTGAAAAATAGTGATTTAATCCGTAAAACGTCAAAAAATCAAAGTGTTAGCCGTTTTTCGAGTTTGCGGCGCTCGAATCTATAGGGGTAATTAGGGTTTTACTTTATTTTCGAGTCTAACCAAAATATGCTCCTTTCGAGTCAATTTCAGTCAGTTTCGAGTCTGTGTTATTTCGAATCTGTTACTACATTCGAATTGGATCTCGAGTCTATATTGTTTCGAGTTTGTTTCGAGTTTGTTACTGTTTCGAGTCTTTGCTTCGATTCTGCTGAATTTCGATTCTGTTGTGCCTTCGAGTCTAAGGGGTCCTTCGAATCTGTCATATCTTCGAATCTAAGGAATTGTTCGAATCTGACATATTTCGAATCTAATTGAATTAAAATACTTAATCGAATTTAATCCCAAATAAATTGGAATCTAATTACATTCGAATCTATCTAGATTCGAAAGAGTTAATTCACATTAGTTTCGAATTAAATTAATTAAGTCTAAATTCAATTTGTTTCAGAAAAGATGTCAAACCTTCAGAAATTCCTTGAAATGGATCACGAAGTTGGGAAGGCTAATGCACCACCTAAGCTGATGAAAGTTGAGGATTACTACTGGTGGAAGGACAGATTTACGGATTTTGTACGATTCAACGATATGCGCATGTGGGTGTGCATTGATGAAGGGTACATTCCACCAGTTTCTGAGGTTGAAGGCCGTCAAAAGGTTCTGTCATACCAGATGATGAAAGAGGATGACAAGAAACTATTTGAAGCTGAAAACAAGGCTTTCTCTATTATCCGTATGGCGTTACCTCAAGATATCTTGCACACATTTCGGACTCAGAGGACGTCAAAAGAACTTTGGGAGTCTCTGCAGAAAAGGTGTGAGGGTAATCCACGGGTACGAAGAAAGCGTACAGAGCTGTTGACCCAACAGTTTGCGATTTTCAAGGCTCTTAAGGATGAACAGTTGGATGATATTATCACACGATTCTATCATCTGATAATAGAGCTTGAAAGTCATGGCATTGAGTACTCGGACAGTGACAAGAACAACAAGCTTCTTGATGCCCTACCAGCCAAATGGGCTATGTACGTGGCAATGATTAAGCTGAATGAAGATAAATACTATGCTCAATCACTGGATGACATCGTGGGAACGTTGAGGGCATATCACTTCGAAATGATAAAGGCTGAGACTGATTACGAGCAAGTCCAAAATCCGGCTATGTATTTTGGAAAAACATCAAAATCATCAGTGACAGCTGATCAGAAGAGTGCTACAGCGTTTTTCACCGGAGAAACGTCATCGCCACCAGAGTCCGAAGACTCACTGAATCGCGCGTTCTTAGGGTTAGGAAGATCGGAAGAACCGCAACCTCAAGTCCAACAGGCATCGACCAGTCAGAGCTATTCTAAGATGCCAATGAGCGCAAAGTCGGCGGAAGAACATCTGAATCTGCTTGCTTCGTTTGTGGCCGCATACGGAAATTGCGTTCAAGGGAAGATTGATGATCCGGCTCTTTGGGATGAAGACTACGATCAGGTCGACCCTGATGATCTTGAGGAGATGGATCTTAAATGGCAACTGGCCATGGTAACCCAGAGGGTTAAGAGATTCATAAAGAGAACTGGGAGGAATCTGCAGATGAACAACAAGGGGATAGGTTTTGATAAGTCCAAGGTGAAATGCTATAACTGTCAGGGATTGGGACACTTCGCCAGGGAGTGTCAAAGACCGAAGGTAGAGACATACCAGGGGTAGAGTCAGCATCAAGGACAGTACCAAAGTCAGTCCCAACAGAGATATCTTCCGAGTTCTTCATCTGGTCAAGCCAATCTAGCGGGTCTGATATCCAATGTCACTTCTGACAGACAGCTAGATAGTTCCTATGACTGGAGTTCACATCCGGAGTCCAATGCTAGAGCTTTCATGGCTGAAGTTACGGAGAATGGTTGTGATGAAGATGAGCAGACCACAAGGGAAAACAGTCCGATGTGGGTAGAGAAAGCGAATGATCAAACCGTGCTGGAGTTTGCTGCTCAGATGGCCAACGTGGAATCTGACAACTCAAAGGTTAGTCTTTCTTATTCTCTATTTCGTGATTTATGTGCTTTATGTGTTAGTTCTAACGATAGGTTAAATCTAGTCTTAGACTCACATAAGACCATAGCTGCTCAAAATGAAAACTTAAAAATAGAAAATGCTAGCCTAAATGATATAAAACAAGATTTAAAAGAAAAGCTTAAGGCTGATGCTCAAGATGTAATAGTTCTAAAAGACAAACTGAGTGAGCAGTGTGTTAGGATAGAACTTATGTATGAGCACGTAGAGGCCTTGACCAAAAGTCTGAAAGACAAGGACATAGAGCTAGCCGAGACCAAAGTTAAGGTAGCAGAGGCAAATAGCAAGCTGGAAAAGTTTAGGAATTCGAGCCTAAACCTAGGGAAAGTCTTAGATGCCCAAAGACAGTCTAAGAAGCCTGTAGGTCTAGGTTTTCATGAAATTCCTCCACCTTTCAATGCGAATTATGTGCCTCAGCCTCAGGAGAAAACTGACAAGTCAGTAGACTTAGAGGACCTACCTGAACCTACACCTGAGCCTAAAGTTGAAAATACACCTAAGGTGACTGACTCAACCGTCAAGGTCAAGAAAGTGAAATTTGTGTCTTCCTCCAGTGAAACACCTGCAGGAAAACAGAAAATTTCATGGGCTGACCAGGTCGAAGAGACAGACACTGTAGATGTACTAAAGGTAATAGACACTAGTGAGACACCTAGATCTAAGGGACCAACCAAAAAGTCCATGGATAAGATGTCTTGCTTTAGATGTCACGAGAAAGGGCATGTTGCTTCTCACTGTCCAAATAGGAAAGCTGATGTTACACCTAAGACAGTGAATCCAACACCTGTTAAGCCCTCACCAAGTGTGGCGAGCACGAGTAGTTCTCATAGTACCGAGAAAACTGTGCAGGCCGCACCAAAACCTGTTGTGAAACAAACACCGGTTAAGGTTGGACCAAAAGAAGTGGTTAGGACAAATTCACCGAATCGTGTCTTTAATCAATCTAGGTCAGCACCTCAACAAGTCTATAGGAGCACCACACCTAGCAGGTCACACACTCCAGTTAGGTCACATACTCCTGTTAGACAATATGTTCCGGTAAAAGCTCAGGGATCACAGTCTGAAATGCATTATAATAAGACTTATTCTAGAGCACAACAACAAATGCCTACTCAAAGGCAAAGAGTGAATCTAAATCACTCGGCACCACAACAGAATTTAGTTCAAAGGCCCAAGTCACCTGAAAGGCGAGATGGGTACTTGAAAGAGTTCAAGTATGTGGACGAGAATGGTATTACCAAGTCAGTCATGGCTTGGGTTCCCCGTGATAACTAACCTATTTTCTTTCATGTGCAGGAGATAACTACCGGTTCAAACAACAAGTGGTTCGTCGACAGTGGTTGCTCCAGGCATATGACGGGGGAAAGAAGTCTTCTCACAGACTTCAAGGGGGGTAATAGGGGATTTGTATCATTCGCGGGCAACAAAGGAGGAAATATCACTGGAACTGGATAAGTCACTAATGGGACGATTACATTGGATCAAGTTTATCACGTTGATAAATTGGTTCATAATCTCATTAGTGTATCTCAAATCTGTGATAAGAAGAACTCGGTGTTATTTACTGACACTGAGGCGTTAGTGCTCAAGCCGGGATTCAAGATACCTGAAGATTGGATATTGATGCGGGCTCCAAGGAAGAATGACTTGTACATGCTCGACATGAACAAGCCAGATAATTCGATGGGTCCGATCTGCTTACTAGCAAAAGCTTCGGAGACGGAATCGGTTTTGTGGCACAGACGCATGGCTCACTTGCACCTAAGGAAAATGAACTACATAACGAAGAATGGTTTGGTGCATGGTGTGCCTCTGAAGAGCTTTCAGTTTGAAGACAAGTGTCTCAACTGCATGAAGGGCAAGCAACATAAACAGACAAACAAGTCCAAGAAGCTGAACTCCATAACCTCGACATTCGATTGTTGCATATGGACCTTTTCGGCCCTATCAACAAAAGGAGTATAGGAGGTAGTTGGTTTTGCTTAGTTATCACTGACGATTACTCACGGTTTTCATGGGTTTTCTTTTTTGTTTAGGACGAAAGGACAGACTGCTACAAATCTCAGCGGGTTATTAGACCAATTGGAGTAAGTTCCTACGAACAAGGGTTTAAAAACGATATACGTAGTGATAATGGGACTGAATTTAAAAACTGCTGTACTTGGTGTAATATGCCTATCAAATGCATCGGCATCAATTCAGTGCCCACCATAGGAAACTCCAACCAGAATGGGCGAGTGCCGAACGTAAAAAACAGAACATTGGATTGAGGCTGCCAAGGACTTGCCTTTCGGCTTCAAGCTTCTACCAGTTTTGGGGGGATGGGCAGTGTGAATACCGCGTGCCATATTTACAATAGAGTCTCAGTCACATCATTGAACAAAATATGTATGAATGTTGGAAATAACGGCCACACTAACTCTAACTGGATTCGAACCGTTTGGCTAGTACCATGTACACCTGTTTAACGAACAAATACATCAACCCGACGAAGTTTAGGTGAAAAGGTACGAAGCGATTACTTACTGAGGTATTTAGCCAAAACCACCAACACAACGGGTTTTTAAAAAACGAGTTGTGTACTGTGAGATGTGGATGAATATGTGACAGTCACAAGCTTAACACATGACCCCAAACTGTCCGTAATGGGATTTGATTACTTGAATCTTTTTGATATGGTCATTAAAACATTCCATTTAGGAGATCTGCACGTTACAATACGGATTAAGGACATGGTCGACTTGCACCTCAAATGACGATGGCCATATTTTTCCGCGGCCACGTTCGAATCTACGTCACGAGCCTGCGCTGAACTGAGATAGTTTCTCCGAAGTTGCTGATCAAGAGAGCACCTAACACGTGAGAATCAGACTCAACATCAAGTTTCTCCTCTGAGGAAAAGTCCTGAGGAAGATGAGTGGAAGTGAGACTGTTCCCCTTGGTGAAATAGGACCCAACTTAGGAGATAATCTAAGGGTAGACGAAATAGAGACCTCTAGGATTAACAAGAACCATCCTATAGATAGCATCATAGGAAATCCTAACGAGGGTGTGAGGACTCGGAGTAGTGTAAATAACAACACTGTGTTGTTGTCGATGATAAACGACTCCGAGGCATATCATACATGTCTATATTCGTGTTTCATATCGCAAGTAGAGCCAAAAAATGTGCAAATGGCACTTAAGGACAACTCCTGGGTTGAAGCGATGCAGGAAGAACTGTCACAATTTAGGAAACTAGAAGTGTGGGAGTTAGTTCCGTTACCTCGAGGGGAGATTGCAATAGGAACCAAATGGGTTTTTAAGTGCAAGAGAGACGATCGGGGTATAGTCACGCGCAACAAGGCGAGATTAGTTGTAAAGGGTTTCAACCAAGAGGAGGGAATCGATTACAACGAAGTGTTTGCACCAGTAGCAAGGTTAGAAGCAATTAGGTTGTTTTTAGCTTTTGCCTCCTTCAAGGGATTTAAGGTATATCAGTTAGATGTTAAGAGTGCTTTCCTGTATGGGAAAGTGAAGGAGTTGGTGTATGTAGAACAACCGCCCGGGTTTACAGATCCTAAATATCCTGATAGAGTATATCGCTTAGATAAGGCTCTTTATGGATTACATCAGGCACCTAGGGCATGGTATGAGACTCTATCCAACCATCTTTTAGAAAATGGCTTTGAGAGGGGTAGGATAGATAGTACTCTATTTGTGAAGAGAAAGGGAGATCATTTTATCTTGGTACAAGTGTACGTAGATGATATCATTTTTGGATCATCAGACGAACAGATGTGCAAAGATTTCGAGAAGGTTATGAAGTCTAAGTTCGAGATGAGTGCTATGGGGGAGTTGAATTTCTTTTTAGGGTTACAAGTTGACCAGAAGAAGGAAGGCATGTTTATCCATCAGACCAAGTATGTCTATGACATATTGGAACGGTTTGGGATGGAAGGAACAAAGTTGACTGCCCATTTCAGCACGCCGATTCAAGTGAATCACAATCTCGGGCCGGGTACTGAAAGTGATACCGATGTGGATCCGACTTTATATCGGGCCATGATTGGGTCACTTATGTATTTAACTGCTTCAAGACCTGATATTATGTTTGCTGTTTGTATTTGTGCAAGGTTTCAAGCGAATCCGAAGGAGATGCATATGAAAGCTGTGAAGCGGATTCTACGATACCTCAAGTCGAAACCGAAGCTGGGACTTTGGTATCACGCGGAGGGAGATCTAGAGTTGGAGGCGTTCACGGATTCAGACTACGGAGGATGCAGCTTGACGCGCAAATCAACGACTGGAGGTTGTCAGTTCCTCGGAGGGAGATTGGTGTCCTGGCAATGCAAGAAACAAACATCGGTAGCCGTGTCAACGTGCGAGGCCGAGTATGTAGCTGCTGGTAGTTGCTGTTCACAGGTTTTGTGGATACAACAACAATTGCGGGATTACGGTTTGGCTTATACTCAAACTCCAATTAGGATAGACAATCAATCTACAATTGCTATAACAAATAATCCAGTTAAACACAGTAAAAACAAAGCACATAGACATAAGACATCATTTTATTCGTGATTGTGCTGAAAAGAACTTGATCAAACTGGTAAAGGTGGCAACTGAAGATAATAATGCTGATTTATTTACCAAAGCGTTTGATAAGTCACGATTTGAGTATTTAATTCAACTTAATGGAATGCGCAACCCAGAGTAAATTGACCTTAGTAGTATTTTATTTTCTTTTATATTTCCTTTTATAGTTGTTATATTTCTTTCTTTTTTACAGTAGTCTGCTAATTTAGGAAAGTTTCTAATTTAGGAAAGTTTCTATTTTTAGTAAGTTTCTATTTTTAGTAAGTTAGTAGATTAGCTTAGTTTACTGCTTTTTTCTATGAAAAACAAAAGAAAAAAGAGAGAAAATTACAAAAATACAAAAAAGGAGAATATCAGAAAAGGAGTTAAGTCTTAGATACATAGGTTCAAAGTGACGAAAATTAGCACCGTCGTTACAGACTCTAAGTATTTAGGCTTTCACACATAATGCAACTAAATCCTAAGTGTTATACTTTATTTAGTTTGATGTGTTGGTAGGCACAATACATATAGGGAATCTCAAGGCTAATAAAATATTCTAGAAAAAGTCAAACGTGTCACTAGCTTAGATGTATGACCAATCGGTCTTAATTTTTATGTACAAGACATACAAACATTGAGTCTAAATGAGGTATGCAAACTTTCTGGGGATGTATGGCAACATCAAATACATCTAAAATGGAAAGAATAGAAATATCATATGTAACTGAGAGTCGAAAACATGCAACTCTGTTGTACGTAAGTACAGACCTGTTGTCTCTGTTTAGATTCGGGTTAGCAGACATGTCGCTTTGTTGTACGTCAGTACAGACCTGTCACCGCTATCTGCTAACTTTAAAGTTAAACCTTAAGTCGAACTAAGACACTTTGTTGTATGAGAATACAGACCTGTGTCCGATGTTTGTCTTTTAAAGAAAGTTTGCAAATACCAACAAGTTAGAATTTTGTCTGTGTGCCTTGATCATAAAAGTATGTCTATGTCTGAGTCACGTAAGATAATTTCCTGATAAATAAAAAGGCCAAGGGATATTCCGAAATGTAGAGTGTTTAACAGGGTAAAATACCAACAATCGGCTAAATGGGTATGTCACGACAAACAATCAAAGGAATCAAAAATTCCTAAGTGTGAAAGTTTAAGTACTGAAAGTTAGTATCGGACATCGCTATCTGATTGAACCTTTCCTAGACTATACTCATCAAAAATATATTGTTAAGTTTTTTAGCTTAGATTGTAAATTTTTTTTCTCAAGTTTAGATTAAATTTTTGGTCAAAATTTTATTTTACTTTATTTTTACCTTAGTTTATTTTATTTTATTTTAGTATAGTTTAGTTTTTACTTAGGTAAAAGGTCAAAAGTTACTGAGGGTGCATTCAAAGTTGGATAAAATATACAATGCGTGAAATATTTGAGCTTAGGGTAAAAGATTTGGCATAGTTTATCTGGTTACACTACACAGTAGAAAATAGTTGGAAAAAGTTGAAATTATTTCAAAATTTCCGAAATTTTTCTAAGTGTTTGTAGCTTCGAATCTAAGACAGACTCGAATTTGAAGTTCTCGAATCTGTCAGTAGACTCGAATCTACACATAGACTCGAAGGTAGTTAGTATATAAAGATCCACAGTGAAGGCATTTACTTCTCACTGTTCTCGAATCTGATTTCTCGAATCTGTCACTGGCGATCTCGAATCTATTCTCGAGTCTATCGTATTTCTACTAAACGACATTTCGTCGATTCTAAAGCTTTTGGGGTCGATTCTACTTTCAAATCTAGGTATAAGCAACATGATTGTACAAGATTTTGGTGGTTTCATACACAAATTTGGGCTTAAACATCACATTTTGATGTTTTATTGGTCAAAATAGGGTTATTCATAAATAACTAAGTTAGGACCTATAAAATATCAAATTAAAGGCATAAATCAGTGATTAGAACTTAGTTGAACTAAAGTATGTGATTTACCTAGTTCAAAAAGGTTAAAATCTTGGATTTTTGTTGAAAACACAACTGTCGGCCTCTCGAATCTGATCTTGGGCATTCGAATCTGATCATGGGTTTCTCGAATCTATCAATAGATTCGAGATGACCATGATATTCGAATCTGTCCATCAGACTCGAATAGGGTCTATTCGAATCTGTCCATTGCATTCGAATATGGGCACTTCGAATCTGTTACTCTCGAATCTGTACTTTATTTATTTTGTTGAATTTAAATTTCATTACACTTGTGGAAATTTAATTGTGTTAGATTTTGTATTTAATCAAATACAAAATAAAACAAATTTGAATTTAAACAAGTTTATTGATTTTTAATAAGTCTAACAATTTTATGTATTGTGCAGATATGGCGCTTCGTGCTTTTGTTCCTAAGCACAATATGGTACTGAATCCTGCTCATAACATCCCTGAGGCGCAGGGATTTCGAGAAGTTTTAGATTTTCTAGCGGAGTCTAGGATCAGTTATGTGTTGTATGAAAATATTCCGATTGTGATTTCATATGTACGTCAATTTTACGATCACTTACAGGTGGACTGCACTGTCACCCCGACAGTGTTAAGAACCAGAATTGCCGGACAACCTTTGGTTTTCTCTGCTGATATTTTGCGTCAAGTACTGCAGCTGGGTTCCCAAGAACAAGAGGACGGGCCTATAGACTTTTCTTTAAGTATTAGGCAAGCAGCATTTTTGAGAATGGGATACAGCTTGGACGTTACAAAATCTTCGTATATGAAAAGCGGGTTGATAGGACAATGGCGTTTCTTAGTCCACGTATTCATGGTGTGTTTTGCGCCTAAGAAGGCTGGTTTTGATTACATCGTATCTAAGATTCAATCAGCGATGATAGCGATGGTATACAATAAGAAGTTTAGTTTCTCGCAGCTGTTTTTCTCGGAATTTATCCATCAAATCACGGCTCCTGAGAGAGAAAGGTTCCTTTTGTATCCGAGGTTCGTGATGATGTTGATAAGGCACTTCTTGCCTGAGTTGCCACAATCAGACGATGCATTGAGCGTTAATGTTATGGAGAAGCGCATTTACTCTGACTGTTCCTCACACCGAGGAAGGTTAGCAGTTCCGGTGGCACGTCCACTATTTGGTGCAATTCTGGATAGGGAATTTCAAGCCCCGAGTAATGCCAACTGGGCAGGGGTAGTTGATGTCCAACCACAGCAACAACAGCAACGTCAACTACAACAACAGCCTCGTGTTCGTCCCCGTGATCCAAGGCGAAGACAAAGAGATACTGCAAGTCAGACTCAGGCGTCTAGGCCTTCTACGAGTCAGCAACCAGAAATGCAGGAAGCCGGGCCGTCAAATGTCCCAAATGAGGCTGATCAACTGTGCCAAACGCTCAATGAAATTTGGGAGGCAGGTCCACATGCAAATGAAGATATAGCTGCAGCGTTAGTGGGTGAATTACTTGAGCCTCCAGAGGGAGAAGAAGATGTCTTCAGAGATGTTGACGAATATGTGCCAGAGCAGACTGGCAATGATGAGTCATCATCTGCTACAGAATCAGAAGAAATGGAGGAGATTGAAGTTGAAGCTCCAGAATCAGTGTCGACAGATCCTCATATTCAAATTGGAACCTATGGTTCACGATTGATTATTAATGAAGGTGCTTCGAGGAGGCGAGAGGCCAGAGAATTGGAGGAGTCAGATTTTGAAGAAGATGAGACTCCTCAGTTGGTGACAAGGCAACGGGCCAAACGTCACAGGTTTATGCAGGGGACTTCATCACAGTCCGATGCACAACCTCCGCCTCAAACCCCGACCCAACCTCAAGTTACCGCTCCACCATCACCGCCACCTCAACAACATGAACCCTACATTCCCCAACCATTCAATCCTGCTCCCATTCAGTCCATCCCTTCTACATCCGAAGCCTATACCGACAATCAACGAATCATGCAACTCAAGAGCCGTGTCGACTTTCAGAACATTCAAATCATATCTCTCACAAAAGCAGTCGGAGAACTCCAAGAGCATAACTCTAATCTTGATAAGGAGAATGCCGAACTGAGAACGATTGTTGAAAGTGTTAGAGACGAAAACACGGAGATTAAATCATTTGTTGCTGATCAATCATCTGAAATCCGAGCAATGCGGTCCCTCCTAGAGCAACTTATGAAAAATCTACAAACTCAGGGGGAGACTAGTTGTAAAGATCAGGAAGTACAGCGAGAAGATGATGATGATGAAGGCAATGATCCCAGTGCAAATAAAGAGATTGAGTCTGTAGATTTTCCTGCAGCTCAAGTTACTCAAATTCAGGGGGAGCCTAGTCAAGGCGA
Organism: Centrapalus pauciflorus; assembly: GCA_020465985.1. NCBI lineage: Eukaryota > Viridiplantae > Streptophyta > Magnoliopsida > Asterales > Asteraceae > Centrapalus > Centrapalus pauciflorus. The sequence goes on from JAANYP010000213.1 coordinate 158,770, forward strand.
AGGACACAGGGGTGAAGCTAGCTCATCTAAGGAGCCTACAGACTTTGAGATCAGTGAGATGATTGAAGCGCTCATGGATCTTGATGATGATCCACTGGATGTAGGCTTTGATAACGAAGATGAAGAGCTTGAAGAAGGGGAGTTTGCGCCAGAGGAGATAGTCGACTGGCGATCAGATGATGAAGTACTTGCTGATGAGGATGATGAAGCTGACGAGATAATAGTGCAGCAGAATCCTATCACTGATACTTATATGATTGATGGACATAACATTGTCGATGCAGATATAGTGAATGTTGCTTTAAATCCTCAGCCATCGACAGAGGAACCTGCAAGAGAGCTAACAAATGAAGAAAAACGAAAGCTATGGTTCAGGGATGAAGAGAAGGAAGCAGCAATTAAAAGGACAATGAGAGTGCCAGGTACGGGGAAGCTGTCTGAGCGAATTTTAAGCTGGTTCTTTGACAGAGAACTGCAGCTATTTATAATAAAGAGAAAAGACGGGCTTCAGTACATGAGGCGAACCTTAAAAGCGTTCAACTCCCTGCCAAAGATCGAAATTGCAGATCTAGCATGGAAAGATCTGATAAACATTGGCAATGATCCCTATGCGGACGTTATCGCAAGAATCATAAGAAAGGAGGGAAGATCGAGGAAATTTGAGCGTCTGAGTCCAAGAGTTGGGAAAAGAGTAGAGGATCCATCACGTATCGACCCTCTAACTGGTCGTCCTTGGATGAGGATTCATTATAAGCCAGCCAGATGTCTTAGGAAGGTACCTCTTAAGCCAATGCCACAAAACATTCTGAAGAATCTGAAGTGGTGGTATGCTGACACGGAAACTGGGGAAGCGGTTATGGAAGACTTAGAAGAAAAAGTTATTCTTAGAGTCTATGACCCGCTTCACCTGGTAAACCTATCTAAAGAAGACCTGCAGATCTTGTATAACTGTAAGATTTCCAGTGACGCACATATGGATGCTGAAGCGAGTAAGTATGAAAATGTAGTCAAGGTATGTGTTGAAAAAGGTCTGTATGCTGGTAGTGTTTTGAATCAATAATAAACCATGTTCTTAAATCAAATGTGTGAATTATTAGAAGCTATCGTCAAGGGGGAGTCTGTTGGTACATCCCGTGTGACGATAGCAGTCTAAGTTGTCTTACATTGTGATTTTGCATATGTTTGGTATATATATATTATATATGATTGATGTTTATCAGTGTTTGTATGTTTGAACTTGATGTAACGTATTACAAGAAGTTCAAACATAAAACTCAAAGGTAAAATCAATCATAAGGTAATATTATAAGTTTCATCACTTAAGTGTTTAAGTGTAAAAGGCTAGATTCGAATTTCTTAAGGGGATACATTCGAATCTGAGATAGATTCGAATGAGTCCATAGATTCGAATATAGGTTAGATTCGAATCTGTCAGATGGACAGATTCGAATGGGCCTTAGGCCAGATTCGAGGTTGGCCCACAACAGACTCGAATCAGGGTCTATAATTAGGGATAGACTCGAATGATTAGCAGACCTTTGGCAGAATTCGTGAGGAATTAAGCAATAGGCGATCTCGAGTTTATCAGCTAGGTGAGTCTCGTTTCGGAGAGAATTAGTACGTAGGATCGTTCGTGTGTCGTTCGTTCAGCGTCTAATAGTCTCCGTGTTTCCGTTGGTTGAGAGTTGTCCGTCTAACCGTCAACGAGGATTCCGCACTCGTTAACGGATCCGCGTCTAGATAGATCTTGCAGTCGGTAGACCTTACAATTTGTAATAGTGTGAGTGCTTTCACTTCATTCATTCTAGCCTTACTTTCAAGTTCAGTTTTTGGAGGAGTTTTGACTGGTTTTCCCTCATCATCAAGTTCTGGATCAACTACAGGAGGGAATTCAACAGCTTCCCATATGGCATAATCAATGAATTGAATATGCTGTTGAATCCTGAGTTTCCACATCTCAAACTCAGTGGGCTTGAGCATAGGCACTTTGAGTCCTTGCCCAGATCCACTGCTGCTATTTTCAAATTCCATTGTAAAAGATTAAAAATTTGAAAGAAAGTTTTCGACTTTGAAAAACAAAGAACGACCTGTGGCTCTGATACCACTTGTCAGGATCTAAAACTGAATAACCAAGATTAACTGATTTGAAATTTATCAGAGTATAAATCAATAATCTTGCTTTGAATCAAAGTTTAATTAAGAAGTTTGCGGAATAACACTTAATTATTTTAACAAAAACTTTCAGAACCAATGAAGCATAAAACATAAGAAGTAATCAAGACTGTTTGTATTGCTGAATTCAATGATTACAATCACCTCTAATCTGTTTGATTAGACGAAGAACACAGACTGTTCTTAGGGTTTTACAACCTTAGAGGCTTAAGAAAACTTAATCAACAAAGCAATTACAGACTCAAAATATGCAGAAAACTCTTATACAATAGAAAACCTATTCTGTCTATTTATATTGCTTTTTGGACTTGTTTCCTTGAAGGACTATGACTTCTCTGATAGTAGATATGCTGGAATCTTCGTGTAGATATCTTTCCTGAAAATCAGCACTTTCTGTTTCTTAAACTGTTGAGCAGCTTGAATTGTTTTGCTCTGGCAGCTTGAACTTTTACACTGGCAGCTCGAGTTTCTTCAACTAGCAGCATGAACTTTGTATTTACATGTAAAATCTACTAACAGTCTGAGAAGTCTAAACTAACAGCTTGAATGTACTTAAACTATTTCCCAACAGTTGAGTTGAAATTTGGATTAGTTATAAGTTGTTTGCATTATTCGGAAATTAAGAATTCCAATCTATTAAGTAACTATAATTATTAACAAATGTTAAGGATAATAAAATAAAGATAGAATTCTTTATTTTATATAATCAGTATTTTATGAATCCAGATAAGTGGAGGGGCTAAATGTGCCAAAGTTGAAAAATGGGAATAAAAGTCCCTTAAACATCTCATTTGAATGAAATCAATATCTCTCTACTCTCTCTCTAAACCGTCTGCTCTCCTTCTCTTCTCCAAAGAACCCACGGTTCTCTCCCAAAGCCAAATCAAGATCACCAAATTTGTGGAATTAGAAGCTAAAAAATCTGGATTTAAGGTACAAGAAAGGAACTAGAACATCTACAAGCATCAATTTAAGGTAAATATCTCTTAACCTCATCAAATTTAAGGTTTTGTGTCCAGTTTTTGAGAGGACCAAATCACTGATTTTGGGTTCAAAATGTTGATTCATGTTGTAAATAACTGTGGGTTTGTGAAAATCTAGTAATATAGAGGTTATATATAAAGTTTCGAGTCTTAAATCAAGATTTAGATGTGATTTTGGGAGAGTTACAGTATGTTCTGTATGTGTGTCGCATGGGGGCCGAAACAACAAAAATGGGTACCGAAACCTTGTGGCAAGGGTGTCACAGCGAGTGGTATCAGAGCAGTAGTTTGAGATTCAAGTGTCCGTGAGGTCTTGGTCTTAAACATTAAGTTATGACATGTAGTGATTTTAAGTAATGATCTGAACTAAGATAGGTTACGATCTAGTAATCATAGGAAATTGACTATCATACGGGATAATGGGTGGTGTCAAATGACATGTTACTAAACAAGTTATATGTTTTATATCTCAGAATATGTCTAGAGGAGGAATGACACCCGAAGAAACAAGAGAAATGATGCTAGCCATGATGGCTGAGCAAAATAAGATGATTCAAGACTAGTTTCGGGCTCGAGATGAGGCCGAAGGCAAGAGAAGGGAAGAAAAGAGAAAGAATGAAGAGAAATAGGGTAACAACGACGGTAACCAAGATTACAATACTGGGTCATCAAACAAACCCAAAGGTTGTCGGTTCAAGGACTTCAAAGGAAATGAGGCCGTGGAGTTTAATGTACTAGGAGATGCTGTTACTGCACTTTAATGGATAACGGCAACCGAACGTACATTCCGAATTAGCGATTGTGCTGAGAAGGACATTGTCCAGTTTGCTACAGCTATGTTCACTAAAGACGCAGTTATGTGGTGGAATTCCATGGTTAACGCCTTAACCTTGGAGAAAGTTTCTGTAATGACTTGGGCTGAGTTCACTGACATATTCACTCAATAGTACTGTCCGGTTGATGAGCACCGAAGGTTGGAAGCTAAATTTATGACTGTGATGCAGGGGACTAAGACTATGTCCCAGTATGCTGTGGAATTCACGAGGCTGAGTTTGTTTGCGCCTCATCAGGTCGATACAAAAGAAAGGAAATTAACCAGGTTTGAGGCTGGTTTGGACATGAGATTAGGAGGGTAATGAGTAACGCCCGCTACCCTACATTTACTGGCTTATTAGTGGCTGCCAGAAATGTAGAGCAAATTCTTATCATATCGGGTTATTCAATTAAGCCTGCTGCTGCTTCCACTAACCCAACACAGCCATCACCACCGGAACGCCAACGTGAAGGGGGATACTCGGGCTCTTCTCGTTTATCGCAGTATACACCACAGCAGTCTTATCGACGATCATCTGGGTCTTCTGGTCGTGCTTACTCCATCAACACAGAACCGCGGTATTGTAACAAGTGTCACTTGGAACACTTCGACAAGTGCACTAATGGATGCGCCTATTTTTGTTGTGGGGAATTGGGTCATTTTAAGAATAAGTGCCCAAGGAAAGCTGATGCCTGCCATAAGTGTGGTGTATGGGTGCATTACACTAGGAATTGCAGAAAGAATGATCCAGCTGCTGCTGCTCCAACTACAACACAATCGTCTGGAGGATCAAGTGGTGGTTCAGTCAACCGCCGGAGCCGGCCACAAAGGACATCAGCTCGTGCTTTTCAGATTACGGCGAAGGAGGCCAAGGAAAATCCATAGGTGGTCACGGGTATGTTTATCGTTAATTCTATGCCAGTTCTATTTGATTCGGGTGCCAACCGGTCATTTGTATCTACTATTTTTGCACAACAACTATCAATGCCACTTTCTAAGCTATCTGCTGTACTAGAAATTGAAACTGCTAGTAACAATTTAGTCAAAGTAGATCACGTATACCGTAACTGCACTTCGGTGATTTAAGATGTAGTCTTCAATTTGGTTATGATTCCGATCGAATTCAGTGAGTTTGACGTGATTGTTGGAACGGACTGGTTGATCGAAAATGAAGCTCATATAGTCTGTAAGAAGCGTATGATAAAGATAAGTACTCCGAAGGGGCGGGAGATCTGTATATATGGGGATTGGAGAAGTGGGGATTTGTGCTTCTTGACCATTGCAAAAGCTTGAAAGCTTGTTGCAAAGGGATGTAACGCGTATTTGGCATATACTATTAATGCCAAGGCTGAAAAGAAGAATGTGGCCGATGTGCCTGTTGTATCACAATTCCCGGATGTGTTTCCTGAGGACTTGTCTGGCGTGCCGCCTGAGAGACAAGTTGAGTTCCGAATAGATTTGATCCCTGGAGTTGCACCGGTAGCTCGTTCTCCGTATCTCCTTGCTCCTACCGAAATGCAAGAGACGATGAAACAACTCCAGGAGTTGTTGGATAATGGCTTCATTCGACCGAGTTCATCGCCGTGGGGAGCCCCTGTACTGTTTGTTATGAAGAAAGATGGGACAATGAGGATGTGCATTGATTACCGGGAGCTGAATAAGCTGACTATTAAAAACAAGTATCCATTGCCGAGAATAGATGATTTGTTTGATCAACTACACAAGGCTAGTGTGTTCTCTAAAATCGACTTACGATCGGGGTACCATCAGTTGAAGGTACGAGAAGATGATGTGCCTAAAACAGCATTCAGAACTCGCTATGGGCATTACGAGTTTCTGGTTATGCCTTTTGGCTTAACCAACACCCCGACTGTCTTTATGGATTTGATGAATAGAGTTTGCAGACCGATGTTAGATAATTCGGTAATAGTGTTTATTGATGATATCTTGGTGTAATCCAAGTCTGAGGCCGAGCATGCTGTTCATCTAAAGTAGTTATTGGAACTGTTGAGAAAAGAGAAATTGTATGCCAAATTCTCAAAGTGTGAGTTTTGGCTGCAACAAATTCAGTTTTTGGGACATGTAATATTTGGAGCTGGGATTTCCGTAGATCCAACTAAAGTTGAAGCAATAAAGAACTGGGAACCGCCTCGTTCAGCTACAGAAGTCAGAAGTTTTCTTGGATTGGCGGGCTACTATAGGAGGTTTATTAAGGACTTCTCGAAGATTGCAGTTCCTTTGACTGCATTAACGAAAAAGAATGCACCATTTGTTTGGGAAACTGTGCAGCAATAGGCTTTCGAGATTTTGAAAAAGACGTTAAGCGAAGCACCAATACTTGCCTTACCCGAGGGCAATGAGGATTTTGTGGTTTACACAGATGCTTCGAGGTTGGGATTGGGTGCTGTACTGATGCAGCGTGGAAAAGTAATTGCATATGCCTCGAGACAGTTAAAGCAACACGAGAAAGATTATTCAATTCATGACTTGGAGTTGACCGCAGTTACTTTTGCCTTGAAATTGCGGAGGAACTATTTATATGGGATTAAGTGTGAACTGTACACGGTTCATAAAAGTTTAAAGTACATCTTTAGTCAGAAAGAGCTTAACATGAGACAGCGTAGGTCGATGGAACTTATAAAGTATTATGACTGTGAAATCCTTTATCACCCCGGAAAGGCTAATGTAGTAGTCGATGCTTTAATCCGTAAGGCCTACTCTAAGGACTGCTGTTACATGATGACATCTACGATGTTAACTTCCACGATTATTGATGATATAAAAGCTGCACAAGTAGAAGCTTTGAAGGAAGAAAATGTTGGTGCTGAAGATATTTGAGTACATAAAAAGGTTATGGAAACGAGCGAATCGTGTTTGAAAGGAATTTATGGGAGAATCTGGGTGCCAAAGTTTGGTGGTATGAGAAAGGTGATCATCGAAAAAGCACATCAGTCAAAATTTTCTGTACATTCCAGGAGCACAAAGATGTACAATGAGCTGAAAGCAGACTTCTGGTGGCTTGGATTGAAGAAGGATATCGGTCAGTATGTTGAAAGATGTTTGACATGGCGGTTAGTGAAAGCCGAACATCAGCAACCATATGGTAGCTTGCAACCGCTTCCCATTCCGGAATGGAAGTGGGAACACACCACTATGGATTTTGTCACGAAGTTGTCGAAGGCTAGACGTCAACATGATGCAGTTTGGGTAATAGTTGATAGATTGACCAAGTCAACACACTTCATTCCAATAAGAGAAAGTTATTCGCTGGAAAGATTGGCTCAGATTTACATGGACTAGATTATTTCTAGACATGGAGTGCCAAAGTCCATTGCATCAGATCGGGATAGCCGATTTACTTCAAATTTCTGGTCAGCCCTGCAAGAAGGATTGGGTACAAGGATCGTGATGAGTACAGCCTATCGTCCGCAAACCGATGGCCAAATTGAAAGGACCATCCTTACTCTGGAAGATATGATGAGGTCGTGTATTTTGGATTTACGCAGAAATTGGGACGATCATTTGCCACTGATAGAGTTCTCGTACAACAACAGTTACCACGCGACAATAAAGAAAGCGCCGTTTGAAGCCTTATATGGGAGAAGGTGTAGAACTCCTACATGTTGGAGGGAAACAGGGGAAGCACCAATTGCTGGGCCGACATTGCTTCAGGAAACGAATGAGAAGATACATCTGGTTAGACAGAATATGAAGGCGGCCCAGGATCGACTTGAAAAGCATCATGATAGGAGGCACAAACCGATCATTTTTTTATGTCAATGATTGGGTTTGTTTGATGGTATCACCTATGAGAGGTGTTACACGTTTTGTTAAAAGAGGAAAGTTAGCTCCGAGATTCGTTGGACCATTCAGGATAAAAGAGAAAGTAGGAAACCCATCTTATTGTTTGGAGTTGCCTGAAGAAATGTCAGGTATACATCCGGTGTTCCATGTGGGAAATCTCCGAAAGTCATTCACTACCGGAAATAAGGATTGGGCTGATCACACCGAGCTGCAGATTGACGAAAGGCTCCGATATGTGAAAGAGTCGGGGTGTGTGTTAGATACAAAGATGAAAAAGCTAAGGAGCAAAGAGACTGAAATGGTGCTGGTGCGTTGGAAGCATCACAAAGGAGCCAATCATACATGGGAGACAAAGACTGAAATGATAAAGAAATATCCGCAACTTTTTGAAGCTACATAACTTCGAGGACGAAGGTTGAGCGTGGTGGAGCCCATGCTGTAACATCCTAATAATTAAATTATTATATTTGAAGTTAATTAGTTTAAATTTGTAATTTAAGTTGAGTTCAAATTTGGATTAATTATAAGTTGGTTGCATTATTCGAAAATTAAGAATTTCAATCTATTAAGTAAATATAATTGTTAACAAATGTTAAGGATAATAAAATAAAGATAGAATTCCTTATTTTATAAAATCAGTATTTAATGAAACCAGATAAGTGGAGGGGCTAAATGTGCCAAAGTTGAAAAATGGGAACAAAATTCCCTTAAACCTCTCATTTGAATGAAATCAATATCTCACTACTCTCTCTCTAAACCCTCTGCTCTCCTTCTCTTCTCAAAAGAACCCACGGTTCTCTCCTAAAGCCAAATCAAGATCACCAAATTTGTGGAATTCGAAGATGAAAAATATGGATTTAAGGTACTAGAAAGGAACTAGAACATCTACAAGCATCGATTTATGGTCAATATCACTTATCCTCATCAAATTTAAGGTTTTAGGTTCGGTTTTTGAGTGGACCAAATGTAGGTTCCGAGAGGTTTCCCAAGTATATAGTCTTAAGCTGTCGAGGGGGGTGAATACATCAATTTAAAAACTACACACTATTTTCTCAATGTTTGTATGTATTATCAACAAATGTTATTTACAAACAAGCTTGACTGCAGAAAGGTTCAAGCTGAGATGACAGATACAACAGTATGTTAACTAATGTAAGACAGACTTAAAATAGTTATAATGAATACATTCACTAGGAATTACTCACTGTGTTTACAAGACTCAGAGAAACAGCTAGAATAAGAACAACTTGGACACAAAGCACTGTTTTATTCACGCAGACTTGCATGCATGAAAGACACACTTGAATGCACTTTCACTCTTGGCTTTAGCACTTAGCTTTTTGGCTTAATCTTTCAATCCTTGGAAGTTTCCTTTTATACTCACTCCGAGGATCTAAGAGAAGCTTCTTCATTGGATGAAAGGAAAAGTGGAAAGTCTTGTTGAAAAGACAACATAAACTTTTCTGCACATTCTGAAAAGCAGACATGCCTTTATGTTGCAGAACTTTTGTCTTTTCACTTTGTCTACTGTTGCATTAGCTTTAACTAAATAAGGAATGTCAACTTTGCGTCTTTCTTCCTTTGTTAAGGTGTATTTTGATATAAGAAAAAGCTCTGTCACCCTTTTTCAAATATCCTTTTGTCTTCATGTAATAGAACAGCGTGGGCAGGCTGAGCAGTTCTGTTTTCCACTTTGTCTTCGACTTTGTAAACTGATCTTTTAGCCAAAAACTATACATGAGGACTTGGAAACATATTCCATAGAGTGTTTAGCCTGTTCACAAAGAACAGGTTCTGTTCACAAAGAACAGAACACTTGTAAACTGCCCAAGCTGTTCACCAGTGTAGAGCAGCGTAGACAGTTTATGTCCAGCCTGTTCAGCAGACTGAACAGCTTCGGCAAAACTGCCTTTGTTGCAACACATGCAACACATAGAATAGCTTCAGCCTGAAATTGCAAATCATTTTCAGGTTTCAATAAGGCATATAACATGCCTTAAATTCAACCATCAAAAGCATCAACAGGTTTGATTAAGAATCTCCCCCTCAGATGCAGAACAGGTTTGACTGAGGCCTTTTTGTGCCTAACAATCTCCCCCTATTTGCAAAAACCAGTCTAAGCTGGTCTTATCAAAAATCACTATATATTTTTACAGTACATTTGCTGAAATAAAATCAAAGTAATGTAAAAGATCAGTTTATACATACACTGATTCTTTATTATATAAAACAACACATGTTTTTACAAAAGTACAACTGATGTACTGATGTATATTACAACTGATGTAAAAGAAAAATTACAACTTATGTAATTAAAGTACAACTAATGCACAACAGGTTTTGGACTGTTTGTGTTGGGAGCAGATAATGGCAAGCCTGTGCAACAGATGGACAGCTTCCATTCTTCACCTACCCTGATGGTAGATGGACTTCACTGTACTGGAGGTGGCAGTCCTTCTTCAAACATTCTTTCAAGTTCCTTCTTTGTTTCTTCCAGATCTTGAATTTCAACTCTAAGAAACATGAAGTTTGGATCTTGAAGCTCACCTATGTCATAAAAACCTCTCAGCTCATCCCAGATGACTGCTCTCCATTTGCTGGACTGTCTGAAGGAGTTGGCAATTCTGAAGGCTGCAAGCTGCTTAAGACCGACTGTGTGTAGATCTGAATCTCTCTGTAAACACCTTTTCTGGGTTAAGGGATCTACAAAAAATGCCCCAACTCAAGTTCTTCAATTATATTACCTTCTTCAAACTCTACTCCTTTGGGCACGCTGTGGTTAACTCCTTTGATTTCCACAGCATAATCTCCTTGTTCAATCATCATAAGGAGTTCTTCCAGCTCTGAATCTTTCCTTGTCCTCCTGGCCTTTATCTTGGGATATGTCACAGAGACACCCTCACTTAAATCAATTGAGATCAGGGCAAGGTCTTTCACTCTCTTCATTTACTTCTTCACATATGCCCTGATAGTCTTAGCCGTTTCTGACATACACTGGCTCAGGGCAACTGCTAGTTCCACCCATTCCCTGTATCCCATTTGAGCAACATCAGTGTGATCATAAGATTCCAGCTCAGGGCCTATTGCACCCATCCTTGTAATTTGCAGTTTCCATTGTTTGCCTTTTCTTGAAATAGGAACAGCTTTGACAATTGGTTCCTTGGCAAGTCTTCGGTCAGCAACATCATGAAACTTCTTTCTTGCCAGGTTGTCAAAATGGAATTGGGCTCTAGCACAGGGTACTTTTGTCTTGGTCACTGAGACCTGAGCACCCTTTTCTTTTTCAACTTCTTTCTCTCCTGCTGAGTCCTTAGAAGCTTCCATCAGTTTCTTCTGCACATCCAAGGAAGGCATTTTGATTTTGCTTGCCTCTTGAAGTGCAAAAGTTTTGGCAGCTTTGGCCGAGGCTTCTTCTTTTCTTAGAGCTTCCAGGGCTTGAAGTTGTTCATCTCTGAACTCAAAGTATTTATCCATGGGAAGACCCATTTCCTTTGCCATGGCTTTGTGAAACCTGAGGTCTGCTGCTTTCTGCTGTTGAGGATCAACTGCTGCTTTTTCTTTTCCTTTAGTTGCTGTAATAATAGCAGCTTCAGGAAATTCCTCATTCTCTTCTTCTTCTTCATGTAAAATTAGATGCCTCCTCCTGCTGCTTGGCCTGTCCTCAGGAATGAATTCCTCCCCCTTAGACTGAGCAGGGTTTGGAGATTCAGCACCTTCCATTGTACCTGTAGTTGATGTCCCTGCTGGTTGACCAGTGAGTATTGCAGGCACTGATTTCTCCTTAGGAGAAGAAGTTTTCTCCCCCTTAGACTTAGTCTTCGAGGCAGATGACTTGCCCTTTGAAGGAGATGTACCAGCACCTTCAACACCTGGTCTGCCTGAAGACAAAAAGTCATTAGGCTTGCCAGCAGTTTTGCCAGCAGGCCTGGGGCCAACAAGGCTATTCACTAAGAATGCCAAGTTGTCCTTCACCTCTGCAAGCTGGGAAAGACAGGATTGAAGAGAAGAGGCCTGGGTGTCAGCAAGAAATGTCAGTTTGACAATGTTTTCCCTATCAGAAGCTGTGAACAGCAAACTTTGAAGCTGTGCAAGATGTAGTTCAAGAGAATCTTGCACATCAGCAAGGTTTGATGACACAGAATTGGATAGGGAGCCAATTAGTGTGTTCAAACTGGCCAGAGTGGCAGGAAGAGTAGAATTGCAAGAAGTTAGGAGAGGTGACAGCTGTTGAGAAATAGCTGTCATTGAGGACACAGAGTCCTGTTGTAGTGAAAGAATTGAGGATAGGGAGGTGGAGACATTTTGCAGCTGTGCAGTGAGTGCAAGCAGCTGTGAAGAGTTGTCAGGTTGTGGAGTGGCTGTGAAGGAATCCTTGAACAGATCAAAGAATCCCTTAAGCTTGTCAGACACAGAGTCTGAATGTTTAGATTGTGTTGAGGGAGATGAAGAGGATGAGGCTGGTGTATGAGGATGTGATGGAGAGGGAAGAGGAACATTTGAAAGAAGCTCCATAGCCTGGGCAAAAGTAATGTGGCCCAGCTTGGAGGGGTCAAAGGGTCCCTCAGCAGTGGCAGTAGCTGCATCATCAGGAGAAGGGGTTGATGTTGGGGGCCTTTCAGATCCTGCTTGTGTGGCAACACCTTCATGAAGGCCAGTGGGTGTTCCCTCTGCAGTGCCTTGTTGTAAAAGCAACTCACCATGGGGAGATGGGATATGCATTTCAACATCAGTAGTGATAAATTCTGCTGATGGAATTTGCACAGAAGGGTCAGCCTCACCCAAGGGATGGTATGTTCCCTGAGGTTCATCAGCTTGTGTTGTTGGTCCCTAAGCAGCTGTTTGGTGTTGAATAGCTGTATCATAGGGAGAAGAAAATTGAGGCTGAGCTGCTGATTGGTCTATACCAGCAGTGTGGACACCTCGTGCAGACTCAGGGTGAAAAGAAGTTTGAGGTGGGGACAGTGTGGACTCAGTATGGAGTAGAGAGGGCTCCTGTCTTTCAATATTCTCAGCCTGTTGGGAGGCTGGAATAGTTGAGGTGGCTATCTCCGTTTGTACAACTGGCTCCTGTTGGGAGGAACCAGAGGGTCTGGGCTGACTCTGGGTAGACACAGGTTGGAGTGAAGCAGACTCCAATTATGCTGAAACTTCTCCCAAAATAGGAGAGGCAGCAGGGGTGGCTTCTCTTACAACTGAACCCTATTGAGAGGGAACAGAGGAGCTGGTTGTTTGGGCTGGTTTTTTTTTTGTGAGTAATTTGCCATGGTATTGGATGGATGAAGTGGGAGATTGTGAAGATGTGATAGTTTCTGTTTGGACAGGGTGTGAGACTGGGTCAGGAATAGGTGGGTTGGCCTGTTCCCTGGTCTCAGGTGCCACAGAGACACCAGCCACAAAGGCTTCAGGTTCAACAGATGAACCAGGGTGAGGAGCCTGCTCCCCCTCAGCCACAGAGGCTAAGGGAGCAGACTCAGACTGAGCTGTTTTGGCCTTTTTGTCGACAGGCCCAGCTTCAGTGGTTGCCATGGTCCTTTTGACAAGCTTGGACCTGGCTTTGGATTTTGCCTTGGGAGCAGCTTGGGGAGCAACCCTCACATCAGAAGGTCCGTCAATTAACCCCAGTAACGTCTTCATTAGAGTAGATAGAGGAGGCTCATTGGGCAGAACAGGCGTATTATAAAACTCTATTCCCTATGACAGGGAATGCAGCAGTCTTAAGTAAAGGCTGAGAGTTATATAGATGCTCACCACAATGATGCTTGAAGATGAGGCTCAGAAACCTTGGATACCGAACAGCAGCATGACGGGTTTCTTGTTGTACCAGGCCCCTCAAATTCAGAAAAATCCATTTGGTCATGTCGATTGTTGTCTCGTCCACCAGCTGTAGAACAATGGGGACTTCATCACGGCTTCGTTGGTCAAAGGAACCAACCTTACTTCTGAAGCACATTACCACCAAGGCAAATAGAAAACTGTAGGTCGGAGACAGATCCTTCCTAAAAAATGTTGCTCCAATTTTGGGTTCTGCCACACCACAGAAGCGTAGCAGGTTGCCCATTTGATCATCTTCAGGTTGAGGCTTGTCATATGATGCAGTAGTTGGCAGATGAAGAACCCTCCTGAGAAGATTAATCGTTATCTCAATGGTCTGAGTCCCATTGAGAATAGTGCCCTTAATGACTTTGGTGTCCGGGTTGTAGGCACAAGTGTACCAAAACTCGTACACCATCTCCTGGTACAGGACGCCAGGAGTGGCAGTCGTAGCATAGTTCAACGGATGAACTTGTAGAAACTCCACCATCTGTTCATAACCCTTCCCCACATAGTTTTTGGGAATGGTTAGGTTAGCAATGTAGTTTGTGGGTTTGATGGTCAGCATTGTGGTAACTGATGAGTGTTTAACAACATCATTACCAACAAATACTGGAAGAAAGAGATTATTTCTTTGAGCCATTTATGAAGGTTTGGGTATTTTGAGAAGCAGAAGGCACTTAGTCGATTTAGGGTTCTTGAAGATTTCTTGAAATAGTGAGGAAGACGAAGATGAAACAGTAGGGGGTATTTATAGGATTTGAATGTGAGTGAGTATGAGAGAGAAATGTTTGGGCGGTTGATTTGAAAAAGTCGTTAACGGAAAACGGAACGGTTGTCCATGTCAGACCGTTTGTCAGACCACTTGAGCCCTTTTTAATCGCTAACACACGTAACCCACATTATCCGCAATAATTAAGTTAAATAAAAACAAAAATTAAGTAACTTAATTGTGAAGAGAGGTAGTTAAAACTGTTGCTCTAAGCTGTTGGTCAAACCTGTTATGAGTAGGTTCATCACAGGCTGTTCATTCTTCAAGCTGTTCACTCTTCACACTGTGCTTTCAACCTGTGTTCGAATTTAAGATCAGGTTGTGTTCAATAGCTGAACAGCTTACAAGACAATGTCTTGTAGAACAGTGTAAAGGAGTGAACAGGGTGGAGTATGGACCATCAGAGCAGGCTGGACGAGAAAACTGTTTTTGTTCAGCCTGTTGTATGTTCAAGCTGTTCAAGAATTTCAGAAAAATGGCTAAGTACAGAATATGCATAACCTGTTATGTCTAAGCTGTTCTGAGAAACTTGAGCAGTGTGAGACATACAAAGTTTTAGACCTTTGATCGAGGACACTTAGTCACTTTTGTTTAACATGCCCAGCTTGCTGACAAGGTAATTAAACCTGGTTTCATCAAGAGGTTTGGTGAAAATATCTGCAAGCTGTTCATTAGTGGAAATAAAGCTTACCTCCACATTACCTTTCTGAATGTGATCCCTGATGAAGTGATGTCTGACCTCAATATGCTTTGTTCTTGAATGAAATACTGGATTGTTGGAAATAGCTATGGCACTTGTGTTGTCACACAGAATAGGAGTTTTCCTATAGACAAGCCCATAGTCTTCAAGCTGATGCTGCATCCACAGAATCTGCCGACAGCAGCTTCCTGCAGCAAGGTACTCAGCTTCAGCAGTAGAAGTAGACACTGAGTTCTGCTTTTTGCTACACCAACTTATCAACATACCACCAAGGAGTTGACATCCACCCGTTGTGCTTTTCCTATCTAGCCTGCAGCTTGCTAAATCAGAATCTGAATAACCTGTTAGTTCAAGACTTGAGTCTTTGGGATACCAAAGACCCAAGCCTGATGTGCCCTTCAGGTATCTTAAGATTCTTTTAACAACAGCTGGATGAGATTCCTTAGGATCAGCTTGGAACCTAGCACACAAACAGGTGGCAAACATAATATCAGGTCTACTAGCAGTTAAATATAGCAAACTCCCAATCATACCTCTGTAAGCTGTTACTGAAACAGCTTTGCCACTGGCATCAACATCCAATTTTACATTCGTTGCCATTGGGGTTTTAATAGGAGAACTTTGATCAAATTTAAATTTTTTCAAGAGATCTAAGGTATACTTTCTTTGATTTATAAAAATTCCAGTTGAGGTTTGTTTAACCTGTAATCCTAAAAAGAAAGTAAGTTCTCCCATCATACTCATTTTATATTTGGATTTCATGAGTAATGAAAAATTCTTGCATAACTGCTCATTGGTAGAACCAAATATTATATCATCTACATAAATTTGAACAAGCATAATATCAGACTTCACCTTCTTTATGAACAGTGTGGTATCCACTTTACCTCTGGAATACCCATTGCTCATAAGGAATTCAGCAAGAGTGTCATACCAGGCTCTATGGGCTTGTTTGAGACCATAAAGTGCTTTGTCCAACTTATAGACAAAACCTGTATGTTGTTCATTTTGAAAACCTAGAGGCTGCTTGACATAAACTTCTTCTTGCAGCTTCCCATTCAAAAACGCACTATTCACATCCATTTGAAATACCTTAATTCTCTTATGAGCAACGTAGGCTAGATACAAACGAATTGCTTCTAGCCTGGCCACAGGAGCAAATGTCTCATCATATTCAATTCCTTCATCCTGTCTATAACCCTGAGCAACTAGTCTTGCCTTATTTCTAATGACATGACCTTGCTCATCCATCTTATTCCTGAAAACCCATTTAGTGCCAATTATAGTTTTTCCTTTAGTAGCAGGGACCAGCTTCCATACCCTGTTTCTCTCAAACTGATTGAGTTCTTCTTGCATGGCAGTGATCCAATTGGCATCTTTTAGTGCTTCAT
Source organism: Centrapalus pauciflorus (assembly GCA_020465985.1). Lineage (NCBI taxonomy): Eukaryota > Viridiplantae > Streptophyta > Magnoliopsida > Asterales > Asteraceae > Centrapalus > Centrapalus pauciflorus. The sequence goes on from JAANYP010000213.1 coordinate 175,217, forward strand.
CCACCTTCTTTGGCTCCATTAGTGAAACAAAACTAGAGAACATACAGAAGTTCCCCAAGCTGTCCCACCTTGTTTGTATCCCTTTGTTGATGTCACAAATTATTTGATCATTGGGGTGACATCTGAGCCACTTAGGATCATTCTTCAATGAGGATTCTCCTGAGTTATCAGCATCTTCAGCAGGTCCTGTTGAACAGTTCTCAAGATTTTCAGACACACTGTTGTCTTGAGCCTGTTCACTTGGTGAACCTGACTGACCACTGTTGAACACATCAGCAGAGGAATCAGGAAAATCAGCACTGATAGGTTCAGGACATGTAGTTGTAATTAAGTCTAAACACTTATTCACACAGGGTGTATTGACTTAATCATCATCATGCCCATCATGATTAACAGGTTCCACACTGGTTGTTGTGGGAGCTTTTGAGTCCTCTTCTGTAACATCCCAATTTTCAAATATATGTAATTTACAATTTTAAGACTCAATTATTGTACTTATGGAAAATTAAATCAATTTAAGTTATTTTGATCATTATATCAGTTAAATGAGAAAATACAAAGATGAGGGGTGTATTATGCAAATAGGTAAAAAGCAACAAATAAAAGTGACTAAGTCTTTCATTTTGAACAAACCCACTATCTCTCTACTCTCTCTCACCGAACACTCTCTCTTCTCTCTACCTCTCAGATTTTAACAAAAAACACCCAAGAACATCAAATTTGAAGCTGCAAAAGTTGAAATCAAGTGTCAAGTAAGGAACTATAAGCAATACAACAAACGTTTTAAGGTAAGAGTTACACAAAACTTGCAATTTTGGTGATTTTTGATTTGGTTTTGGGAAGAACCGATTTCTAAGATTATAGTTGCAAATGTCAATGCATGTTGGATATTGTTATTGAAATGTGTAAATCGAGCATATATGTTGTAGTATACAAAATTTCAGAATCAGATTCAAAGTCTAAATGTGATTTCTGAAATTATGTGTGTGTTTAGTGTGTGTTCTTCGAAGACATGAAGAAAAATGGACGAAAAATGGGTTGTTTTGGTACATTACTGTTATATTATAAGTTGATTTAGTACATATAAGCTTATAGCTGCAATATTAGACTCGAAACATGCAAAAATGACCCAAATATTATTTCTGGAAAAATGTTGGAAATTACTAAGTCTGAACTCGGATCCGTGTGGACCGAATTCGGACCATCCGAATTCGGGTCCTGTTCAAACCATTTCGGATTATACTCATTTCGGACACTCCCCATTTCGGGTCCATCCCAATTTCAGATCCTTCCCCAATTCGGATCCCCATCCTAATTTCGGATGCTTCCAAATTCGGACCCCCACAATTTCGGACATAGCCAAATTCGGACCAAGGACCAATTTCTGACCAACCACAATTCGGACCATCCGAATTCGGATGTGGTCCGAATTCAGAACCCAATTACATTTAATATTACAGAATACAATTTTTAAGCAATTACTGACATTACATCACTATTACACTTACATTACAGATCATTGTGGTGTTATCAAAACACACATTGATTCAGAGACAAGCCACTATACCAATCACTGTGAGTAACAGATTGTCATTCGAACATTTATTGTTTTTGCATTCATGTTTATACATTCAATGGCATGTTCATGTTGTTCATATACTTCATTTGGCACTCATGAAATGATTTGTTGTTATGATGCACACTCGTACTTGACATGTAACACACATGTAGCTTGCGTTCATTTGAAAGTGCATCTATTTACATCATGCTTGCACTGCATGATCATTACTTCATAATCTGATGCGACCTGGACTGGGGCTGACAGCAGGCCACTGTCGGGGACTGATCATCCCACTCGTATCCCATCAGGTTCGGCACATCCCCGATCAGCATATTGAACTGCCAACCCATGCTTGCACTGCATGGTTTTCACATACACTGAGGCTTACACTGCCGATATTCACATACATGGGGCTTACACTTCCCATGGTTAAGCATTGTTTGTAAAGAAATATTTGTTGTATGCATAATCTGTTATCTCACTAAGCATTTAGCTTACTATTGACTCACATTGTTTTCAGGCAAAGGCAAAAGTGTAGCTGAACCTTCATCTTAAGCAATCAAATTCTTATCTCGGTGACCTTAGAAGCTAATTGGTACATGGACGATATAGCTTTGGGGCTGGGAATTTGTTACTATTAAAACAATTATGATGATGTAATAGCTAGAGTTAAACACTGTAGACATTTACTTTCATTGCTTTAGTGTGGATTTGCTTAACTCTGATTTAAGTGTTCAATTTCAATTATCATGATTATTCATTGGGTTGTTAGTCGATCCTGGTGATTGCTACAATTATATCATTAATTAACGAGAACGTCTCAGTTTGGTATCAGAGCATTAGTTTGAGGTTTCAAGTGTCCGCGAGGACTTGGACTCAAACTTAGGTTATGATATTAGAATGAACTTCTAAGTAATGATCTGAACTAAGATAGGATTGACATGCACACGGGGAAACATAAAGGGTAACTGTAAATACTTAGGACTTACGAATAAATGTTCTAAATATAAGTTGTTATATTTCAGAACATGTCAGGAGACGATATGACTCCTCAACAAATGTTCCAGATGATGCAAGCTCTTATGGAACAGAACAATGAGCTACAATCCAAACGAATGGCTGAGCAGGCTCAGTCATTTGCTGATCAGTTAAGGGCCAGAGATGAGGCCGAGGCAAAACGAAAGGCCGATAAGCGAAAGAACAAGGAACAACAACAGGACGATCAAGAGGAAAGACAAGACACTGGGTCTTCTAACCGATCAAGGGGTTGTAGGTTTAAGGACTTCAAAAGTAACGGGGCTGTTACTTTTGATGGAACCGGTGATGCTGTGACTGCATTGGAATGGATCACCACCACAGAAAGAACTTTCAGAATCAGCGACTGCGCTGATAAAGACATGGTCCGCTTTGCAACCGCTATGTTTGCAAGGGACGCTGTTATGTGGTGGGACGCAATGACACATGTGTTGACGATGGAGGTAGTGTCACACATGTCATGGAGCGAGTTTAAGGAAGTGTTTTCTCAACAGTACTGTCCAGCCGACGAGAAGCGACGTCTCGAGGCAAAGTTCCTGAATCTGACTCAAGGAACGAAAACGGTTACACAATATGCCGTTAAGTTCACTCGATTGAGTCTGTTCGCACCCCAACAAGTAGACACAGAAGAGAGGAAGATAGCCCGGTTTGAGGCCGGACTAGACTATGAAATTCGCCGAACCATGAGTGGGGTTCGGTATACAACTTTTGGCGGTTTACTTGAGGCTGCTCGGAATGTGGAGCAGATCGTCTTATTATCAGGTTATGTCATCGGGTAAACCGCCGCAACACCAACTCAACCGTCGCCGCCAAAAAGGCAGCGGGAGTCTGGATCATCTCGATTCTCTCCCCAATCCCATCAACAATCTTCATCACCCAAGAAGGGAAGGGCCTTTTCGGCCAATTCTGAAATGAGGGACTGCAGACGATGCAGAAAGGCGCACTCTGGGGAGTGCAAGACTCAAGATATGTACTGTTTCTGCTGTGGGCAGAAAGGCCATCACTGGGAGCATTGTCCTCGAAAAGATGATGCATGCTACAACTGTCACAGACTTGGCCATTTCTCAAGGGACTGCCCGAAACCCCCACGAGCTCAGAATGCTCCACAATCAACAGCAAGATCTTCTGTAGCTTCCACGGCTCGCAGGGATCAATCTCAAAGGGCTCCAACAAGGGCGTTCCAAATCACAGCTGAAGAAGCAAAGGATGACCCGGAGGTGGTCACTGGTACGTTTTATGTAAATTCAATTCCTGCACTTGTACTGTTTGACTCTGGAGCAAATCGTTCGTTTGTCTCCACTACATTTGCTCGTCAATTTAACATGCCAACTTCCAAACTGCAATTTGTACTTGAAATAGAGACTGCTAGCAATATGTTAGTAAAAGCAGACAAAGTGTATAGGAATTGTACATTATTGGTAGAAGACGTAGTATTCAATATAGACTTAATTCCCATGAAGTTCGGGGAATTTGATGTCATAGTAGGTATGGACTGGTTAGTTCACAATGAGGCCCAAATTGTTTGCAAGAAAAGGATGATTAAGATCACCACTCCCGAGGGCCGAAATATTTGCATATATGGTGACAGACACAAAGGCGACTTATGCCTTATTTCAATCGCAAAAGCCCGAAAGCACGTTGCCAAGGGTTGTTCAGCTTATTTAGCCTACGCTGTCGATGCTAAGGCTGAAATTCAATCTCCTTCTACCGTTCCCGTTGTTTCTGAAATTCCAGATGTCTTTCCAGAAGATATCTCGGGATTGCCACCTGATCGTCAAGTGGAATTCCGCATTGACCTCATTCCTGGAGCTGCTCCAATAGCAAAGGCTCCGTACCGTTTAGCTCCTGCAGAAATGCAGGAAATGATGAAGCAGTTACAGGAGCTACTTGACAAAGATTTTATCTGCCCAAGTTCATCTCCTTGGGGCGCTCCTGTTCTGTTCGTCAAGAAGAAAGATGGCACATTGCGTATGTGCATCGATTACCGAGAACTCAACAAAGTCACAATCAAGAACAAGTATCCATTGCCCCGGATTGATGATCTCTTCGACCAGTTACAAGGCGCAAGCTACTTGTCGAAGATTGATCTTCGTTCGGGTTATCACCAACTCAAAGTACACCCGGATGATATTCCAAAGACGGCTTTCAGAACTCGTTACGGACACTACGAGTTTCTGGTAATGCCGTTTGGTCTCACAAATGCGCCGGCTGCTTTCATGGATCTCATGAATCGAGTCTGCCGGCCAATGCTCGACAAATCGGTCATCGTGTTCATCGATGACATTCTCATCTATTCAAAAACCGAAGAGGATCATGCAGCACATCTGAGAGAATTACTAGAGTTGCTACGCAAAGAGCGACTTTATGCCAAATTCTCTAAGTGTGAATTCTGGTTGAGGCAGGTACGTCTCAACGTTTGAAACAATTTCATGATCCTTATACTCAAACATAAATTCTTTTATTAACTTGTACCTCTTAAACAATCAATTCAGATCCAATTCTTGGGGCACGTGATATCTGGTGCTGGGATTGCTGTTGATCCTGCAAAGATCGAGGCTATCCAGAACTGGGAATCACCCCGCAACGCCTCAGAGATTCGGAGTTTTCTGGGATTGGCTGGTTACTACCGCCGATTCATCAAAGATTTCTCAAAGATCGTCGTTCCGCTAACAAAGCTTACTCGCAAGAATGCTACTTTCTTTTGGAAAGAAGAACAACAAGCGGCATTTGACAATCTGAAGAAATTACTAGGTGAAGCACCGGTGTTAGCCCTGCCTGAAGGGAACGAAGACTTTGTTGTCTATATAGATGCATCAGGCACGGGTTTAGGCGCTGTTCTGATGCAAAGAGGAAACGTCATAGCATACGCTTCCAGACAGCTCAAACCACATGAGAAAGATTACTCTACCCATGATCTAGAGTTGACTGCTGTGACTTTCGCTCTCAAGTTATGGAGACACTACTTGTACGGAACCAAGTGTCAGCTCTACACCGATCACAAGAGTTTAAAGTACATATTCAGTCAGAAGGACTTGAATATGAGGCAAAGAAGGTCAATGGAGCTGATAAAAGATTACGACTGTGAGATTCTCTATCATCCAGGGAAGGCCAACGTAGTGGCCGATGCCCTAAGCAGGAAAGCGTACTGCAAGGCATACTGCTATGCCTTGACTTCCACAATACTGACGTTCACTATCATAGACGATGTAAGGGCTGCTCAGTTGCAGGCCTTAAAGGAGGAGAATGTAAAAGACGAATATATCAGAATTCAGTTGCCATTAATGCAAGACGATGGAACTGGACTGAAAGGAGTTTACGGCAGAATTTGGGTTCCTAAGTTCGGGAACATGCGCGAAGTAATTCTTGCAGAAGCTCATCAATCTAAATTCTCAATTCATCCTGGCAGCACAAAATGTACAACGACTTGAAAGCCGACTTCTGGTGGCCAGGATTGAAAAGAGATGTCGGTCAGTATGTTGAAAGGTGCAGAACATGTCGTCTAGTCAAAGCCGAGCACCAACAACCCTATGGTAGTATGCAACCTCTTCCTATCCCAGAATGGAAGTGGGACCATATTACCATGGATTTCATAACCAAGCTACCTAAGACTCGTCGTCAACATGACGCCATTTGGGTCATTGTTGACCGATTAACCAAATCTGCTCACTTCTTACCAATCCGAGAAACCTATTCACTGGACCGTCTTGCCCAGATTTACGTTAACGAAATCGTCATTAGGCATGGTGTGCCTAAGTCTATTGTCTCCGACCGAGATAGTAGATTCACTTCCAATTTCTGGACTGCTTTGCAAAACGGTCTTGGTACTCGTATCGCAATGAGTACTGCCTATAGACCACAATCTGACAGACAGAGCGAAAGGACAATCTTGACTCTGGAAGATATGCTCAGGGCGTGTGTCATGGATTTGGGTGGTAACTAGGACGATCACCTTCCACTTGTTGAATTCTCCTACAACAATAGTTACCATTCCACTATCAAGATGGCACCGTTCGAGTTCCTGTATGGCAGAAAGTGTAGGACTCCAACTTGTTGGAGGGAAACAGGAGAAACTCCAATAGCTGGTCCTGCTTTGCTACAAGAAACAAATGAAAAGATCCAACTCATTCGACAGTACATGAAAACAGCACAAGATCGGCAAAAGAACTATCATGATCGCCGACACAAAGCAATAGAGTTTCAAAAGGACGATTGGGTATACTTAAAGGTTTCCCCAATGAAAGGTGTTACAAGATTCGTAAAGCGAGGAAAGTTATCACCTCGATTCATAGGACCCTTCAAAATACTAGAAAGAGTTGGGAATCAGTCTTATCATTTGGACTTGCCGGAAGAATTATCAGGTGTTCACCCGGTCTTTCATGTTGGATACTTAAGAAAAAGTCTGGTGCCAAACAGGGAACCATGGACTGATCATTCGGACATTAAGATTGACGAACGGCTAAGGTTCGTTGATGAACCGGAGTGCATATTGGAGACAAAAGTCAAAAAGTTACGGAACAAGGAAATCAGGATGGTGCTGGTCAAGTGGAAGCATCATCGGGGAGCTAATCACACTTGGGAATCGGAAGAACACATGAAGACTAAGTACCCAAGTTTGTTTAGCGCAGCATGACTTCGCGGACGAAGTATAGGCGTGGTGGAGCCCATGCTGTAACATCCCAATTTTCAAATATATGTAATTTACAATTTTAAGACTCAATTATTGTACTTATGGAAAATTAAATCAATTTAAGTTATTTTGATCATTATATCAGTTAAATGAGAAAATACAAAGATGAGGGGTTTATTATGCAAATAGGTAAAAAGCAACAAATAAAAGTGACTAAGTCTTTCATTTTGAACAAACCCACTATCTCTCTACTCTCTCTCACCGAACACTCTCTCTTCTCTCTACCTCTCGGATTTTAACAAAAAACACCCAAGAACATCAAATTTGAAGCTGCAAAAGTTGAAATCAAGTGTCAAGTAAGGAACTATAAGCAATACAACAAACGTTTTAAGGTAAGAGTTACACAAAACTTGCAATTTTGGTGATTTTTGATTTGGTTTTGGGAAGAACCGATTTCTAAGATTATAGTTGCAAATGTCAATGCATGTTGGATATTGTTATTGAAATGTGTAAATCGAGCATATATGTTGTAGTATACAAAGTTTCAGAATCAGATTCAAAGTCTAAATGTGATTTCTGAAATTATGTGTGTGTTTAGTGTGTGTTCTTCGAAGACATGAAGAAAAATGGGTTGTTTTGGTACATTACTGTTATATTATAAGTTGATTTAGTACATATAAGCTTATAGCTACAATATTAGACTCGAAACATGCAAAAATGACCCAAATATTATTTCTGGAAAAATGTTGGAAATTACTAAGTATGAACTCAGATCCGTGTGGACCGAATTCGGGTCCTGTTCAAACCATTTCGGATTATACTCATTTCGGACACTCCCCATTTCGGGTCCATCCCAATTTCGGATCCTTCCCCAATTCGGATCCCCATCCTAATTTCGGATGCTTCCAAATTCGGACCCCCACAATTTCGGACATAGCCAAATTCGGATCAAGGACCAATTTCGGACCAACCACAATTCGGACCATCCGAATTCGGATGTGGTCCGAATTCAGAACCCAATTACATTTAATATTACAGAATACATTTTTTAAGCAATTACTGACATTAAATCACTATTACACTTACATTACAGATCATTGTGGTGTTATCAAAACACACATTGATTCAGAGACAAGTCACTATACCAATCACTGTGAGTAACAGATTGTCATTCGAACATTTATTGTTTTTGCATTCATGTTTATACATTCAATGGCATGTTCATGTTGTTCATATACTTCATTTGGCACTCATGAAATGATTTGTTGTTATGATGCACACTCGCACTTGACATGTAACACACATGTAGCTTGCGTTCATTTGAAAGTGCATCTATTTACATCATGCTTGCACTGCATGATCATTACTTCATAATCTGATGCGACCTGGACTGGGGCTGACAGCAGGCCACTGTCGGGGACTGATCATCCCACTCGTATCCCATCAGGTTCGGCACATCCCCGATCAACATATTGAACTGCCAACCCATGCTTGCACTGCATGGTTTTCACATACACTGAGGCTTACACTGCCGATATTCACATACATGGGGCTTACACTGCCCATGGTTAAGCATTGTTTGTAAAGAAATATTTGTTGTATGCATAATCTGTTATCTCACTAAGCATTTAGCTTACTGTTGACTCACATTGTTTTCAGGCAAAGGCAAAAGTGTAGCTAGACCTTCATCTTAAGCAATCAAATTCTTATCTCGGTGACCTTAGAAGCTAATTAGTACATGGACGATGTAGCTTTGGGGCTGGGTATTTGTTACTATTAAAACAATTATGATGATGTAATAGCTAGACTTAAACACTGTAGACATTTACTTTCATTGCTTTAGTGTGGATTTGCTTAACTCTGATTTAAGTGTTCAATTTCAATTATCATGATTATTCATTGGGTTGTTAGTCGATCCTGGTGATTGCTACAATTATATCATTAATTAACGAGGACGTCTCATCTTCACTGTTTGAATGCATTAAATCATCAAAGTTTAATTCTCCTGAAACTGATTCAGGAACATCTTTGGTGGTAGCATTCTTGGACTCTTCAAAGGTGACATTGATAGATTCGTCTATCACCTTTCTTTTGTTGTTGCACACTCTGTAGGCTTTAGAGATAGCAGAGTAGCCAACAAACACACCTTCATCAGCTTTTGGTTCAAACTTTGCCAGTTGGTCCCTTTGGTTCAGAATGAAGCAGGGACAACCAAACACATGGAAGTAACTGACACTTGGTTTTCTCCCTTTGAGCAGCTCATAGGGGGTCTTGTTGAACCTTTTCAATACTAAGGATCTGTTTTGGGTGAAGCAGGCAGTGTTAACAGCTTCAGTCCAGAATGATGAAGGTAAACCAGATACACACAGCATGGTTCTAGCAGCTTCAATGAGAGTTCGATTTCTCCTTTCAGCAACTCCATTTTGTTGTGGACTTCTTACAGCTGAAAAGTTTTGAGTGATTCCTTTATCTTCACAGAAGTCTTCAAGAGTACTGTTTCTGAATTCAGTACCATGATCACTTCTAAGCTGCTTCACTTGGGCAGAGTTCAGCATTTCCATCTTTTTCACAAATCCAATAACTTCTCTAGCAGCCTCTCCTTTGCTCTTCAGGAAGATAACCCATGTGTACCTGGAGAACTCGTCAACCATTACTAGAGTGTATCTTCTTCCTCCTAGACTTGGGACATTGACAGGTCCTAACAAGTCCATATGGATTAAGAATAGAGGAGTATCAATAGAAAAATTATGTTTGGATTTAAAAGATGATTTCCTCTGTTTGCTTACTCACAAGCTATGCAGAGTCTATCCTTTACAAAAGTCTATCCTTTACAAACCTGTCACCAACTCTTTCTTACAGAGTTTGTTGATGTTCTTGAAGTTCAGGTGTGACAGCCTTTTGTGCCATAACCAGTTTAGGTCTGCATTTGTTCTTGTGAGAAAACAGGTTTCAGTTGTAGGATCAGCAGATTGCATGTCGACAACATATACACCTTTTTTTTCGTTGAGCACACAGCACAACTTTGCCTTGGGGATCCAATATGTAACCCAGGTGCTCATCAAAGTTAACCTTGTAGCCAGCATCACACAGTTGACTTATGCTAACAAGGTTATGTTTCAGCCCAACCACATAGGCTGCTCTTTTGAACACTGCAGCACCGGCTTTAAGAGTTCCTTACAACCTGTCATGTGCCCTGAGCAGCCACTATCCAAGTACCAAACCTGGGATGGTTGTTTTTCCTGCAGAGTGTGTTGGTACACCCTGTGTGACGATAGCAGTCTAAGTAATCTAGCATTGTGATTTAAGTAATATTCAAAGTATTAGATATTAACGAGTATTTGATATAAGTATTTATATATGTTTGATAGTTATTGATTGTATGGTTGAACTTGATGTAATGAATTACAGGAAGTTCAAACATAAAGATCAAAGATAAAATCAGACATAAGTTAAAAACAAAAAGTTCAAATATAAGTTTAAAATGTGAAAGTCGAATTTAGAGTAAATTCGAATTCACAAGTAAACAGGATTCGAATCTGTCAGCAAATTCGAATGTGTTCCATTAGGCAGATTCGAGTTTGTCATGTGGACAAACTCGAATGGGCCTTGGGCCTGATTCGGGTTTGGCCCATGTCAAACTCGAATGGTCATCTATAATTAGGGATAGACTCGAATCATTAGCAGACTTTTGCAGATTTCGTGTGGGTAATTAGCAAAAGGCGATTTCGAGTTTATCAGCTAATTGAGTGTTCTTTCAGAGAGAATCATCTAGTAGGTGTGTTCGTGTTCGTTCGTACAGCTTGTTGATAGTCTCCGTGTTCCGAGTGAGAGTTGTTTCCGTCAACCCGTTAACGAGGATTCCGCACTCATTGACGGTCTCGCGTCTAGATAGATCTGTAGTGTGTAGACCTTACAAGTGGTATCAGAGCCTAAGGGGTGTTCTTCGTGTTCATCCTAGGTTTCTTGACGCTTTTGGACGGTTATTCTCTCAAAGTTTTGGTGTTTTTCGAGCTCAGCAACTTGGGATCCGGGAAATACTTCGTGTTTTTCACGTTTTTGATCGAAATCAATATTTTTCGTTGTAAAAATCTTGATTTAATCTGAAAAACGTTCAAAAATCAAGGTATTAGCCGTTTTTCGAGTTTGCGGCGCTCGAATCTATTAGGAGTAATTAGGGTTTTTCGTAGTCTCGAGTCTAACCAAAAATCCCGCTCCTTTCGAGTTTGCATTCGAGTGTTTCGAGTTTAAAGGATTCGAGTTTGATTCGAGTTTAGACTAGAGTCGAATAGGAGCATTCGAGTTTGCTTGGGTTCGACTTTGAGTGTTTCGAGTTTGCTTGGTCCTTCGAATTTGATACCTTCGACATTGATACCTTCGAGTTTGAGACTTTCGAGTTTGTCACCATTTTGAGTTTAATTGAAATTCAGAACTTAATCGATTTTAATCCCAAATAGGTTTAAACTTAATTATATTCGAATTTACATAAATTCGAAAGAATTAACTTAAATTAATTTCGAATTAAATTTATTAAGTTAAAATTCAATTACTTTTGAAACAATGTCAAATTTACAAAGGTTTCTAGAAATGGATCATGAGGTCGGGAAGGCTAATACTCCGCCTAAGCTGATGAAACTTGAAGACTATTATTGGTTGAAAGATCGGTTTGCCGATTTCGTGCGTTTCAACGACATGCGAATGTGGATATGTATTGACGAAGGATACATTCCACCTATCTCAGAAGTTGAAGGCCGTCAAAGAGTCTTATCATATCAAATGATGAAGGAGGATGATAAGAAACTCTATAAAGCCGAGAACAGAGCTTTCTCGATTATTCGAATGGCTTTGCCTCAGGATATACTACACACATTCCGCAACCAGAAGACATCTAAGGAGCTTTGGAAGACGCTGGAAAAGAGGTGTGAGGGTAAACCGAGGGTTCGGAGGAAGCGCATGGAGTATTGAAACAACAATTTGCTATTTTCAAGGCTTTGAAGGATGAACAGCTGGACGACACCATCACCCGCTTTTATCATCTGCTGACAGAGCTTGAGAATCATGGCATTGAGTATAATGACATAGAAAAGAACAATAAGCTTCTTGATACCTTACCAGCCAAATGGGCGATGTATGTGGCTATGATTAAGCTTAACGAAGATAAGTACTATACTCAATCATTGGAGGATCTAGTGGGAGCGCTGAGGGCTTATCATTTTGAGTTATCGAAGGCTGAAACTGATTATGAACAAGTCCAAAATCCAGCCATGTATTTTGGAAAATAAACAAAACCTTCAGCGGCACCTGATATGAAGACTGCTACAGCGTTTTTCACCGGAGAAACGTCGTCACCAGCAGAGACTGATGACACACTGAATAGAGCGTTCTTAGGGTTGGGAAGATCGGAAGAACAACAACCTCAGGCAACACCTGCATCAACATCTTAGGGATACTCTAAGATGCCCATGAGCGCTAAATTGGCCGAAGAACATTTGAATCTATTGGCGTCATTTGTGGCCGCATATGGAAACTGCGTTCAAGGGAAAATAAACGATCCTGCACTCTGGGATGAAGATTATGATCAGGTAGACCCTGACGACCTTGAGGAGATGGATCTCAAATGGCAACTGGCCATGGTAACCCAACGGGTTAAATGATTCATCAAACGGACTGGGAGGAATCTGAATATAAATAATAAGGGGATTGGCTTCGATAAGTCAAAAGTTAAATGCTACAACTGTCAAGGTTTGGGACACTTCGAAAGAGAGTGTCAGAGACCAAAGGTAGATCATTACCAAGGGCAGAATCTGCATCAAGGGCAGTTTCAGAACCAAACTCAACAGAGATACCTTCCGAGTTCTTCATCTAGTTAAGCCAACATAGCTGGTCTGTTATCAAACGTAACATCAGATACACAGCTGGATGGTACTTACGACAGGAGCTCACATCCGAAATCTAACGCTAGAGCCTTCATGGCTGAGGTCACTGAGAGTGGATGTGAAGGGGAAGAGCAGAACACAAGGGACAGCAGTCCAATGTGGGTGGAAAAGTCGAATGATCAGACGCTTCTGGAGTTTGCCGCTCACATGGCCAACGTGGAATCCGATCACACAAAGGTTAGTCTGAATTACTCTCTTTTCCATGAATTATGTATGTTATGTGTTACTTCTAATGATAGGTTGAATCTTGTATTAGAATCACATAAAAACATATCTGCTCAAAATGAGTCTTTAAAGTCTGATAATGCTAGCCTGAATGACATTAAGCAAGATCTTAAGGACAAGCTTAAAGCTGATGCACAAGATGTCATAGTTCTAAAAGACAAGCTGAGTGAGCAGTGCGTTAGATTAGAACTGATGTATGAGCATGTAGAGGCTTTGACCAAAGATCTTAAGACCAAAGAAGTAGAGCTAGCTGAAACTAAGGTGAAGGTAGCAGAGGCCAATAGTAAGCTAGAAAAGTTAGGAACTCAAGTCTGAACCTAGGGAAAGTTTTAGATGCTCAACGCCAATCTAAAAAGCCTGTAGGTCTAGGATTTCATGAGATTCCCCCCCTTTTAATGCAAACTACGTGCCTCAACCTCAGGAGAAAACTGAGAAATCAGTAGACTTAGAGGACATACCTGCACCTGTATCTGAGCCTTTAAAAGAAAATACACCTAAGGTGACTGATACAAACGTCAAGGTTAAGAAAGTCAAATTTGTGTCTTCCTCTAGTGAAACACCTGCTGTAAAACATAAAATTGATTTTAATGATCAGGACGATGAACCAGTCACAATAGATGCTCAAAAGGACCAAGACACTAGTGAGACACCTAAGTCTAAGGGCACACTCAAGAAGTCCATTGACAAGATGTCCTGCTTTAGATGTCATGAAAAGGGGCATGTTGCTTCTAATTGTCCACTTAGGAAAATTGATGTTACTCCTAAGACAGGATAGCCAACACAAGTTAAGCCCTCAACAAGTGTGGCGAGCACTAGTAGTTCTCAGAGTACCGAGAAAACTGTGCAGGCTACACCTAAACAAGTTGTGAAACAAATACCGGTAAAGGTTGGACCAAAGGAAGTGGTTAGGACTAATTCACCAAATCGAGTCATTAATCAATCTAGGTCTGGTCCTCAACAACAATATAGGAGCACAACAACTAGCAGAGCATACACTCCAGTTAGGTCACACACTCCTATTAGACATCACACACCGGTTAGAGCTCAGGGATCTCAATCTGAAATGCAATATAATTGTAATTATTCAAGAGCTCCACAACAAATGCCTACTCAAAGGCAAAGAGTGAATTTACATCACTCGGCACCACAACAAACTCCTGTTCAACGACCCAAGTCACCTGAAAGGCGAGATGGGTATTTGAAAGAGTTTAAGTATGTGGACGAGAATGATATAACCAAGTCAGTTATGGCTTGGGTTCCCCGTGATAACTAACCTACTTTCTTTCATGTGCAGGAGATAACCACAGGTCCAAACAACAAATGGTTCGTCGACAGTGGATGCTCCAGGCACATGACGGGGGAAAGAAGTCTCCTTAAAGACTTCAAGGGTGGGAATCGGGGATTTGTATCATTCGCGGGAAATAAAGGAGGAAACACCACGGGTACTGGACTGGTCACTAATGGGACGATAAAGTTGGATCAAGTTTATCATGTTGATAAACCGGTTCACAATCTCATTAGTGTATCTCAAATCTGTGACAAGAAGAATTCAGTGCTGTTCAATGACACTGAAGCGTTAGTGCTAAAACCGGGATTCAAGATTCCAGAAGAGTGGATATTGATGCGAGCACCAAGGAAGAATGACTTGTACATGCTTGATATGAACAAGCCGGAAACTTCGATGGGGCCAATCTGTTTGTTATCTAAAGCTTCGGAAACTAAATCTGTTTTGTGGCACAGACGCATGGCACACTTGCACCTGAGAAAGATGAATTATATAATGAAAAATGGGTTGGTGCAAGGTGTGCCTATGAAGAGTTTTCAGTTCGAGGACAAGTGTTTACCATGCAAGAAGGGCAAACAACATAAAAAAGCACATAAGTCCAAGACTCAGAACTCCATCACTACCACATTCGATTTGCTGCATATGGACCTCTTCGGACCTATCAACAAAAAGTATAGGTGGTAGTTGGGATTGTTTAGTTATCACTGACGATTAATCATGATTTTCTTGGGTTTTCTTTTTAGGTACAAAGGACGAGACGGCATCCAAGCTCATCGGGTTCTTAGACCAAGTGGAGAATTCCTATGGAACACGGGTTAAAAGGCTACGTAGTGATAACGGAATAGAATTTAAAAACACTGTAATTAGTGTATATTGCCTATCAAAGGGTATAGTGCATCAATTTAGTGCACCGTATGAGCCTCAACAAAATGGGGTGGCCGAACGAAAGAACAAGACTTTGACTGAGGCAGCTAGGACTATGCTTTCGGATTCAAAGCTTCCTACCATGTTTTGGGGGGAGGCAGTGAATACCGCATGTCACATTTTAAACCGAGTCCTAACTGTCAAATCCTTGAACAAAACCTGTTATGAAATTTTGAATAAATGGCCACCTAATTTAACTGTCTTCGAACCGTTTGGGGTACCATGTACTTTATTGCGAACAAAACATCAACCTAAGTTTGGTGAAAAGGCTGACGAAAGATACTTCCTAGGTTATGTGCCGAACTCACCAAACAAACGAGTTTTTAACAAAACAAATGGTACGATAGAAATTGTGTATAACATTGAAGTCACAAGTTATACACATGAACCCCAAACAGGTCCGGAATGGATATTTGACTATGATAAATTATTTGAGTCATTTAACATTCCTTTGGATGAAAATGCAGGTACGATCGAAGAGGATATGGCGACGTTGAATCTGAATGACGAAGGTCATACATTTCCGAGGACTACATTTCAATCCACATCTGAGCCTACTTTGACTGAAGATGGATCTCCAGAAGTCACTGATCTAGAAACACCTTCAACTGGGAATCAGACTCAGACAAAAAATTCCAACTCTGAGGAAAATGTCCACGAGGAGGCAAATGTGGAATCTGAGGATGTTCCCCCATTAGGTGAAATAGAATCTAACTTAGGAGATAATCTAAGAGTTGACGAGATAGAGACCTCTAGGATCAACAAGAATCATCCTATAGAAAGCATCATAGGAAATCCTAATGAGGGTGTGAGGACTAGGAGTAGTTTGAATAACAACACTGTGTTGTTGTCGATGATAAATGACTCCGACGCCTATCATACCTGTCTCTATTCTTGCTTTATCTCGCAAGTAGAGCCGAAAAATGTGCAAATGGCACTTAAGGATAACTCCTGGGTTGAAGCGATGCAGGAAGAACTCTCTCAGTTTAGGAAACTAGAAGTGTGGGAGTTAGTTCCATTACCTCGAGGGGAAATAGCAATAGGAACCAAATGGTTTTTAAGTGCAAAAGAGACGATCGGGGTATAGTCACTCGCAACAAGGCTAGGTTAGTTGTAAAGGGTTTCAACCAAGAGGAGGGAATCGATTACAATGAGGTGTTTGCGCCAGTAGCAAGCACCAAGGGCGTGGTACGAGACTTTATCCAACCATTTATTAGAGAACGGGTTTGAAAGGGGTAGGATAGATAGTACGCTGTTCGTTAAAAGAAAGGGAGAACACTTCATCTTGGTACAAGTGTACGTCGATGATATCAATTTTGGATCATCAGATGAACAAATGTGCAAAGATTTCGAGAAGGTGATGAAGTCGAAATTCGAGATGAGTGCAATGGGAGAGTTAAATTTCTTTTTGGGGTTACAAGTTGACCAGAAGAAGGAAGGTATGTTTATCCATCAGACGAAGTATGTCTATGACATCTTGGAACGCTTCGGGATGGAAGGGACGAAACTGACTGCTCACTTCAGCACTCCGATTCAAGTTAATCACAATCTCGGACCGGGTACTGAAAGTGATACCGATGTGGATCCGACGTTATATCGGGCCATGATTGGATCACTTATGTATTTAACTGCTTCAAGACCTGACATCATGTTTACTGTGTGTATTTGTGCTAGGTTTCAAGCTAATCCGAAGGAGATGCATATGAAAGCTGTGAAGCGGATTCTACGATACCTCAAGTCGAAACCGAAGCTGGGACTTTGGTATCACGCGGAGGGAGATCTAGAGTTGGAGGCGTTCACGGATTCTGACTACGGAGGATGTAGCTTGACGCGCAAGTCAACAACTGGAGGTTGTCAATTCCTAGGAGGGAGACTGGTTTCCTGGCAATGCAAGAAACAGACGTCGGTAGCCGTGTCAACGTGCGAGGCCGAGTATGTTGCTGTTGGTAGTTGCTGCTCACAGGTTCTGTGGATATAACAACAATTGCGGGATTACGGTTTGGCTTACTCTCAAACTCCTATTAGGATAGATAACCAATCTACAATTGCTATAACAAATAATCCAGTTAAACACAGTAAAACAAAGCACATAGACATAAGGCATCATTTTATTCGTGATTGTGCTGAAAAGAACTTAATCAAATTGGTAAAAGTGGCAACGGACGATAATAATGCTGATTTATTTACCAAAGCCTTTGATAAGTCACGGTTTAAATATTTGATTCAACTAAATGGAATGCGCAACCCAGAGTAAATTGACCTTAGTAAAAGTTTTATTTCCTTATATAGCTGTAGTCTTTGTTTTTTTTATAGTAAGCATGCTAAATTAGGATAGTTTCTATTTTTAGTAAGTTAGTAGGTTATCTTATTTTATTGCTATTTCTTTATGAAAAACAAAATAAAAAAGAGAGAAAACCATAAAAAATTTTAAAAAAAAGAGAATATCAGAAAAAGAGTTAAGTCTTAGATGCATAGGTTCAAAGTGACGAAAATTAGCACAGTCATTACAAACTCTAAGTGTTTAGGCTTTCACACATAATGCACCTAAAATTCTAAGTGTTATACTTTAGTTTAGTTTGATGTGTTGGTAGGCATAATACATATAGGGAGTCCCAAGGCTAAAAAAATATTCAAGAAAAAGTCAAACTTGTCACTAACTTAGATGTATGACCAATCGGTCTTAATTTTTATGTACAAGACATAAAAACTTTGAGTCTAAATGAGGTATGCAAACTGTCTGGGGATGTATAGCAACATCAAATACATCTTAAAATGGAAAGAATAGAAAAATCATAAGGAATTGAGAGTCAAAAACATGTAACTCTGTTGTACGTAAGTACAGACCTGTTGCCTCTGTTTTGATTCGGGTTAGCAAGATAAGTCGCTTTGTTGTACGTCGGTACAGACCTGTCACCGCTGTCTTGCTAACTTTAAAAATAAACCTTAAGTCAAACTAAGACACTTTGTTGTATGAAAATACAGACCTGTGTCCGATGTTTGTCTTTTAAAGAAAGTTTGCAAATACCAAAAAGTTAGAATCGTTGTCTGTATGCCTTGATCATAAAATTATGTCTATGTCAGAGTCACGTAAGATAATTTTATGATAAATAAAAATGCCAAGGGATATTCCTAAATGTAGCATGTTTAAAGGGGTAAATACCAACAATCGGCTAAACGGGTATGTCACGCCAAACAATCAAAGGAATTAAAAATTCCGAAGTGTGAAAGTTTAAATACTGAAAGTGCGTATCTGACACCGCTATCTGATTGAACCTTTCTTTGACTATGCTCGTCAAAAATATATTGTTTGGTGTTTAGTATAGGTAGTAATCTTAAATAATTATGTAGTTTAGTTTAAGTTTAATTTTTGTTCAAAATTTTAATTTTATTTTAATTTAATTTTATCATTATTATAGTTTTATTTTATTTTATTTTTCTTTATTCTATTTTATTTTTACTTTTTCTTAGGAAAAAGGTCAAAAATTACTGAGGGTGCATTCACAGTTGTATAAAATAAACATTGTGTGAAAATCTTGTGCTTAGGGTAAAAGATTTGGCATAGTTTATTCCATTACAAAGTAAGGGTGAAAAGGTTGAAAAAGTTGATTTTATTTCAAAATTTTCGAAATTTTCAAAGTTTCAGGGGGTAATTCGAGTTTAGGTTAAACTCGATTCTGAATGGTCTTGAATCTGTCAGTAAGGTCGAAAGTGGCAATAGACTCGAAGGTAGGTGGTATAAATAGGTTAACAGTAATGGTCATTAAGTCATCTGTTCTCGAATCTACACTCTCGAGTTTGTCTCTGGAGATTTCGAATCTATTTTCCTCGAGTTTGTCAAAAACCACTATTTGTCGAGTTTCTTCCGTGTGGGTTCGATTCTATTCATAGATCTAGGTATAAACAAGTGTTTTGTACAAGATTTAAGTAGTCTTATACACCACTTAAGCCAAAATCACTGAATTTTAAAGTTTTATTGGTAGAAGGTTTGTTTTTCAAAATTACAAACTTTGAACCGGTAAAAACTCAAATTAACTACTAATATCATTGATTAGAACCTAGTAGGACTAATAGATGTGATTTTTTGAGTCCTAAATGGTTAAAATCATGGATTTTAGTGATGGTTGTGGCCGACTCCTTCGAGTCTGTTCATGACTTGATTCGAGTTTGTCAGTAAACTCGAATTGGTCATTAGACTCGAATGGTACACTAAACTCGAACATATGTTACTTCGAATTTGTTTGGTTCGAGTCTGTCAATATATTTGAATTATTTAAGTTAAATTTTAAATTAATCTTGTAGAAATTCATATGTGTTGGATTTTGTACTTACACAAGTTCAAAATAAAACAAATTTGAGTTTAAACAAGTTTATTTATTTTTTATAAATCTAATATTTTCTTTATTGTGCAGACATGGCTGATAGAGTGTTTGTTCCAAAGCATAATATGGTCATTCCCCCTGACCATAATATCCCTGAAGCGCAGGGTTTCCGCCAGATGGTGGATTTCATGGTGGAGTCCAGGATTTCGTTCGCATTATCCCATAACATCCAAATCGTTATTCCCTATGTGCGGCAATTTTATGAACATTTGCAAGTCGATTGTACTATCACCCCAACAGTACTAACGACAAGGATAGCTGGACAACCATTGGTATTTTCTGCGGATATGTTACGTCAAGTTCTGCAGCTGGGAACTCAGGAGGAAGAGAATGGACCTATAGATTTCTCGTTAAGTATTAGGCAGGCTGCCTTTGTGAGGATGGGTTATAACTTGGAATTTACTAAGGCATCCTATATGAAGAGTGGACTCATTGGGCAATGGAGATTTCTGGCGCACGTTTTCCTGGTATGCTTCGCAGCGAAGAAAGCGGGATTTGATTATATCGTATCGAAGATCCAATCAGGGATTATCGCATTGGTTTATAATCGGCGTTTCAGTTTTTCAGAGATGTTTTTCTCCGAGTTCGTTCACCAAATAACGGCTCCGGACAGGGAACGATTTCTTCTTTATCCCTGCTTTGTGATGATGCTCATCAGGCACTTCTTGCCAAATTTGCCTCAGCTTAACGACATTCAGAGCGTTGCAGTCATAGATAAGAGAATCTTTGCATATTGCTCCGCTCCCCGAGGAAGGTTAGCTGTCCCGATAGAGACACCTTTATTTGGTGCTATAATCGATCCGAATTTTGTGGCCCCTCAAGATGCCAACTGGCCAGGGGCAGTGGAAATTCCGCAGAGGCAGCCACAGCAATAACCGCGCCCTCAACAACAGAGGAGACGCCAAAGGCAGTCAGCGAGTCAAACTCAGGAATTGAGGCCTTCTACAAGTCAAGTTCAAGAGGCGGGACCTTCAAATGCACCAATTGAATCTGATCCGCTCACAGAAACATTGGTAGAGATTTGGGCAGCAGGTCTAAACGCTAATGAAGCAATAACTGCTGAACTTATTGGAGACTTATTGGAATCCCCAGAGGGAGAGATGGATGTCCTCAGGGAAGTTGATGAATATCAACCTGAGCAAACAGTTAATGACATGTCATCTTCAGCTACTGAATCTGAAGAAATGGAAGTGATTGAAGTTGAAGTTCCAGATACTGTAACCGAAGAACCAACTGTTCAGATAGGAACTTATGGGTCGAGACTGGTAGTGACTGAAGAAGCTACGAGGCGTCGAGCACCAAGGGAGTCTGACGACTCTGATTTTGAGGAAGAAGACATTGCCCCGTTGATTACAAGGCAAAGGGTAAAACGTCATCATTTTATGCAGGGAGCTACCTCAGCTTCTGCTGCACAGCCTGATCTATCTCAACCTCCACCTACTCAATCTACCATTCCACCATCACCACCACCTGTTGAACCGTACATCCCATCACCAATCATACCAACCCCAATACAATCCATTCCATCAACCTCATCCACCTTCATGGAGAACCAGAGATTTTCTGAGCTGAAGAGCAGAGTTGACTTCCAGCACATTCAAATCTTTGGATTGACAACGGCTCTCAGTGAAATACGAAAGCATAATGCCAATCTAGATATCGAGAATGCCGAGCTGAAGAAGATTGTGGGCAAGGTTCAGGAAGATAACTTGGACCTGAAAACCTTTGTAGCTGATCAGGCGGCAGAGATTCGGTCGATGCACTCCCTCATTCAGCAATTAATGAAAAACCTAAAGGCTCAGGGGGAGACAAGCTGCAGAGATCAGGTAGAGCTGCCCAGGGATGATGATAATGACGGCAATGATCCCAGTGCGCAAAGAGATGAGCCAGTAGATTTTTCTGCTGCTCAGCATGCTGAGACTCAGGGGGAGCCGGAACACACAGGAGCTGCAGCAGGTGAAGCCAGTTCCTCCAAAGCCACAGAGTCGGAGATAACTGAAATGATTGAAGCCCTAATGGATCTCGATGACGACCCTATGGACCTTGGCTTTGATTTTGAGGATGATATGGAGGAACTAGAAGAAGGAGAATTTGTGAACGAAGATGTAACAGATTGGCAATCTGATGATGAAGTTTGTGCTGATGATGATGATGAAACAAATGAGATCGTTGTTCAGCAAAACCCCATCACAGATACTTACATAACGGAAGGAGATCAGATGATTGACATCGAAGTGGTACACGCTGCTTTAAATATTGAATCAGCAAGTGAAGAACCTGCCAGAGAACTCACCAATGAAGAGAAAAGAAAACTATGGTTTAGGGCAGAGAAAAGAGAGTTGGAGCTAAAAAGGAAGATACGTGTGCCGAATACTGGAGAACATTCAGGAAGTATATTGAGCTGGTTCTTTGATCGGGAACTGCAGCTATTCATCATTAAAAGAAAAGATGGTCTCCTGTATCTATGAAGAACTCTGAAAGTGTTCAACTCATTGCCAAAGATCGAAATAGAGGCATTAGCATGGAAGGAGTTAATCAACATCGGCAACGACCCTTACACTGAAATAATTGCCAAGATCATAAGAAAATAAGGAAGGTCGAGGAAGTTCGAACGTCTCAATCCGAGGGTAGGTAAACGAGTAATAGACCATTCTCGAATTGATCCTCTAACTGGGCGTCCATGGATGAAAATACAATACAGACCAGTGAGATGTCTGAGAAAGGTTCCACTCAACCCAATGCCACAGGACGTTATGAAAAATCTAAATTTGTGGTATGTGGAAAGTGAGACGGGAGAAGCAGTGATGGAAGATTTTGAAGAAAAAGTGATTCTTAGAGTCTACGATCCCCTTCACCTTGTAAACCTCTCTAAAGATGATCTTCAAGTGCTACATGCTCATAGAATCTCAAGCGACACTCATATGGAGAGTGAGGCTAGGAAGTATGAAAATGTAGTTAAAGTTTGTATTGAGAAAGGTTTGTATGCTGGTAGCAGTTTGAATAAATAAACAAAGTACTTAATCAAATGTGTGAATTGTTAGAAGCTATCGTCAAGGGGGAGTTTGTTGGTACAACCTGTGTTACGATAGCAGTCTAAGTAATCTAGCATTGTGATTTAAGTAATATTCAAAGTATTAGATATTAACGAGTATTTGATATAAGTATTTATATATGTTTGATAGTTATTGATTGTATGGTTGAACTTGATGTAATGAATTACAGGAAGTTCAAACATAAAGATCAAAGATAAAATCAGACATAAGTTAAAAACATAAAGTTCAAATATAAGTTTAAAATGTGAAAGTCGAATTTAGAGTAAATTCGAATTCACAAGTAAACAGGATTCGAATCTGTCAGCAGATTCGAATGTGTTCCATTAGGCAGATTCGAGTTTGTCATGTGGACAAACTCGAATGGGCCTTGGGCCTGATTCGAGTTTGGCCCATGTCAAACTCGAATGGTCATCTATAATTAGGGATAGACTCGAATCATTAGTAGAATTTTTGCAGATTTCGTGTGGGTAATTAGCAAAAGGCGATTTCGAGTTTATCAGCTAATTGATTGTTCTTTCGGAGAGAATCATCTAGTAGGTGTGTTCGTGTTCGTTCGTACAGCTTGTTGATAGTCTCCGTGTTCCGAGTGAGAGTTGTTTCCGTCAACCCGTTAACGAGGATTCCGCACTCGTTGACGGTCTCGCGTCTAGATAGATCTGTAGTGTGTAGACCGTACAGAGTGACAAGAAGAATATTAGTCATTTTTAGGGGAACTCATCACAAAGATGAGTTCTCCTACTTCATCAACATTTGTTGATGGACTTGTGATATCAACACTAATATTCCCTATTTGATGGTATCAGTTTGGATACCACTCTCATTCACTGAGATGTTTCCAACACTGTTTATGTTAGCTGTGAAGGAACCATCAGAGTCAGCAGGCCTCATGTCCCCAGTTTCAGGACAGTCTTTGGCCAGATGTGTCTTCATTCCACATTTATAGCATTTTCTCCTTTTAGCATTTTAGGAAGAAGACCTTTCAGAAACGCATTCTGAGTTATTTCTGTTGATTCTATCAGCAGGTTTAGCAAACTCATTACTATTTGATGAATCAGTAGCTTGAGTGGAAAGTTCAATAGCCACAGCTTTGCCTGTCTCTTCTTTCCTCTTTTTAGGAGGGCAGATGTCAAAGATAGGAAGCTTAATTGGCTTTTGAACTTCCACAGGTTTAGGAAACGTATTCCCAACTCTCTCAGGCTGAGCAATGGCTTTGCCTTTGCCCTTCCTGAGACGTGATTGTTGTTGCCTATCAATATAATCATTATTTCTGGTTTTGAAAAACTTATTCTCATTTAAAACCAGTTTACCACTATGATTAGAAAACTTATTTGAAATCACAGCAGGTTTGCCTTCAACATGAGACTTACCCTTGTTAATGGCAGACTGCTTACCTTTTGAAAACTTATTTTCAAAATGTTCAGCATTAAAAGGATTAGTATGCCTTTTACCATCAGCTTTAGATCCAGAGCCTGTTTTGTCAACAGGCTTGGTGTCCACAGCTGCAGTTTGGACATGTTTTCCTTTCTTTTGCTTGTGTGAATCAGCAGAGCACTTAGCAAGCTGATTTGATGGAGAACTCATTCCATCAGCTGCTTTTGAGCTAGGTTCACACGAGCTGTCAGTGTTTTGAGGCCTGACAAACCTGTTTCTTGAGATTAATTTACCATTCACTTTTTGAATAAAAGTGTTTGGAAGCTCACCAAGAGTGGACAAATCTTCTTTCAGATTATTAACCTCAATAATGGAAGCTGCTGTGTCAAGATCCCCTCCAAGATAAGCTTGGATTTGTGCAGGGATCTGCTGACTTATGCAATAGCTGACTTTTTGTGCAGATTGACACCAAGAGTCAACTATCGTTTGAAGCTTAGCATGTTTTATATCTGTTTCTCTCTTTTCTTCCAGTAAAATAGAGTTGATGTGTTTTAATTCATCAAGCTCAATTTCCAACTTATGAAAACTGTCCAGTTTACTGGATTTTGTTTCAAGATCAGTTTTATGCTTAGAGATTTCAGATAATAAAACAGTATGCTTCTCAATAGCAGCTTTCAGATCAACAAGCATATATTCAAACATTTTAACTTTTTCTTCAGAACTGTAATCCATAAAATTTTGTACTTTATACATCATTGTAGGGTTCCAGCTCTCCAAGCTGCTAAAAGCTTCAGCTTCAGCCAGATCCTGTTTGAAGTTGCTTGTTGATGGGACATCAGTGTTGGCCATCAGACAGTGATTGTCTTCTTCATCAGATGATGATTCAGACTCCTCCCAGTCACAAGTCTCTGCCATGAGTCCCTTTTGTCGGTTGGAAACCACTGAGTTTTCCAACTTCCTCAGCTTGGTCATAGCCGTAAGGTACTTAACCCTATAGCCATCATCCCTATTTGTCTTGTGTGGTTTGGATGACTGACCAACAGCTTTTGACACACAGTCAGCAGCTATATGGCCAGGTTTGCCACATTTGAAGCACTCAGCTTTGGTCTTATCAAAGGCTTTCTTTTTAACTGCGTTTGAGCTTCCCTGCAGCATGTTTCTTCCAAACCTTTTCTTGTTGAACCTTTTGACAAGCATGGATATCATTTGTTCATCATCCAGTTCAGCAAGATCTGCATTGTCTTCCTCATCAGACACTTCCTCCTTATCATCAGCCTGTTGATCAGGTTGAGTGAACACATCACCCATCTGACTTACAGGTTGTCTCACACTGGCCACAAAGGCTGCACCTTTCTTAGACATTTCCAAGGCATTTCTCATCTGTTGCCTTGGCTGCTCATCATTCAGTAAGGATCCATACAGGTTAACAAGATCCATACTTCGGATGGTACCTGAATTCCTTAAGATTGTAGAAAAATAATTCCATTCTTCAGGCAGGATGTTTAAGAATTTGTTTACCAGAGTCAGGCTATCTTTGGTGATTCCAACAGCTTTGAGATCATTAATAAGAGCAGTAAACCTGGTGTAGGTTTCTGTGAGAGTCTCCTTTGGTTTTGCAAAGAAGAGTTCATACTGTCTAACAAGATTATTAATCCTGTTATCCAGTGTGATTGTGGGTCCATCATAGACGGTACACAAAGTATCACACATCTCCTTTGCAGTCTTCATCTTCTCAACCTGTTTGAACACATCATCAGGCAGAGAGATGACCAGGTTTTTTCTGGCCTTTGCATCAAGAGCCACCAGTCTTTTGTCTTCATCAGACCATTGAGATTTTGCTTTCTCAAATGTTCTGATTTCAGGAGCCGCTCCTTCAACAGCAGAAGTTATAGTTGTAACAGAGGTTGGCACATTGGGACCCTCCCTTACAATCTCTGGTAGTTGCACATCCAGATTCTCTAAGTAGAGCATCATTCTGCACTTCCAACCAAAAAAGTTCTGATGATTGAACTTTGGAGGTTTTCCCATTGAGCCATTGTCATAGTATGAGGAACTTGCAGCACTATTGTCCATCGAAACTTTGGGAGAATGATAGATCTAGAATGACACACACTCTAAACTGCTCTGATACCAGTTGTAGGTCCCGAGAGGTTTCCCAAGTATATAGTCTTAAGCTGTAGAGGGGGGGTGAATACAGCAATTTAAAAACTACACACTATTTTCTCAATGTTTGTATGTATTATCAACAAATGTTAATTACAAACAAGCTTGACTGCGGAAAGGTTCAAGCTGAGATGACAGATACAACAGTATGTTAACTAATCTAAGACAGACTTAAACTAGTTACAATGAATACATTCACTAGGAATTACTCACTGTGTTTACAAGACTCAGTGAAACAGCTTGAATAAGAACAGCTTGGACACAAAGCACTGTATTATTCAAGCAGACTTGCATGCATGAAAGACACACTTGAATGCACGTTCACTCTTGGCTTTAACACTTAGCTTTTTGGCTTAATCTTTCAATCCTTGGAAGTTTCCTTTTATACTCACTCCGAGGATCTAAGAGAAGCTTCTTCATTGGATGAATGGAAAAGTGGAAAGTATTGTTGAAAAGACAACATAAACTTTTCTGCACATTCTGAAAAGCAGACATGCCTTTATGTTGCAGAACTTTTGTCTTTTAACTTTGTCTACTATTGCATTAGCTTTAACTAAATATGGAATGTCAACTTTGCGTCTTTCTATCTTTGTTAAGGCCTATTTTGATATAAGAAAAAGGTCTGTCACCCTTTTTCAAATATCCTTTTGTCTTCATGTAAAAGAACAGCGTGGGCAGGCTGAGCAGAACTGTTTTCCACTTTGTCTTCGACTTTGTAAACTGATCATTTAGCCAAAAACAATACATGAGGACTTGGAAACATATTCCATAGAGTGTTTAGCCTGTTCACAAAGAACAGGTTCTGTTCACAAAGAACAGAACACTTGTAAACTGCCCAAGCTGCTCACCAGTGTAGAGCAGTGTAGACAGTTTATGTCCAGCCTGTTCAGCAGACTGAACAGCTTGGGTAAAACTGCCTTTGTTGCAACACATGCAACACACAGAACAGCTTCAGGCTGAAATTGCAAATCATTTTCAGGTTTCAATAAGGCATATAACAGGCCTTAAATTCAACCTTCAAAAGCATCAACAGGTTTGATTAAGAATCTCCCTCTCAGATGCAGAACAAGTTTGACTGAGGCCTTTTTGTGCCTAACACCAAATCACTGATTTTGGGTTCAAAAATGTTGATGCACGTTGTAAAGAACTGTGGGTTTGTGAAAATCTAGTAATATAGAGGTTATATATAAAGTTTCAAGTCTTAAAGGAAGATTTAGATGTGATTTTTGGAGAGTTACAGTATGTTCTGTGTTTGTGTCGCATGGGGGCCGAAACAACAAAAATGGGTACCGAAACCTTAATGGTTTCGGTAATGCCCTTACTAAAACCCACTTACTGAAACTATGTATATATATATATATCGAGACCAGTGCAAGTGTACCGAAACCCACATGGTTTCGGTAATGTACCGAAATACACACACATGTAATGAAACTTTGGAGGTACCGAAACTATGGTACTGAAACCCACATTACTGAAATTGTGTGTATATATACCGAAACATAAGGATACCGAAACCTTAAAGGTTTCGGTATTACCCCTTACCGAAACCCCTAGTGTACTGAAACCATATATATATATATATATATATATATATATGTGTGTGTGTGTGTGTGTGTGTGTGTGTGTGTGTGTGTGTGTGTACCGAGACAATAATGCAACACTGAAACCCATTACTGAAACCTTGATACTGAGACAGCATACATACCCAAACTCACATACACAGAGACAATAAAAATATATTTATATATACATAAAGGGATATATATATATATATGTATATCATCTCGGTTGGGTTTTATTGGTGAAAATAAAATGGAAACAATTGGACATTCTTTAATTCAGTTATATAATGATGATTTCCGGACATTATGCCAAATCCAGGAATTAGAGATTTAAGTATAATTTTTGGATCACAATTTCGAAGGATTAACTCAATAATTTGAGAAACTTCATGAGACTTATTATTAAATAAGTTATTAAAGGGATTAATTGGGAATAATAAAACCATCTAGTAAGAAAATTTAAATGCGAGTCTCAGATGATGGTTCCGACCGTTGTAACACTTTAATATTGTTAAATCATGATGGAAATTGTTACCGAACACATGGTATGATATGTTTTACTTATGGAAATGTAACAGGTCCCTTGTGGTGTTGTTCAACCCACAATGGGGTACTTTGTGAGTCCGGTTGAAATCTCTAGGAGAAATAAAATAAACTGAAGTTAATTAACGCACCCACTGTGAGTACATATGATTTCGCATGTTTATATCTGCTTTATGTTATCTATTGCCTGCTGAGACATGTTGTTTCACTTTCGTTTGGAATTCTACTAACTTGCGTAGATTTAGATGCACATTGTTGCTCGTTGCATGTCCGTTTCTTTGTTGTCCATCTATTGATGGACTGGCAGGTCGCATCTGTTATTTCGATGTTATTGCGCTATATAACTCCGAGTTGATCCCTCCGAGGTTCTGGTAGGCAGTACGTCATCCCCGATGTTATGTCTGTCTCAGATGGTTGGTTTTAATGCCGAGCTTTGGGCTCGTAGGAGCTGCGGCTAATGTGTCGTACTTTGTGTATGTAGAAAGTATACGGTGTGCATCGTCGGTGTTACTCTTGGGGGCTTCATAAAGATTTATAAAATGCGTAAATCTGTGTATTCACTAAGCTTTGCTTACCCTTCAATTGTTGACGTTTTTACAGGAAAAGGTAAATTCGCTGCGGGACCTTCTAGCTAGGTCATTAATCGAAGACTTGAAGAGATCTACTACTCATCTTGGTAACTGAAACGTGGGATTATTATTGTAATACATTTGGGATGATGTAATAAATTTTGAGTATGTAGATTTAGACTTGAAACCTTATAGCACCGTAGGGTGTTTAAAACAGTTGTATTATTTTTATTATATACTTTAATGCTTCCGCAATTATATTAAGCTTTCAGATCATTATGTAATAATTTATGTGGTGTTTAATCCTGGGTGTATTGTAATGGTGGTTATTGTGGCAAGGGTGTCACAGATTTCTAGCGGCTCTTCGACAAAACGAAGTTTATCATCGATCTGGATTTCTTCAAAAGGAATAATAAGTGCTTCATCTGGCAAACACTTCTTCAGGTTTGACGCATCGAAGGTATTCTGCATGCTGTTAAGATCGGGCGGTAGGTCAAACCGATAGGCTACAGGACCAATTCTCTTCAGGACTTTGAACGGCCCGTTGTAACGAGGATTCGTCTTTCCTCGTTTTCCAAAACGTACTACGCCCTTCCATGGCGAGACTTTCAGCAATACTCTTTCTCCTACTTGAAACTCCAGAGACTTCCGCCTCACATCTGCATAGCTCTTCTAACGATCGTGAGCAACTTTTAAAAGATTCCGAATCTGCACTATATTTTTGGTGGTCTCAAGTATGATCTCTGGGCCCATGACTTGACTATCCCCAACTTCGGCCCAGCAGAGAGGTGATCGACACTTCCGTCCGTATAGTGCCTCAAATGGAGCAGCTTAAGAGTCGTGCGATAGCTGTTGTTGTATGAGAACTCCACTAAAGGCAAATGAGTATCCCAGCTCTTTCCGAAATCAATTACACAAGCTCTTAACATATCCTCTAGCGTTTGGATCATTCTTTCACTCTGACGATCGATCTTAGGGTGATATGGGGTACTCATGTCTAAGTTTGTACCCAAAGCTTGCTGTAATGACTACCAAAATATGGATGTGAATCTGCTATGTCTATCTGAAATGATTGAGATAGGCACTCCATGCCTAGAGACAGGCACTCCATGCCTAGAGACGACTTCCTTGAGGTAAATTTGAGCCAACTTAATCATCCTGGCGGTCTCTTAATTGGTAGAAAGTGCACAGACTTTGTAAGGTGGTCAACTATTACCCAAATTGTATCATACCCACTTGATGTCCTTCGTAGTTTTGTTGTGAAGTCTATGGTTATCCGTGCCCACTTCCATTGGGGAATCTCTGGTTGTTGCAATAACCCAGATGGTTTCTGATGTTCTACCTTAACATTGGAGCACGTTAAGAACTTGCTGACATATGTGGCAATGTCGGCCTTCATGTTAGGCCACCAGTACAGCTCCTTGAGATCCTGATACATCTTATAGTACAGGTAATGTCTCCATATTATTAAGGCAAAAACTACTGCTCCTAACTCCAAGTCGTGCGTTGTGTAATTCACCTCGTGAACCTTCAGTTTCCGTGAAGCGTAGGCTATGACCTTATCCTTCTGCATTAACACACAACCCAACCCGTTGTGTGAAGCATCGCAGTAAACAACTCATGGATACAAAGCTCCTATCAGCACCGGTATCAAACAAAATAAAAGCATAAGTGTTGTAGAGAAGAAACGTACTCGTGATCATATCGGGATTCTGTCTTGCTTCCCCACTGCCCATGACAAAAGCTCTTCCTTGAGCTTTCCCAAGATTCTTCAACTTTGGGCACTCCATTTTGAAAGGCCCAGCAACTCCACACTCAAAACACCCTTTTTGAGATCCGTTGTTGGTGCTGGGATTGGAAGCTCTGGAATCCTTGTTTGGATGACCCTATCTCTTACACTTGCCATAAGGATTCATACACTGTCCGTTTGCGATGATAATTGCACTTGCTGCAATAGGGTTTGTTGCCAGTGTAGCTTTTCTTTGATTCAGACCTAGCTACGTAGGCCTTGATGGTCTACTGCTTCTTTTGTTGGTTCCCTGAGTTCATTCCTGAGTGGTCTTCCCATTTCCGCTTGTGGTTATTAGACTTTGCAACTGTTGCCCCCTGACATACTACTTGATCCATCAAGTTATGTACCATAAAAATGGCGTTCTGAATCGTCGTTGGTTTTGAAGAGGTCACATTTGCTTGGATCTGAGAAGAGAGTCCCCAGATGTATCGCTCGACCCATTTATATATTCTGGAGTGACCATTCCGGGGCATAGCAAGCTCAGCTCATCGAAACGGTTTGTATACCCAGCAATATCCGTTCCTTTCATTGTCAAATTCCAAAACTCAAACTCCATCTTTTGGATCACGCTACTCGGGAAATATTCATCCATCATCATCCTTTTCAAATCAGTCCATGGTAGTAGATATGTCGTGTCGATCCCAACAGACAGCACATATGAGTTCCACCACGTAAGGGCTCCATCTTGAAGCGTATGAGTGATGAACTTCACCTTGTTTTATTCAGCGTAGTTGCTGACTTGGAATACAGATTCCGGTTTCTCAAGCCATCGAGTAAGGCCAACGGCACCTTCTGTGCCATTGAAATACCTGTGTTGGCAGCCTAGGAAGCGTTTGATGATGCAACCCCGTGGGTTATTTTTCGCTCCTTCAGCAACTCCACTGCTTCCGGATCTAATTTGGTTGTTACTCTGAAGAGTTGCGATGGCATCGGCTACCCTTTGAGCTACCAGTCGCTCGATTTCCGCAGTGTTCATCCTTCGTGGTGTCATGATCTTGAAATTTAGAGAAAATTAACACGGTGTAAAAAGATAAGTCTATGGGTTTGAATTTTTCTAAGGCAAATAGTCATACTACATATCATCAACACATATTTATAATAAACTGAATTTTTCATTGAACATTGCTTGATATATAATCTTATACTGCTATAAATGATTCCCAGATAATATCAGCACAAAAATGTATATAAACACTCAAATAATCACTGACAAACAGAAACAATGCTCAATGAATGAGTAATAATTAAGAGAACAAAGAGAATCTATTCAATAGGTGATGCGGCGGCTGAAGAATGATATCTGTGTATTCTAATTGTCCACACCTTTTCACCAAACCGAAGGCCCTATATACCTAGGAGAATTAAAACCAACATTAAAGGAAATTCACAATGGCCCCTTGAACTTTTCATACAAGGAAACTAAACATGAAATAAATTACAAGTAAATTAACTAGAAATATTTATTACAAAATAAATCCACAAGATCGAAATGAAATGTCTAACAATCTCCCCCTTTTCGATCATTGTGGTGGAACTCTGGCATGGTCAGTCATTTCTCGAAGGCCAAGGAAGACGTCGAATCGTCTTGTTACTTGCCTGAGATCTAGCCTTTCGTTTAGGTATTCAATGCCGCTGAGGATGTCTTCTATCTCCTTTGGTGAGCGTCTGAGTTCTGGATTAGGCTTAGCATCAAATTCTTGTATTCTTCTTGTAAGTTCAGCTCTGACCAATCTGATTGTTCCATCGGAGTAACATGGGAGATCCTCGAATCGCATGAATCTATTCTGCCCTTTTTTGTTTAAAAATATAACTCCTGGCTGGCCTCGTAGCACAACTTTATAAGCCGGGAAGTGGTCTACCATAAATATGTCTTTTTCAGGAGATTTTAGACCCACTTTAACCAATTCACACTCAATTGCAATTTTAAAGTCTATTAGGCACATCACAATTGAGCAGCGATTCAGGCTTCTAACCAGGCCAGCGACTGCGGTCATGTGTGTCAGACGTTTCTTGATCTTGTTTTTCATCTTTGTTAGTGCATCCTGTGTGACGATAACAGTCTAAATGTATATAGTCTTAGGTAATAGTTCAAGCTTTGTAATTACCAGTTAATACATATGTTTGATATATATGTGTGTTTGATCTTGTTTGTGATTGATGTTTACTTATGTTCAAAGATAAGTTCAAACATAAGTTCAAAGATAAGTTCTAACATAAGTTCAAAGGTAAGTTCAAACATAAGTTCAAGAACAAGTTCAAAGACAAGTTCAAGAATAAGTTCAAAGGCCAGGTTCGAACTTGTAGTGGATAAGTTCGTGGGCTTGGACCTAAATGAACTTGTCTGGGCTAACTTCGAACTTAAGCTCTATAATTAAGATTTAATCAGTTTTGATTATAAACTTTCGTAGAAATTAACACCCAAAGCTCGTAAAATGCATTACGAACTTGTGAGTATTTCAGAGAGTCGTTTGGAAAGATTCACGTGTTGGGACGTTCGTTGTTTACGTCTATCATTATGATAGTCTTCGTGTTTGCATGTGTGATCGATCTGTTAAACCCCTAACGAGGATTCCGCACTCGTTGGAGGGTGTCGCGTCAAGATCTGATCCGTAGGTAGGTGACCTTGCAAGTGGTATTAGAGCCATAAAGAGTGTTCATTGCGTTATTCGCGTTCATCTAAACATTCTTCGTTTCTTGACGTTATTACCGGAAAATCACATTTTTCATAGTTTTCTGAGTTCTACATGCAAGGTAACGAAGAAAAATTCATATTATTTAATTTTTTCTGTCAAAATCATTATGTTTAATCTTAAAAACATTGGTTTAATCTGAAAACTTGAAAAAAGCAAATATTTGGTTGTTTCTCGAACTTGCGGCGCTCGAACTTAAGGGGGTATTAGGGTTCATTCGAACTCTCCTCACGAACTTAAATTAGGGCTTCATTCGAATTTAGCTGAGGTCTGAACTTGTTATAATCGAATTTGTCAGATTCAAAGTTGTCTGATCCGAACTTGCCAAATTTGAACTTGTCAGAAATTAGGGTTTCTTCGAACTTGTCAGATGTTCGAATTTGTCAGAATTTCAAGGGTTTTCTCGAACTTGCAGTCATTCGAACTTGTTGAGTTCGAACTTAAATAAATTCGTATTTAATTTTCAAACGAAATTAAAATTAAATTAATTCGAACTTACTTAAGTTCGAACGGATTTATTTTAAATTAAATTTTTTAAGTTCGAAAACAAAAGGTTTAGAAAGAATATCGAGTTTGCAAAAATTCATAGAAATGGACCACGAGGTCGTCAAAGCAAATTCTCCGCCAAAGCTGATGAAATTGGAGGACTATTATTGGTGGAAGGATAGGTTTCCTGATTTTGCTCGTTTTAACGACATGCGTATGTTGATTTGCATCGACGATGGTTATACTCCTTCTACGCAAGAGTTAGAGGGCCGACAAAGAGTCTTGACTTATCATAATATGAAAGATGAAGACAAGAAACTTTATGAGGCCGAGAACCGAGCTTTCTCAATTATCTGTATGGCGTTATCTCAAGAAATTCTACACACCATAAGAAATCATAGGACTTCTAAAGAGCTATGGGATTCTCTAGAGAAGAGGTGTGAGGGAAATCCAAGGGTTCGCAAGGGTAGAACTGAGATGCTGAAATAGCAATTCGCTATTTTCAAGGCGTTGAAGAATGAGACGTTAGATGAAACAATCACTAGATTCTATCATCTATTAACTGAGCTTGACAATCATAATGTTGACTATCAAGAGACTGAGAAGATCGAAAAGCTTCTAGATGCTTTACCGGCAAAATGGGAGATGTACACAGCTTTCATAAAGCATGATGAAGAGAAGTTCGAGACTCTCACTTTTGATGGTGTAGTCGGAATGTTGAGTGCTTATAACTTCAAATTACATATGAAAGAACGGGAGTTTGAACAAGTTCAAGATCCAGAAATGTATTTTGCAAAGTCAACACCGTCAATTACTAGTCAATTGAAGTCGGGGGCCACAGCTTTCTTCTCGGGAGAAGAATCTATTCCAGTGGAGACAGAGGAATCTAGTAGCAGGGAATTCTTAGGGTTTTCAAAACCAGAAGAAAAACCAACTCATTCAGCATCTACATCTCAAGGATTCACAAAGATGCCAATGAGCGCAAAATCGGCTGAAGATCATCTGAATTGTTTAGCTTCATTTGTCGCAGCGTACGGCAATTGTGTTCAAGGGAAGATAAACGATCCTGCGTTATGGGAAGAAGACTACGATCAGGTGGATCCTGATGACTTGGAGGAAATGGACCTACAATGGCATCTGGCCATGGTGACTCAGAGGGACAAGCGGTTCATGAAGAGAACAGGGAGAAATTCGAACGTAAGCAACAAGGTTGGGTTCGACAAATCAAAAGTTAAGTGTTACGATTGCCAAGGCTTGGGACACTTTGCAAGAGAGTATCAAAGACCCAAAGTACAGAACTATCAGAATCAGACTCAACGAAGATATCAGTCTGGTGGTTCTGGAAATCAAGCAGCCATCGCTGGTCTGTTAACTAATGTGTCATTTAACAGACAACTTGATTGAACTTATGATTGGAGTACTCATCCGGAGTCGAATGCTAGAGCTTTTATGGCTGATGTAATTGAGACTGGGGATGTTAGAGCTGAAGACATTACAGAGGACACCAAGCAAAACGATACAAGTCCTTTAATGGTGGAAAAGTCAGAGAATCAGTCCATTATGGAGTTTGCTGCTAAAATGGCTAACGTGGAATCGGATCACAAAAAGGTAACTCTAAACTTCTCTACATTCCATGATTTATGTGTTTTAAGTGTTACTTTAAATGATATATTAAATCTAATTCAAGAAACACATAACTCATTAACAGCTCAAGTACAATCATTAAAATCAGATAATGCTAGTCTCTTAGATATTAAGGAAGATCTAAGGAATAAGCTTAAAGCAGATGCTCGGGATGTCATAGGTCTAAAAGGTAAATTAAGTTAACATTATGTCAGGATATAACTTATGTATGAGTATGTTGAAGCTTTGACCAAAGAACTAACGATTAAGGATGTTGAACTAGCAGAATGAAGAGTTAAGGTTGCTGAGGTAAATAGTAT
The DNA here is from genome assembly GCA_020465985.1 of Centrapalus pauciflorus. NCBI lineage: Eukaryota > Viridiplantae > Streptophyta > Magnoliopsida > Asterales > Asteraceae > Centrapalus > Centrapalus pauciflorus. The sequence continues at coordinate 211,361 of JAANYP010000213.1, forward strand.
GCTTGAAAAGTTTAGGAGCTCGTCTCTCAATCTAGGGAAAATCTTAGAAGCTCAACGACAGTCTAAGAAACCAGTAGGATTAGTTTATCAAGAGAGTCCTCCACCTTTCAACAATAATTATGTGCCTCAACCTCAGGATAAAACCGATAAACCGGTCGAATCAGAGATAGCAACTGGAACTGAATCTGATAAGGATAAGTCAACTAAGGTGTCTAATACTACCTCTAAGATTAAGAAAGTCAAGTTTGTGCAGTCTACTAGTGACACTATACTAGGAGAAGCTAAACCTGAAATTAATAATCAGCAAGAGGAAGTAATCACTGTTGTTGAAACGAAAGAAAATGACACTAGTGAGACACCGAAATCAAATGCACTTATAAGAAGTCGATTGATAAGATGTCATGCTTTAAATATCACGAGAAGGGACATGTTGCGTCTAGTTGTCCGTATAAGAAAATTGAGTCTACCCTTTCTAAACCAGAGTCGAGACCTACTATAGGAAAGCCAGACCAACAAAGACCAGTTCCCAGTATTGCTAGCACTAGTTCTCAACATACCGAGAAGAATGTGAATGCAACACCTAGGACCCCTGTTAAACAAATACAGGTGTCGGTCAGACAGCAAGAAGTGATTAGGACTAATTCGTCGAATAGAGTCCCTAATCAGTCTAAGTAAGGACCAACAAAAGGCGATAGGAGTACAACACCTAGAAGGACTTACACTCCAGTTAGGTCTCATACTCCTCAAAGACAACAGACACCAGGAAAAGCCCAGGGATATTAAACTGAAATGCCTTATAATAGAAACTATTCAAGGGCACAACAGAAAATGCCAACCCAAAGGCCAAGAGTGAATCTTAATCACTCAGCACCACAACAGGTTCTCAATCAAAAACCCAAGTCACCTGAAAGGAGAGATGAGTATTTGAAGGAGTTCATGTATGTGGATGAGAATGGTATTACCAAGTCAGTCATGGCTTCGGTTTCCCATGATAACTAACTTATTTTCTTTCATTTGCAGGAGCTAACTACAGGTCTTAACAACAAGTGGTTCGTCGACAGTGGTTGCTCTCGTCACAGGACTAGGAAAAGGAGTCTACTCACAGAGTTCAAGGAAAGGAACAAGGGTTTTGTATCATTCGCTGGGAACAAGGGTGGTCATATCACTGGAACTGGAGTGGTCACTAATGGGACAATCACACTTGATCAAGTTTACCATGCTGATAAACTTGATCACAATCTCATTAGTGTATCTCAAATCTGTGATAAGAAGAATTCAGTAATCTTTACTGAAACCGAAGCGTTAGTGTTAAAGCCGGGATTCGAAATACCTGAAGAGTGGATCATGATGAGAGCCCCAAGGAAGAATGATCTGTACATGATAGACATTAAAATATCAGACTCTTCGATGGGAACTATTTGTCTACTTTCCAAAGCTTCAGAGACCGAATCTATTCTATGGCATAGGCGCATGGCACACTTGCACCTAATGAAAATGAATTACATATCTAAACATGGTCTGGTTCAAGGTATTCCACTTATGAGTTTTCAGTTCGATGACAAGTGTTTTGTGAAAGAAAGGAAAACAACACAAGAAGTCACACAAGTCAAAGACTAAGAACTCGATAGCTTCCACCTTCGATTTGCTGCGTATGGATCTCTTCGGTCCAATCAACAAAAGGAGTATAGGTGGTAGTTGGTATTGTTTAGTTATCACTGATGATTACTCATGTTTATCTTGGGTCTTCTTTATAGGTACAAAGGACGAAACAGCTGGAATGTTGATTAGGTTCTTAGACCAAGTCGAGAACTCATACGAGACAAGGGTAAATCGTATCAGGAGTGATAACGGAACCGAATTTAAAAACACATTAATTGGTGTATATTGCCTATTCAAAAGCATAGTGCATCAATTTAGTGCACCTTATGAGCCACAACAAAATGGGGTGGCAGAAAGTAAGAACAATCTTTGATTGAGGCAGCAAGGACAATGCTCTCAGATTCAAAGCTTCCTACCATGTTTTGGGGGGAGGCAATGAATACCGTGTGTCACGTTTAAACCGGGTCCTTACTGTTAAATCACTGAACAAAACCTATTATGAAATTCTGAATAAAAGACCACCTAGTTTAACTGGCTTTGAACCGTTTGTGGTACCGTGTACTTTATTGAAAACAAAACATCAACCTAAGTTTGGTGAAAAGACTGACGAAGGATACTTCCTAGGTATGTCCCTAACTCACCAAAAAAAAAGGGTTTTTTCACAAAGCAAATGGTAGGGTAGAGATTGTGTTTAACAATGACGTAACAAGTTATTCACATGAACCCCAAACTGGTCTGGAATGCTTATTTGATTATCACTCTTTGTTTGAATCATTTAACATACCGTTTAGTGGAAATGCAGATACAGTGGAAAATGACTTCTCATCATTAAACCTTAATGATGACTACCAAGGTTTTCGAAAGTCAAGCATTCCATCAACATTTGAGCCTACAACGATAGAAGATGGGTCTCAAACAGAGAATGAACCTGAAATACCTACGAATGAGAATCAGACGAATACTTCTAACTCTGAGGATAGTGATCATGAGGAAGAGAATGTACCGTCTGAAGTCGTACCCCCATTAGGTGAAATAGAATCTAACTTAGGAGATAATCTTCAGGCCGATGAGATTGAGACAACGAGGATAAACAAGAATTATCCATTTGAGAGTATCATAGGGAATCCGAATACTGTTGTGACAACTAGGAGTAGTGTGAATAATAACACGGTGCTGTTATCGATGATCAACGACTCCGAGGCCTTTCACAGGTGTTTATACTCGTGTTTTATCTCACAAGTAGATCCAAAGAATGTGCAAATGGCACTGAAATATAATTCTTGGGTTGAAGCCATGTAAGAAGAACTGTCACAGTTCAGAAAGCTTCAAGTATGGGAGTTAGTGTCGGTACCTTGAGGAGAAGTGGAAATTGGGACCAAACGGCTGTTTAAGTGAAAAAGGGATGATCGGGGTATAGTTACTCGTAACAAGGCAAGACTCATGGTGAAAGTATTTAACCAGGAAGAGGGATTGATTATTACGAAGTGTTTGCAATAGTGCATTCCTGTATGGCAAGGTGAAGGAATTGGTGAGTCGAACAGCCGTCTGGGTTTACTGATCCAAAGTATCCCGACAGAGTATATCGACTTGATAAGGATCTGTATGGATTGCATCAGGCACCAAGGGCTTGGTTTGAGATGTTATCAACTCATCTTTTGGACAACAGGTTCGAGAGAGGGAGAATTGATAGTGCATTGTTCGTGAAAAGAAAAGGAGAAGACTTTATCTTAGTACAAGTGTACGTGGACGACATCATCTTCGGATCGTCAAACGAACAGATGTGCAAAGACTTTGAGAAGGTCATGAAGTCGATGTTTGAGATGAGTGCTATAGGAGAGCTAAATTTCTTTCTCGGTTTGCTAGTTGAGCAAAGGAAAGAAGGAATGTTTATCCATCAGACGAAGTATGTCTACGACATTCTGTAGCGCTTCGGGATTGAAGGAACAAACCTGACCGCACACTTTAGTACTCCGATTCAAGTGAATCACAATCTCGGACTGGGTACAGAAAGTGATACTGATGTGGATCCGACTTTATATCGGGCCATGATCGGTCACTCATGTATTTAACTGCTTCTAATCCTGACATTATGTTTGCTGTGTGTCTTTGTGCTAGGTTTCAAGCAAATCCAAAGGAGATGCATATGAAAGCCGTGAAGCGAATTCTGAGATACCTGAAGTCGAAACTGAAGCTGGGACTTTGGTATCATGCTGATGGAGATCTGGAATTGGAGGAATACACGGACTCTGATTAAAGTGGATGTAGCTTGAACCGGAAATCAACAACTGGAGGTTGTCAGTTCCTTGGAGGGAGGCTCGTATCCTGCGAGGCCGAGTATGTAGCTGCTGGTAGTTGTTGTTCACAGGTTTTGTGGATACAACTAATAATCCAGTTAAACACAGTAAAACAAAGCACATAGACATAAGACATAATTTCATACGTGATTATGCTGAAAAGAATTTGATAAAACTGGTAAAAGTTGCAACGGAAGACAATAATGCAGATTTCTTCACTAAAGCATTTGATAAGTCGCGCTTTGAGTTGTTAGTTCATCTAAATGGTGTGCGTAATCTAGAGTAACTTGACCTTAGTAGCTTTTCTTTCTTTATAAAGTAAGTTAGTAGTTTAGTAGATTTTCTTTCTTATTATAGTAAGTTAGAAGGTTAGTTTATCAGCTTATTTATCTTAATAGTGAAAAACAAAAAAAAAGAAAGAGAAAATCGAACAATGAGTTATGTCTTAGAATCATAGTGAAAAAGTTGAAAAAGTTGGATTTTATTCAAGAATTTTAAAAATTTTCAATTAAGTTCAAATACCAGACAAGTTCAAAGTTACCATCGAACTTGCTGGAAGTTCGAACATAGGATAAGTTCGAAGGTGGTTGATATAAATAGGTCAACAGTATCTCATTTAAGTCATCTACCCTCGAACTTCTTCCTTCGAACTTGTCAGTGCGATTACGACATAGTTTCTCGAATTTGTCACTATTTCTCGAAATTTGCAACAGTTTCTCGAACATACATATACACTTTGGTGTATTAAATAAGCTAATACTACGTAAGTGTTAGTTTAGGACATTTTTGTGGTTAAAATCGACTATTTTGAGGTTCTGTATCATTTATAACTAGGTGACTTCAAATCACAAGTTTTAAAAGCCAAAACTTAAAATTAAATATACATAACTTTGATTAGAACCTAATAGGACTAGATTACACTGTTAATTAAGTAAAATAGGATTAAAATCATAAGTTTGATGTTCAAAGTGACCGACTTCGAATTTGTTTTTCAGGTTCGAACTTGTCAGAAAGTTCGATCTTGTTGGAATGTCTATAAGTTCGAATTCAGTCATGTTCGAATGGTTGTCTCGAACTTAACTAAGTTCAAATGGTTTCAAAATCTCAAATTTGTGTAAGTTAGAATGTGTTCAACATAGAACTTAATCAAGTTTGAAGTTATACAAGTTCGAATGACACAAATTTAATTTTAATTTAATTTCTAACTTTTTAATCGTCATTTGTGTGCAGAGATGGGTGAGAGAGCGTTTTACAATAAGCATAATATGGTTATGGTCGTCGATCTCTAGTTGCCGGAGGCTCAGCCATACCGTCAAATGATCGAATTTTTGACGCAATCAAGAGTCTCGTATGCGCTAACGCACAATCTGCCGGTTATTCTGACCTATGTGAGACAATTCTGGCAACATTTACAAGTGGACTGCTTAGTAACTCCTACCATTCTGCGTACGAGAGTAGGAGGACGTCCGATCGCATTCTCAGCTATGCTTCTAAGTCAAATTTTATAGTTGGGAACAGAAAAACAGGAAGCCGGACCGATTGATTTTCCAATGCCCATAAGGCAAGCTGCCTTTCTACGAATGGGTTATGCTCAGGACATAACAAAGGCGTCCTATGTGAAAAACAGGTTAATCGGCCAGTGGAGATATTTAGTTCATGTAACCATGGTGTCTTTGCACCTAAGAAAGCAGGATTCGACAGGATGGTCTCAAATTTGCAGTCTGCATTGATTGCATTGCTCTGCAATAAAGCGTTCAGCTTCTCGGAAATGTTCTTCGGGGAGTTTTTTCATCAGATTACTGCCCCGCCAGAGAAAGATTTCTAATGTACCCTCGCTTCATAATGATGATCATTCGTCATTTCTTGTCAGATCTGCCACCGTTGCCTAAGCAAACTGGCGTTGCCATAATAGATAACCGAATATTTGCCGCCTGCCATTCCCATAATGCTCGAAAGGCTGAGCAAGTCAGGCCACATGTGGCTCCTCTTTGCGGTGCCATTATTGATCCACATTTTGTTTCTCTCGAAGGGGATGACTGGATTGGTGAAGCATCCCAGCAAAAACTGCAGCAGTAGCAACCCCAACAGTCACAAGCACCGGCCAGGCAAACTCCGGTTGCACGATCCATTCCCCGTTCCCGTTCCACTGTAGAGGCAGGAGGGCCGTCAACGTCAGATGCCCAGCCTGATTAGAGGGAACAGATACTGGAGGAATTTTGGGATCAAGGAGCCGCTGCTCAAGAGAGTGTAGCTGAACAATTGGTTCACGAAATTTTGAAACCCCCAACTGGCATGTAAGACATATTTTGAGAAATTGATGAATATTAACCTCCTGTTGCCGAAACTGAAGGCACAGAAGGACGTGAAGAAGGAGCAGAGGCTCGGGAAGAGGTTGAAGGTCAAGTAGAGACCGCCTCTGAATCTGAATCGGAATCGAGCTCAGAAGAGGCAGAAGCTGAAGCTCCAGCTGTTACTATTGGAAGATATGGATCCAGTGTTGTTGTCAGCAAGAGAAAGATGACACGTCCTGCACTTCGGGACAAAGTGGAAGGAGATACTGATTTCATTTTAGAAGAAGAAGCAACAATTACCACTCAACAAAAGGCAAAAAGACAAAGCTTTAGTCAGGGAGCTCCATCTACTTCTGCTGCTATTCAGCCTGCTACAACCACCGCTCCATCCACATCCGCCGTCGCTCCATCCACATCCGCCTCCATTCCATCAACTTCCACTCCATTCATTGAAATTCAGCGGTTCACGGAACTGAAAAAGCCAAGTAGACTTCCAGACAATCCAAATATTCCAGCTATCTCAAGCTGTGAACGGGTTGCAGCAGCATAACTCGAGGCTGGAACAAGAAAATGCCAAGTTATAGACAACAGTGGCGGCTCAACAAGAAGAGCTGATGACTCAGCAATCTCATATCCTGTCTTTGCAAACCCTGGTGGAGCAAATTATGAAAGATCTACAAGCTCAGGGGGAAGAGCAGTTGTCGAGGAGATGAGTTAAGGGGAGTAAGAAGAGATGATGATGAGGGAGGTGACCCCAGCAAGCAGAAAGACTGTGAGCTAGCAGATCTTTCTCAACAGACTGCTAAGCAAGCTGATATTCAGGGGGAGCCTGGGTCATCGGGACAGGAGGAAGAGAAAATCAGGACAAAGGCAATGCTCCAGAAGCGTCAGAATCATTTGATCAAGAAATAATTGGAGCCTTGGCCGATATAGATGATGATGATGAGATAAATTTTGATTTTGAAGATGAGTTGGAAGAACTCGAGGAAGGAGAATTTATCCCAGAGAATATTCCTGATTGGAGTCCGAACGATGAAGTATTCGCAGATGAAGAAGAAGAAGCCGACGAGTTCATCATCAAGGGTCAGACAATTACTGAGCAATATGTAAACAGAGACCAGAATCTGATAGACTTAGACAATGTGAAGTCAACAATAAATGATTATTCGGAAGATGATGATGCTCAAGAAAAGGAGAAAAAACTAAAGAATGAAGAGAACAGGCAGCTCTGGTTAAGAAAAGAAGAAAACAAGTCTGAATTAGCTGTAAAAGAGAGAATGTGATCACCAAGTCCAGGAAAACTGTCTTGAGGCATTCTCAGTTGGCTCTTCGATAGAGAGTTGCAACTTTTTGTGCTTAAGAGAATAGATGGGCTGCAGTATTTAAAGAGAAAGCTAAAAGTCTTCAATACACTGCCGAAATGCGAAGTCAAAGAACTGGCATGGAAGAATCTGATAAACCTAGGAGATGACCAATAAGCTGAAGTGATAGCGAGAATTATAAGAAAAGAAGGTCGATCTGGAAGGTTTAAAAGAATAAAGCCAAAGGAAGGAAAGAGAGTAATGGATGAATCAAGAATAGATCCATTGACTGGAAAACCTTGGATGAAGATGTTCTATAAACCAGTTCGATGTCTGAAGAAGTTTCCATTAAAGCCAATGCCACAGGACGTTCTTGAGAACATGAAGTGGTGGTTTCTCGAGAATGAAACAGCAGAGGCAGTGATGGAAGATCATGAAGACAGAGTTATTTTGAAAGTATATGACCCTCTGCACCTCGTAAACCTGTCTCAGGGCGACTTGCGGAAACTTCATGAGCATCCAATCTATTTTCACGAAGGTTGGATATCTGAAGGCAGGAAGTACCAGAAGGTAGTTAAGGTTTGTATAGAACAGGGCTTGTATGCTGGTAGCATTTTGAATAAGACGAGTACTATAGATTAATGGAATATCTAGTTAGAAGCTATCGTCAAGGGGGAGTCAGTTAGTGCAACTTGTGTGACGATAGCAGTCTAAGTGTAGATAGTCTTTGGTAATAGTTCAGGCTTTGTAATTACCAGTTACTACATATGTTTGATATTGGTTATGTATGTTTGATCTTGTTTGTGATTGATGTTTACTTAAGTTCAACGATAAGTTCAAACATAAGTTCAAAGGTAAGTTCAAACATAAGTTCGTGGGTTGGGCCTAAACGAACTTGTCTGGGTTAAGTTCGAACTTAAGCTCTATAGTTAAGATTTAATCAGTTTTGATTAAGGACTTTCACAGAGATAAACACCAAGAGCTCGTAAAGTGCACTACGAACTTGTGAGCATTTCAGAGAGTCGTTTTGAGAGATTCACGTGTCGGGACGTTCGTTGTTGATGTCTATCATTGTGATAGTCTCCATGTTTCCGTGTGTGTGAACGATCCGTTGAACCCTTAATGAGGATTCTACACTCATTGCACGGTGTCGCATCAAGATCAGATCTGTAGGTAGGTTGTGAATTATGAATCCTATCAAACAATCAACAATCACAACAATCAATCATGAACAGAAACAATAAAACTAACCGAATGCTTGGATTGTTTGCAAAAATGATTACAAAGGAGAATGACACTGTAGCCCTAGATCTTTGTGGAATTTCATGCATATATAAAATGCAGAATGTCAGATATTTTTTTATTACAAAGTCAACCTACTATTTATAATATTTACAACTATGAACAAATTACAAAATAAACCCTAGACTTTGTATTTCATCAACAAAAGATGTTCCAACAATCTCCCCATTTGATGGAATAAGCAAAGTCTTTAACTAGATAACCCCAGCTTCTACTCAAATCTTCTTACACTTTTCCTGTCTGAAAGTCTCCATTCGATTTTGGATATAAACAACACCATCAATCTTCTGTCATTAACAGATAAAGCTCCTTTCTTAGTTTTTTTCTTTTCCTGTCAGATGCCAGCTTTCCCTTCAACCCATTCATAACTTTCTGTAACGTACCATTACAAAATTTGTTAAGTTCAACGCTCCTCATTGCTTTTAGTTTTTTATATTTGTCTTTGTACATGACTGCAGGATGGTTGACCATAATGACTTGAAACTCCTTCAGATCTCCTGCAAACTTGATTTCTCGATTCGGAGCTGTAATGTTTATTTTCCTCATTCCTCTTCTGACACCTATCCGTAGATCTTGCATAGACATCAATACCAGTTTGGTATCCATGAAGTGAAAAATTGTCTTCAGTGCAAATGTACAATACTCATTTCTCTTATTGCGGCACACTTCATCAAATAAGTCTTCTATATCAACCAAGTGCATATTGAACATGTCTACTTCGGTGAATGTATAGATATTTCCATCAGCTCTTGTGACAGTAAACGTAGGATAGAAGATCTGAACGAACCCATCTTTCTCAATTTTGATTAAATCAACTATCCTAAATTCACTCTTCACTTTATCCACTGGCTGTGTCTTATTCCTCAAGAAACTAGCATAGTTAACAAGATTCGGCATATTAGGCTCCAGAACCCTAAACAGTTTTGAAACGTACACGAAGCTTGTTTCTTATAAAAGATTCTTTTCTCCAGGTAATCTTCTAGATAGGGCAGTTTATTCCTTTTCTTGATGCACTCAGCTGATTCTCTTGCAGATAATTCAAATGCTTTAACTTTCTTCTTACTGATTTCATCCTTATTAAGCAAAGTAAGCATATCTCTAATTTCCCTTTGTACAACTTGTTGAGCTTCAAATCTGAGTCGGTGTTGTTTTTGTGACTCTCAGCCAGATTGTATTCATTGAAGAATCTTTCCATCACTTCAACTTCATTCAACACAACACTCTCTTGTGGAATCACATTCTCAATTGGAAAATCTTCAATTCCTTCTTTAACTTCAACTGCAACCTCAGGCTTTTCAACCGTCGGTGTTGGTATAGATTCTTTCAAAATCTCTTGCACTAATTCTTCCTCTTCCTCAATTCTTTCAGCTTGAATAGCTATATCAGTTAATGCAATCAAATCATCATCATCCGATAACTAAACATAAACATCTTTTTCACCTTCACTTTCTTTTCCTTGGAGCATCAAACTTTGTTCTTGAATTTCTTGAACATCATCTTCTGAATCATTATACTCCTCAAACTTGTAGATTTCTGACTGAGTGTTTAAAAGAACTGGAACATTTTCATGAAGAATAAATCCCAGCTCACTTTGAACATTAGCAGGTTTCTTGGAGCTTCCTGCTTCTTTCTCTCTTACCTCAGCCTCCTTCTTTGGATAGGTTATCATCAATATTGCCGGTGTAGGCTCGTCCAGCTTCCTCCTCTTCTCCCCCTCATGAGAAGCATCATCAGAGTAATCGTCATGCTCATCATGTTTACGTTTTGGGGCAGAAGATTGAGTCTTGCAGGTCTGTTCAACTGCCGCCACCCTTTCTGATAAATTTCCTAACGCAGTGATCATCGTACTTTCTAACCCTATCATCCTTTCTCTCATTTCATCAAACTGTTCAAACACCAAATCTCTCAGCTCTTTAATAGCTTGATTAGGATCGGGTTGCTGCACGGACTCCTCTGCTACCGACTTTCCTTTCAAGAAATTGTGAATGTTAGTCATTTGAGCCATAACTTCATATAGCTGAGCAGAAACATGACTGTTTACCCCCACAATAGCAGCATTTAACGCTTGACTCAAAGATGTTTCAGTGACGAACAGGGATAGAGTAACTACTGGGTCACTCAAACTTCCAGTTGACACAACAGTGGAACTTGTAAAAAGAACCTCTGCCTGGCTAGTACTCAGAGTTGGCAAAATTGTATCTCTGACTGGACTTCCACCCTCTTCAAGTGACGGAGCAACGAATGCTTCCGTAACTGAGGATGTTCCGGCAGTGACACCATGTTCAGCTGCACTTACTTCAACAAATGAAGTAGACTCAACTGTCCTATCGTGTATTGGTTCTAGACACGGTGATTGAAATGAAGTTGTACAGTAGGGCAGATGTGTAGTGAATTCAATATCCATCAAATCCAAAGGATTATCGGATAGCTTTTTTGCTTGATCCCGGTGCTCAAGTGAAACTGTCTCCTGTTGAGAGGAGACTGAGTGGATGGTGGGGTGTGCAATCGTCGGTGGGATATTGACTTCTTCGATGCTAACTCCTTGTTGGGAGCTAACAGCAGTTGTGGCTAATTCCTGGCTTTCTTTGCTTTGGGCATCCCTCACACTCTCTTGAGCTATACTTACAATATACATTAGAACTGCTCCTCCCTCATCATGAGAAGGTCCTCCATCATCATCATCATCATCACCTTCCTCCGCTCCCTCATATATGTTTGATAAACTACGTTCAGAATCGGAACTACTTTCTTCTGCCTCACCTCCCCTTACAACATCCGCTTCTCCCTCAGACACTTGATGGCTTCCCTAAACTTCAGCCCCTTGCTGAAGTTCCTCTCGTTAGAACTCCTTGGTTTAGAGAACCCGGTTCCTGGGTCTCTATGGGAGCATGATCTATGCGGTACAGACTCACATTCTCAGTTGATTGATCTGCATACCTTAACAGCGCTTCCGGTATTGGCATGATGTTGGCATTTAGAGAATCTGGAACTTCATGTAGGCTCATCATGACGTAATCAGGGCATCTTTGAGAGTTTGATCTTTTCGGTATATTCTTGTTTTCCCGGAGAATGCCTCGGATTAAAATCTGAATGCACCTTTGTAGCGGTACAAACTTCCTTGATCTGTTTGTAGTCTTGGCAAGTACTATTTCCTTCAAATCTTCCCAAATGCACTGTGCATAATCGTAATGTTTGTTCAATGCGATGCCGTGAAAGATTCTGAGAAAATGGATACTGCATCTATCTATGCCAGTATGCTTTGATGTTGTACACCTATTGATTATCCCAAACAATGTGTACCATTCTCCGTTTAGCCCATTTCGGTAGAATTTTGAACTTTTAGGTAAGGGCTTTGAGTATCCTAGGAAAATCAGGTCATGAACCAACTCTTCATCTGACACGAAATCTTCAATGTCGGCTAACTCTGGAAAGTTAACGGTATCAATTCTTCTAGGTAGAAACAAATTATGTCTAAGTCTGGTCAAAGTGATTTTAGACTTGAATTGATCGATGGTAACCTTGAAGTGATGGTTACCATCTGCGGGAACAAACTTTACTATGTGCCAGAATTGCTGAAGGTACACTTGTGGAATGGAAGGTTTATACTGGAGAAGATATCCCAAAGGGTGTCCTTTGAGTATATCAACGATGATTGGGTGACTGACCTTGATCACTTTTGTATCAAGGCGCTGGTTATTGTCTTTGAATGGTAGGCAATATTTGGGTTAACTAATTGATTGTCAGGTATTATGGTAGATGGTGAAGGTCTTCTAACTGAAGTGGAAAGGACGGATTTGGAAACAAGTGTATGGTTAGATGATGAATGGGAGTCAGAAGAATTTGAGTGATGGGATTGACTTGGAGATTCCATTTGAAACCTATGAAATATAGTAAACATGTTAGACAAAGCAGGTAAACAAATAAAATTATTTAAAGTAGAAAAATAGAACATTTTGTCAGAATTTATAAAAATTTGTGATTTTCAGTTTAAAGCATCGGGATTCCAGACAATAATATGAACATATTATTGACATGATTCCAAAGTCAATCTTTCAGAGACCAATGTTAGAAAAACACAGATTTAAAATAATTTCTAGAAAAAATGTTACATTTTTCTTAAAACATTAAAATCTCAACACTTCGGAAAAATTTTAAACAAAACTCGAATGACTCTATCTATATCTCGAATGTCAATTGAATAATCTCGAATGAGCTTGAATGAATCTCGAATAAGGATTTGTACAAACTCGAATGATTTTCAATAAATCTCGAAATGGTCTATGTACAAGCTCGAATGAAATAAGACTAAACACGAATGAAATAAGACACAACTCGAATGAGATGGAACACTTCTCGATTAATTCTTGAAGAATCTCAAATGAAGAACATATCCAACTCCAATGAAGTGAATCACTTATCGATTAACTCTTGAAGAATCTCGAATGATGAATAAGTCCAACTCGAATGAACTATGACTTAACTCGAATGATATACTCTTAGACTCGAATGAAAGAAGACTAAACTCGAATGAAATAAGAAAGGACTCAAGTATATGTTAAGTCCAACTCGAATGAGTCATGACCAACTCGATCAAACCTTAAGTCCAACTCGATCAAATCTTAAGTCCAACTCTATTGACAAAGTGGTCAACTCGAATAAAGCTTATACTTTTCTCGAGTGTTTTGTTATTCAACTCGAATGAAACAGAGTTTCTTCTCGATTGTAGTTTTATTTGAGAAATATGTTCTTTGAAATTATTGTTCATGTCCTTACACTGAATTTCCAAATTTTAATTCCAAGAACATTTTCAATGATTTAAAACTTGACCCAGACTCGAAAATTAATTTCAAACAACTTTGTTTTACTGAACTTTGATTAAAAACAACAACATGGTTGTTAAAAACCCAAATTTCAGAAATTTATGAACTCGAAACCATTTGAAATAAAATTTCAAATTTCTGTTTGTGTGATAAACTGAACCATGAAATTTCATCTTCAAGTTTAGATTTATAAACCGCAAACCAACACACATTTAATTTCTGTTTAACAAACAAAAATTTTGAAAAACCATGAACACATATATACGAACATACGAAAACAAATATATATAATAGATATGCTAAAATTTTAATACTGTAATGAACTATATTAAACAGAAGAAATCACTCACAATTTGTTGCTATTAATTCTGAAATATCCGATGATATAAGTGTTTTTGAGGTTTCTTTGTGATGAAGAAAGGATTTGAAAGAGACGGTGAATAGTGGGTTCTCGAAAAATTTGAAATGATTTTTGAAATTCAGCTTTATAGTTGAATATTTTCAAAAAAAATTCAAAATTAAAATGAAGTTACCCGGCCCACTTTTTCACGTTAACATAAGCCCATTTATTAAAAAAAATTTCTTTTCAAAAATATACAAGTAAAACTAAAACAACCCAAACAAAAAAAATTTTAACAGAAAAAAAATTTTAAAAAAAAACAAAAAATATCTATTTTCACAGAAAATGAAAATAAGGAATTTAAAACAAACATAAAGAAAAACAAAAAAAAATTAACTAAAATGAAAAATTAAAAAAAATAATTGTAAAAACATAAAATGCTCCCCCTTGAAGTTTAGAATGCTGCTTCCCCCTCAGATGTATGAAGTATTTTTCAAGTCAGCTCCCCCTACAAAATATCAGATAAATTTTATCAGATTTTCTCAAAATCAGATAAAATTATTTTCTGCTCCCCCTACACATGACAATCCAGATCTGTTAAATTTCGAAAAATTTTAACGTTTAAAATTCATGAATTTAACATTATATTAGAAAAAATAAAAAAAATGTAAATTTAAAATTATAAATTGTAACTACTTAATTATTAAATCTAATGATTCAACATACCCGATTTGTATACCAAAAAATTAAACCTTTTTTCATCTAATGCTTTGGTAAACAAATCAGCTAGTTGATATTTAGTAGGAACAAAGTATAGTTCTATATTCCCATTTTCAACGTGACCCTTAATAAACTGATACCGAATGTCGGTGTGTTTTGTTTTTGAATGTTGCACAGGATTTGATACAATAGCAATTGCGCTCTGTGAATCACAATATATCAGAATCTTCAGTGGTGTAAACCTGTAGTCTCGCAATTGGCTCTTCATCCACAACACCTGAGAACCGCATGATGAAACAACAACATATTCTGCTTCAGCTGTAGACAATGAAACACATTGTTGTTTCTTGGATGACCAGCAGGCGGGTTTGTCACCTAAGAATAGAACTGCACCAGAAGTACTTTTTCTATCTATTTTATCACATGCGTGATCAGCATCAGAAAAAGCAGTTAAATTGAATGAAGATTCTCTGGGATACCACAAACCAAGGTTTGATGTTCCCTTCAAATATCTTAAAATTCTTTTAGCAGCAGTTAAATGTGATTCTTTTGGATTTGCCCGATATCTAGCACAAACACATGTAGCAAACATAATATCAGGTCTACTGGCGGTAAAATATATTAATTACCTAATTATTCCTCGATAATGAGTTACATCTACAGGTTTCCCTGAAATGTCCTCATCGAGTTTGGACTTTGAATCCGGAGCCATGGGAGTTTTTCATAGGAGTACTGTTGACCATGGTCAAATTTCTTTATCATGTCTTGAATATATTTGGAATGGTTTATAAAAATACCATCAGTCAATTGTTTAACTTGTAAACCTAAGAAAAAATTTATTTCTCCGATCATGCTCATTTCGAATTTCTGGGACATTAAAAAAAGCGAATTTCTTACAAAATTCAGGATTTGTAGACCAAATATTATATCGTCTACATATATTTGTATTACTATAATATCCGGCCCCTGATGTTTTATAAACAGGGTTGTGTCAACTGCATCTTTGTTGAATCCACATTACAACAAGTATGTTGAAAGTGCATCATACCAAGCACGCAGTGCTTGTTTAAGGCCGTACAGTGACTTGTCTAAAATATATACATGATCAGGTTTCGAAGGATCAGTAAAGCCTTCGGGCTGATATGTATATAATTCATTAGTTAATTCCCCATTTAAAAACGCAGTTTTAACATCCATTTGATAAACAGTGAAATTTTTATGAGCAGCAAATGCTAGAAACATCCTAATTGCTTCTATTCTTGCAACTGGTGCAAACGTCTCATCATAGTCGATCCCTTCTTGTTGACTGTATCCTTTGGCAACGAGTCGTGCTTTGTTACGAATGATGACTCCATGTTCATCCTTTTTGTTCTTAGAGATCCACTTCGTGCCAATGATAGATTTATCTTTAGGTCGCTCTACATGTCTCCAAACCTTCAACTGTTCGAACTGATTCAGTTCTTCTTGCATTGCAACAATCCAATCAGCGTCCAGAAGAGCTTCTTTCACATTTTTGGGTTCAATTTTGCTGAGAAAAGTGGAAAATAAGCACTCGTTTATTGTGGCTCTTCTGGTTTGGACTAAAGCAGAAGGATCACCAATGATATTTTCTGTTGGGTGATTTCTAGTCCACTTGAAAGTATATGGATACGGTTGAATGTGGTCTTGATTGGGATTTAGATCTAAATAGGGAAGTCGGGGGTTGGCTTCAGATGTAGGTGGTATGGTATCTGAGATATGAGTATCTGAATGTTCAGATGTTAAGGGGTTTCAGAAGATTATGGAGGTTGAATAGGTTATACAGTTTCAGTTGGTAAGTGTACATCTGTTGTCGAAGCTTCTCCAGTTTCTTCTGATATTTGTTGACGAGAATGATCCGAGACTACGACATGATCTTCATTATACCTGTCAGGCACCAAATTTAAAACATTAGTTTTGGGCTTGAGTGAACTAAGCTATTGTAAGGAGATCTCTCTGATCACCACTCTTTCGAGAAATAAAATTAAGTGTGTTGTTTGCTGAATTCCTCTTCTATTCTCCATCCTTTCCATGAGTGTTACCGACCAGCCAGGTATCACCGACCACCCAGCACCCTCTTGTGTAACCGTAACGTCTTACTGGTCTTGTATAGATCAGCCATAAACCCCCTCCCCTTAGATATTCTCAAAAAGTTTTTTTAAATCTGAATGTTCAGCATTCTTTTCAGTTGACTCCATTGAAGTCAGCTTGTTATGTTCGGGTCCTGAACTGGTATGTTCAGAAGCCATTACCACTCCTTCATCGAATTTAACGTTGACGCTTTCATTGACTGTCTTGGTCTGCTTTTTGTAGATCCGGAAAGAGACTGACTCCTTTGAATATCCTATGAAAATACCTTCATCAGCTTTTTGATTAAATTTTCCAAGGTTGTCTTTGTCATTCAATATGAAGCATCTGCATCCAAAGACATGGACAAATTTGTTTTCGTTTGTTTATTAGTTCATAAGGAGTCTTCCCGAATCGTTTATTGATTATTGAACGATTCTGTGTGTTGAACGATTCTGTGTGAAATACACTGTTGCAACAGCTTCAGCCCATAAGAATAACTGAAGATTAGAATACGCCAGCATCGTTCTTGCTGAATCCACTATTGTACGATTTCTTCGTTCAACGACACCATTTTGTTGTGGATTTTGAGCTGCTGAAAATTGATGTGTGATTCCTACAGAATTCAAAAATGATTCAAGAGGTTTGTTCTTGAATTCTGTGCCGTTATCTGATCTTATTGACTGAACTGACAGTTGCAACTTCACTTGAATTTTTCGGATGAAGTCTATAATGATTTCGGTAGCATCTGATTTGGACCTCAGGAAGAAAACCCATGTGTATCGTGAGTAGTCGTCAACTATCACCAATACATATCTTTTCTTGTTAATACTTTGTACTCTCATTGGTCCACACAGATCCCCATGTAGCAGTTCAAGTGCTCTAATTAAAAGTGTTTGGATTTGGACTTGTGTGAAGCTCTAGACATCTTTCCTTTTTCACATGCGGCACACAACTACTTTTGAAATTTGAGAACGAACCCGCCTTTTGCTAGGTTGGTTAATTCACTTAAAGTTCAGATATGAAAGACGATGATGTCATAGCCAAGCTATTTTGGATGTAGCTTTTGACAGTAAGCAGACATCCTTTTTCAGATTAATGGAGGCTAGGTCAATAGAGTACAAGTTGGTTCTCCTGTTTCCTGCCAAGATTTCTATTCCTTCTCCAGATCGAACGCTGCACCGATTACCTTTGAAGTTGATTCCAAACCTTTATCGCAAAGTTGTCTAATGCTAAACAAATTATGACCAAGACATTCAACGTAGAAGACCTTCTGAATGGTAATCCCGTGACCTTTGATCGGACAAAACTGATCGTTCCCAAATCTGACCGTCCCACAGAACTTTTCTACAAAGTTAGTGAGTGTTTCTCTTTGTCCGGTCATGAGCTTCGAGCATCCGGAGTCAAGATACCATACATGATTTACCTATAAGACGAAATAGCACATGAGGTACCCACTTATAGTTGGCTACTTTTGAATTTGGTAAATCATGCAGTTGATGATGCTTTTTCTCATCAGATAAGTCTTTTATTTTAAAAATTGATGATGATTTAGGTACCCACTTTTTAATAATTCCTTTTGGTATCCACTTTTGTACAATTTGCGGCGGAACTGTTTTTGATAAATTTTGCTGTGGAACCTTTTTCTGTTTGAGAGACAGGTCCTTTTTCTTAAGTTTCCATACAAGCTTATCAGATTTTACAAGTAATGATTTACATGAACCAGAATTCAAAGCAATTAAATCAGTTCGAGAGAATTTGATACACGATTTATCCACAAATTCATTATTACAGACAGAATTTTCAAATTTGATATTTCTATTTGTAATAATATTTTTCTTCACTCGCCACTCTTGTTTTATTTCCTTGTTTTTCTGTTCTCTCTGCTTCTTTTGCCAAACATGCTTCCGAGAACCGTTCACAATATAATCTGACACAGAAGAAACTTGAGAATTAGTAATCTTAGAAACTTGTTTCTTCTGTAAAGGTTTCTTACCTTTTGAAGTTTGGACTTTGAGTGCAATTGAGTCCTTTGTAGAAGATGATTCACCTTTTTCAAATCTAGGAGTATCAAAAATAACTTTTGTGTTCTCCTTCTTTTGTTGTAAACTTGATGAATTTTCAGATGATTTCTTTGAATCTGTAGAAATTCTTTGCAGAATTTTAACAGGTTCTTTATGATCATCTGATTTATATAAAGGTTTTTCAAATTCATCAATTTTAACAAACATCTCTTCTAATGAATTGAAATCAGAGTTCATACACAGATCAAATTCTGTTTCAGAGTTGATAGAATCTAGTGAAGTTGAAGATAATGGATCAGATAATATTTTGTTCTTAGGCTGTTTTTGTAACTTTTGTTCCAAAATTTTAAGTTCAGCCTTAAGAGATTGATTTTGTTTCTCAAAGTTTTTGATTTTCAATTCGAGATCAGAGTTTATCTTTCAAGAATTGAAAATGGTAAATATAACTTTTGAGATTGAGTAGTAGATTCATATAAATCCTTTTCAAAATATGTCTGAATATACTCCTCTTTAATGTCAGTTTTATTAATTGATTCATTTATTCTGTTATAGTCAACAGAATTTTACATTTTATCTGATCTTAATCTTTTTGATTCTTCACTAGATTCTACCTCATCTGATGCTTTCGTAAAAGTCACTTTTAATCCTAGATTCATATATCTGACATCATATAAAGTCGGTGAATTTGAGATAGCCTTTGTCAGATACTTAGGATTTTCCCAACCAATACCAGATTTAGAATTGTTAAATTCTGTGCCTTTTGGTTGATTTAAATGGATAGTTTGATCTGTTTGACCTCTTTTGATAAATTCATCTTCCATTTTCTTTATTTTCTCATAAAGCTTAGTTATTTCTTCAAAAATGGCATGATATTTTACAGAATAATTTGAAGCTTCTAATTCTGCCGAACTCAGTTTTTCTTGTAGGTCCCATATATTGTTATTAAGTTCTTGGATTTTGCTTTGAAGTTCATTTTCTTTGTCTTGCAAATCTGAAACTGCTCGTAATGCCAATGCTTTATCCTTGGAAAAATCTGATACTAATGCATGTTCATTAGGTAACTTATTTTCCAAGGAGTGAGCATGTTTCTTTTCAGGCTTTAATGATTTTTCAAATTTTCTTAAGCATAAAGACCATTTATGTTAATTTTTCTTCAAACAAACAAGAATCATCATTTTCAGAGTCAGAGTCAGAATTTACCTCTGGTATTTCTGAACTGTCTGATATTTCTGACTCTGATTCATCAGTATCCTTGTCATTGCCGCATCCAGCTTTTCCTGCTGCCATCAACGTGAACTCTTCAGTCTCTTCATAATCAGACTCTTGCTTTTCGTCATTTTCTTCGTCCGTTAGCCCAACCCATACCTCATCTTCTGCTATCATAGCTGACTCACTCATTTCCGATTCATTGAAGACTTCTGATTTCAGGCAGATATGAGCATCCTCATCCAATATGTCTTCATCCTCTGATAACTATAGCCATTGATCATCCTCTGCCATAAGGGCTTTTCCAGCTTCCTTTTCCTTGGCTAGGAGAGCATTTCTTGTGTAGTAATCAGTGTCTTTGACTACTGGCATTCTGCATTCACGAGCAAAAGTGTCCTGGTTTTCCATAATTGTAGCACTTTTGCTCTGTTTCTTTCTTGGCTGATTTATCAGATTTTTTATACTTTTCAGCTTTCCTGCCACTGCTCTCACCAGATTTTTCATATTTCTTCTTCTTTTCAAACTTCCTTGAGCCAGTCTTGTAGCGCATTTTGTTGTTGGTTGGCTTACGATAGAATTTCTTTTTGAACGCCTTAGTGAGCAATGCCATCTGCTCTTTCATCTCCTCTATCTCAGAATCAACAGATGAATCTGATGTGCCTGATTCGGAAGAGCTACTGCTAATGACTTCCCATTTCTCCTTTTTTCAGTTTATACTTATATTTCTTTTTTGCTAGTAAAGCCAAAGGGTTAACGGTTTCTTTCTCGGCTTTCTTTTTGCCAGATAATTTCCTCAAAACGACCTCTTGATAGTTATTGAGGTTTTCAAAAATCATGTGGAAGTCCATCTCTTCAATGTCCTTCATCTGTTGGATAATCATCGCATACTTTTCCCATTCTGGGTTAAGTACGTTTAAGAACTTGACATTGATATCTAGATTCGACTTTGTTACCCCGTTTCTTTTCATCTCACTTACTAGACTTACAAACCACAAGTAAGTGTTTTCTAGTAATTCTCCTTCTCGCGCTTTAAAATTCTCTAAAGTCATCAGACTGTTCATTGCTTTATTGGTTGCAGCCCTGTCGGATTACCTCATTAAGTTGCACACCTCGTCCCAAATGGATTTGGCGGTCTTTGTGTTTGTAAGACAGGTATAGATGTCATTTGGAATTGAGATCAGTAAAACTTCCTGGCTGTTTTGTCCCCTAATTTTCTTCTTTTCTGTGCGTCAGTTAAGTTTGTAACCTCAACAGTTCTTGGTGGAATTGGGGGGTTTCCAGTGGGTACACCAGGGATTGTCTCCATGAACACAGCTGGTCTGTATGTTAAGGACTTTAGCATTTCTTCTGAAAGATCATGGAAACAGATGAATTCCAAAAACCGTTCCCTCCACTGTACGTATTCTCGCCGATAGAGAATTGGGGGTTTCGTCTCTGATCCCATGGCAAGTGCATCTGTTTAAATTATGATAGAAAGATAGGAAACTTTCCAAGATCGAATGGTATTGGATTGAAATTGAATCAGTTGATCAACTATTGAAAACTGATCAAACATTCGAAAAAAATGTCAAGAACGGTTGTTCGAAAATATTCAATTTCAAATAAAAAATCACCCTAAGAGCTCTGACACCAATTGTGAATTATGAATCCTATCAAACAATCAACTATCACAACAATCAATCAAGAACAGAAACAATAAAACTAACCAAATGCTTGGATTGATTGCAAAAATGATTACAAAGGAGAATGACACTGTAGCCCTAGATCTTTGTGGAACTCCGTGCGTATACAAAATGCAGAATGTCAGATCTGTGTCTATTACAAATTCAACCCACTATTTATAATATTTACGACTATGAACAAATTACAAAATAAACCCTAGACTTTGTATTTCATCAACAAAAGATATTCCAACATAGGTTACCTTACAATCCTTTGTATTTCATCAACAAAAGATATTCCAACATAGGTGAACTTTCAAGAAATTCTTGAATCGTTCCGTCTTCTCTGAGCACTTCAAATGGAAGAGTGAATACCCGGACTCTTTTGAACATGTGGATGTTATTGATCTTTACAATCTTTGTTTTAGACCAATATTTGCTTTTATCCCTCTTTTCCCTCAACATCATCTGATTATATTCTGCTTGTTCTACTCGAGATGCATCGGTCATGACCATTAGAAGACGTCTGCTAAAAGCCCCCAGCATATTTCTAAATATAATTTTAAATCTTTCTTCTAAGAATGGGTTCTGAAACTGTTCAGGCGGGAACTTTCTCAAGAACTCTTTCAACCCTTGGACAGGAGGCTCTTCTAATTCAGTGGGAGGAGCTTCCAGTAGTTTCATAACTCGAGACCTCTGGTCTTGTCTCATCTATTTTCTGATATCTACATCCAGATATTGCACACCACCCTTGGAGTACCACTGAAACCAAACAACGTCTACCATGTCGTACGTTGCGGTGATGTCTCTGGTATTAAAGCGATCTACAGTTCTAGGGCTTGATGATTCAGCAATATGAGCTGGTGGAATTGATTTAGCTGGAAGGGTTGGTTGGACTGTTGGGGTAGGTTGAACTGATGGGGTTTCTTGGACTGTAGGATTGGTCTGGATTGATGGGGTTTCTATGGGAGTAGGGAATGTGGTTTAGATTGAAGGGATAGTTTCTTCTTGAGGCGCTTGGGTTGGGGTATTCAAAAATTCAAACGAGGAAGATGATTTTTGCGGTGAATCAGGTTCGGGCTTTGGGGTGAGTAAGGGATAGTCGTCATCAATATCAGAGTCTGAATTAGACACCACTATGATTTCGACTTTTTCATATAAGGGTTCATACTCCACCATCGCTACGTCGGATCGAACGGGGCCGGACCTTCAACCAACGGCCCATCTTCAATCATTTCCTGAGACTCGGACCTCTGTTCCCCTGACCCAGTTATATTCGCTCCCTCAGATTCTGCTCCCCCTACTATCATGATCAGGTCCTCAGACTGAATTTTCTGGCGCTTCTCCCCCTCATGGCGATCAGGGTCGTCCTGATTGTCATGCTTTCTTTTCTGGGATTCAGCCTGAGGACGGCATTGTAGCTCTATTACGGCAGACTCATGAGTTGAGCTGAACCTGGACTTGAAGAATTAAACGAGTGAGCGCGTCTATCTTCTCTGGAAGGTCCGAAAGCTGTGATTGGACTGCAGGGGATCCTGGTGGAGGCAGCTCCTCAGAAGCGACAGCCTTACTCTTAATAAATGAGAGAAGGGCGGTATGTCTTTCTTCAGCAGCCTCCTTCTGGGCGTCCAGGTCAGCCCTGGTGACAACTCTGGCAGCACGTAAAGCTGTCGTTAGCATCTCGAGATTAATCTCGTGATGGCTTGAAGTTGACGGCATTGATGATGCAACTTCAGGTCTTCTTTCCATTACTTCTGGCTCCACAGTGAGATGCATAGATCCGGAAATTTGTGGAGCTGCCACGAAGGCAGCTTGTTCGGGGGACACCACGAAGGCGTCATGCATTGTGTGTGGGGTTGGGGAGTGAGCTGTGGGCGAAGGAAGTTTGGTCACTTGGGGTGAAATGTGACCTATTTCAACATCACGACTCTCCGAGTGAGAGGGTGATGGAGTATGTGGTAAATCCCCGTGGAATGAAGTAATGTCCTTTTGTGAGGACATTGAGTGGGTGGTGGGGGTAGATTCGACCATTGGACCAATGGTCTTTTGATGGGTTGTCCGGCTGATAGGCTTAGGTCTCCCTCAGATGTTACCTCGAGCCCTCGTAAGACAGAGACGGTCCTTTCAGAATCCACCGTCTCTGCTTCCTCACCTACAACTCCCTCTCTTACATGAACAAACTCCCTCTCACCCGTACCCGATCAGTTTGCACTGCTCTCTGTAGAAGAGAAAGTGGAATTGGCATTACGGGGACTATGGGAGTCCCCTTCGGTCTCGGGGCGCTCATGGATGTCCTTGTCATTATCCTTTGCGTACTAAATAATCAGCTGTAGAAAAGGCTGGAGAGGTATGTATTTGCGTCCACGCTGTGTTCCTCTATTCAGGTTGACTCTCTTTAATTCTTCAAATAGAAAAGCAGCATAGTCGTATTGTCGGTCGTAGGGGAATGCTGCAAACATTGCAAGGACTTGGATGGATGCGGAGTCATGACCAACATGTTTTGCGGTGAAGCACTTGTTGATTATGTCATCTAGAATCCTCCAATGTGCCTGAAGGTTCTTGGTGCGGAAGTCTGATGGCTTTGTCAGATGGCCATCATATCCTAGAGACTTGATCTCTTCCAAGGTTTCTAGAAGAGACCGTATAGGGGCAAAATGAAGTCAAGATACGGTATAGGGTTCGGCTGGTAGGCGTAGAATGTGGCGGATGGCTGCGGTTGTGATCTTGACTGGGACATAGTCAATGGTGGAGGTGAAGTATGGTTCAGCATCAGATATGAACTGAAGATGATGCCAGAACTGTTGGAGGTATATTTGTGGAACGGAGATGGCGGTGGATAGTGAGTAGTATATGGGGTGGTTTTTGAGAATATCAAAAGCAATATTCTCGGTTTCACGGTGAAGGGTTGATACGTCGAGTTGCCAGTTATGGGCAAAGAACTCGACGAACTGGGATTGGGGAAGGAAGGATTCTTCTGGTAGTTGGGAGTTGTTATTAGGAATTGGTGAATGGGTCATGGTTATTACCACATGTGGTTCCATGAGTCATGCAGTCATGCAACGTGAACAGTTTAAAACTTATAAAAAATGCATGAAAATGCAGATTCTAGTCTAAAAACATGCCATGAACATTTTATTTAACTATAAGAAGCTAAAAAGAACAGATTATAGTCCTAAAATATGCAAAAACAGAAACTTCAAAACATTAAATATTTGAAAATCAAACACACTAACTAGCAAGTTAGAAGCTGAAATAAAGTTAAAAGAATGTTACCTGATGTTGCAGAAGTCGGGAAATGCAAGAAAAACGAAGAAAAATTGTGGCTTGATGAACTTGAATGTTCAAGAATGACGGTTTTAGTGGTGGTCGTGCGACGAAAGGAGAGAAGGAGAAGGAGAGAGAAGCTTAATGAAGAAGAGAGTGATCGGTTGACCTTTGATCCGCCTATGTAAGTGAAAGCGGGTCAGGTGGAGAAGATTCGCGCCCAAGTGAAATTGGGAATCGGCAAATCGGTTTTAGTTAAAAAAATTTGGGCCTTTACACAAAAATAAATAAAACAAATATTTAAGAAAGAAAATTGAATCCAACTAATCAAAAATCTTTTTATATTTTTTTCCTTTGGAAATAAAAAAATTTAAAATAATTATAGACTAACAATATATTTGTGTTTTTCTTTATAAAAGATCGTAAGACAAAAATAAAATAGAAAATAAAATATTTTTTTTGACTTTTTGATGAACTCAAAACAAATAAAATCATTTTGTTATTTTCTGACATATTAGATTAAACATAAAATCTAAAAAACTAAATAACCTAAAAATTTAAAATAATAGAGAAGTTACAAATAACAAAAATTTTAAAAACTAACATCCTATTTAAACTCACCCTCAAATAAACACCTATCCCTTGAACGTTTTCAACCTTAAAGATACAGACAAACCTGGATCAATTTTGCATCCCACTCAGTGATGAACAATTCATATAGCAATTTGTCAGGATCATAAATTATTAAGATGTACATAGATAATGAAATATTGAAATTTAATTTTGTGACGCACCCCTTAAATTTAAATAACAGATATTTTCAAAAATAAAGGAATTTCAAACATGAATGCTTGAAATAGAATTATTTTGGACAATGTCTGATATTTAACTAGAAGGTGGATTCAACATGCCGCTATGTGATACTAAAAACTAAAAACGAGGTTCGTCTAAAGCTTTAGTAAACATAATAGCAAGTTGATATTCTGTGCCTACAAAGTATAACTCAATTGTTCCCTTTTCTACATGATCTTTGATAAAATGATACCTGATATCTACATGTTTCGTTCGAGAGTGCTGCACGGGATTGCAAGAGATAGCAATCGCACTTCGAGAATCGCAGTAAATTGGGATGTTGGTGAGCGAGAATCCATAATCACGTAATTGTGTTCTCATCCACAGCACTTGAGAGCAAGAACTTGCAGCTTCTACATACTCAGCTTCAGCTGTGGATGTTGAAACACAATTCTGCTTTTTGGAGGACCAACTCACTGGTCTGTCTCCCGAGAACCGTATTCCGCCTGATGTGCTTTTCCTGTCAACTCTACAACCTGCAAAATCAGCATCTGAAAAGGCAGTAAGATAAAAATCGGTTCCCTTAAGATAACGAAAAATGTGTTTTACCGCAGTTAGGTGTGATTCTTTTGGGTCGGCCTGAAAACGAGCACAAAGACATGTTGAAAACATTATATCAGGTCTACTAACAGTTAGATACAGTAAGGATCCTATCATCCCTCTGTAAGTTGTATAATTGATACTTTTCCCAGAAGGATCGGTGTCTAACTTACAGTTGGAAGCCATGGGTGTTGCGATACTCGTGCAAGAGTCTAATTTATACTTCTTGAGAATGTCAAGAGTATATTTTGATTAGTTCACAAAATCCCATTTTCAAGTTGTTTGACTTGTAATCCGAGGGAAAAATTCATTTCCCCCATCATACTCATCTCGAACCTGGACTCCATTAGAGATGAAAAATTATTAAAAAATTACTGTCAGTAGATCCAAATATAATGTCGTCGACATATATTTGAACTAGCATTATGTGCAGGCCTTCCCTTTTTGTGAACAGTGTTGTGTCCACCACACCTTTGCTGTAACTAGCAGAGATAAGAAAGTTAGAGAGACTGATACCATGCGCGAGGTGCTTGTTTCAAACCATAGAGGGCATTATTTAGCACATAAACATGGTCAGGTTTATGTGCATCAACAAATCCTTGTGGTTGTTCAACGTACACCTCTTCATTAAGTTCACCATTAAGAAAGGCTGTCTTGACGTCCACCTGGTATACTTTGAAGTCTTTGTGTGCCGCGTACGCCAAGAAGATTCTGATAGCTTCAATCCATGCAACTGGAGCAAAGGTCTTATCATAATCTATCCCTTTATGTTGTTGGTAGCCTTTGGCGACAAGTCCCGCTTTGTTTCTTATCACGATGTCGTTTTCATCTCGTTTGTTCTTGTAGATCCACTTCGTTTTGATAATTGTTCGGTCTTTGGGCTTGGGAACTAACCGCCATACTCGGAGCTGTTCAAACTGCTTGAGCTCTTCTTGCATTGCAACAACCCAGTCTGGGTCTTTTAAGGATTCATCCACATGAGCTGGCTCTATCATACTAAGGAATGATGGAAAGAGACATTCATTAACAGACGCCCTTCGAGTTTGGACACCGGTTGAGACATCACCAATGATTTGATCGGTTGGGTGACTTTGGGTCCATTTTCTTTCGTCTGGAAGGGGTGCATGATATGGAATCTTAGTTGAGAGAGTGGGAATGGAGGATGATTCATGGTCAATGGTTTCTAGTGATGGTACCACTGGTTTCGGTTCGGGTTCAATGTGTTCAGGTGAAGGAATGATGTTTGGCATGATGTGTGAGGGTATTTTTGGAGTAGATTCAACTGCTGATGTATCAGTGGATGAAGTTAATGGATGTGGGTATGAAGTGGATGAAGATGGATCAGGTAGAATTTATGGTGCCGTTGAATTGTTGGATGTGTTACCTAGAGTAGGAGAGATATTAGAAACATTAAAATTAGGACCAAAAAATTCTATTTAAAAAGGATCAAATAAATTAACTAAATCACAAGGTGAAAAAGAAGTAGATTGAGAATAAGAGTCTCAAGGCATTGGTGTAATGCGTGGTCCTGAACGATCAACTTCGGGTGTCAGTTCAGCCAATTCATCAAATGTGACATGCACACTTTCATTGACTGTCCTGGTTCGGTGGATGAATGCATGATATGCCTTCGAGTTGGATGAGTATCCAATGAAGATCGCTTCATCCGCTTTCTCGTTGAATTTCCCGAGGTTGTCTTTGTCATTAAGCACATAGCACCTGCAACCAAATACACGTAAGTACTTGATAAAAGGTACTTTATTCAAGAAGAGTTGATATGGAGTTTTATTGAAATTGTTATGGATTATGGAGCGATTCTGCGTGTAGCAAGCAGTTGACACGGCTTTGGCCAACAAGAACGGAGGTAGCTTTCAGTAAGTCAGCATTGTACGAGCAGCCTCCACAAGGGTACGGTTACGCCTTTCTACGACTCCATTTTGATGAGGTGTTCTAGCAGCAGAATATTGATGCTGAATACCTTTGGATCGAAGGAAACCCTCAACTACCGAATTCTTGAATTCCGTGCTGTTGTCAGATCGGATTGATTGAACCGACAGTTCCTTTTGGGTTTCGAGACTCTTTATAAAATCGATGATTTCTTGAGCTGTCTCATCCTTGGATCGCAAGAACTTAACCCAGGTATATCGTGAATAATCGTCAACGATAACCAACACATAACGCTTTCCATTTATGCTTTAGGTCCGCATAAGTCCATGTGTAGTAACTCGAACACTCTCTTCGATGATGGTT
This sequence comes from Centrapalus pauciflorus, assembly GCA_020465985.1. Classification (NCBI taxonomy): domain Eukaryota; kingdom Viridiplantae; phylum Streptophyta; class Magnoliopsida; order Asterales; family Asteraceae; genus Centrapalus; species Centrapalus pauciflorus. The sequence goes on from JAANYP010000213.1 coordinate 239,910, forward strand.
CGGGTTTTGGTTTGTAAGATGATCTTTTCATCTTGCCGTTTTCACATGCTCCACAAAGATGGTCTTTTTCATATCTCAGTTCTGGGAGACCTTTCACCAGTTGTTTGGCAACCAGCTTGTTTATGTTTTCAAAGTTTAAGTGAGATAGCCTGCGATGCCACAACCAAGAGTCTTTTGACGAGGATTTTGATGGAAGGCATATGCTATCCTTAACCATGAGCTTAGTTACATCTATGGTGTAAAGGTTAGAGTTACGGGAACCAGATAAAATTTCTTTGCCGTCCATACTCTTAACACTACAGTTCGTAGCCCTAAATGTTACTTCTAATCCTGTATCGTAGAGCTGACTTATGCTAAACAGATTATGTGATAATCCCTCAACATAGCCAACATCCTTGATGACTAGATTATTTAAGACTAAATCCCCATATCCTTTTATGTGACCCTGGTGACTGTTCTCGAATTTTATTGTCCCATAGTATTATTCTACTACATTGGACAATAATTCTCTTCTCCCAGTCATATGCTTGGAGCAACCCGAATCAATATACCAGATGGATTTTGCCTGAAAAACAAATAAATACATATAATGAAAATTTATAAGCATTCAAACAGATCCATCTTAAATTAACATTCAAACCGTGTTCTGAACCGAGATGTTCAGAAAACATGATGATATATATTAGACCGGGTCCTAAGCTATGTGCACAGAAGCAAAACGTGTCGGTTTAAGCACAACCGACAAGCAGAAGAACGGGTCCTAGCCTATGATAACTAGAAGCCAATTCATTGAAGTACGGGTCTTGATCTGAAGTAACCAAGAACCATCTGCATTAAGATCACACAACTTTGGGTACCCATCTTAATATGGGTCCTTTTGGGTTAGGAGTTCCAGTTGAATATGACACGTTTGTAGTTTTGCTTTGGTTTTAGGCCTAGGCAATGTACAAGTCTCATTTTTTATGATAGTCGATGATGCAACATTTTTTATTTTCTTTTTACGAACTCTTTTAGTAGGATAAGGCACAAAAGCATTCATTTCAGGAACTTGTCGTCTAAAACAAGTTGGACATAATTTAAACAAGTCACTAAAAGAATACTTCAAACAAACATTAGAATTCGTCACATCATTACAATCATTGTTTGCCGAGATTACATGCAACCTATCTTTAGAAACAAAATCATATGGCATAACAACCTTCTTGTAAGGTCTACTACTACAAGATCTATCTAGACGCGAATCCGTGAACGAGTGCGGAATCCTCGTTGACGGTTAGACGGACAACTCTCAACCAACGGAACACGGAGACTATTAGACGCTGAACGAACGACACACGAACGATCCTACGAACTAATTCTCTCCGAAACGGCACTCACCTAGCTGATAAACTCGAGATCGCCTTTTGCTTAATTCCTCACGAATTCTGCTAAAAGTCAGCTAATGAGTCGAGTCTATCCCTAATTATAGACCCTGATTCGAGTCTGATGTGGGCCAAACTCGAATCTGGCCCAAGGCCCCACTCGAGTCTGTCCACAAGGACACTCTCGAATCTGGCACATTCGAATCTAAGGTCACATTCGAATCTATCACAGATTCGAATGTCTTCCCTTATGCAATTCGAATCTAGCCAAAACACTTAAACACTTTAAGTGATGAAACTTATGTTATTACCTTATGATTGATTTTAATCTTTGTTCTTTATGTTTGAACTTCTTGTAATATGTTACATCAAGTTCAAACATACAAACACTAATAAATATCAACCATATATAACCTATATATCAAAACACTTGTTAAAATCACAATGCAATATCAATTAGACTGCTATCGTCACACAGGATGTACCAACAGACTCCCCCTTGACGATAGCTTCTAATAAATCACACAATTGATTTAAGAACTTTGTTTATTTATTGATTCAAAATACTACGAGCATACAAACCTTTCTCGACACATACCTCGACTACATTTTCATACTTACTAGCTTCACCATCCATATGTGTGTCACTGGAGATCTTACAATTATACAAAATCTGAAGATCTTCTTTAGAGAGGTTTACCAGGTGAAGCGGGTCGTAGATTCTAAGAATGACTTTTTCTTCAAAATCTTCCATAACTGCTTCCCCGGTCTCAGTATCGGCGTACCACCAATGTAGATTCTGCAAAACATTCTGTGGCATTCGCTTTAGAGGCACCTTCCTCAGACATCTGACTGGTTTGTACTGAATTCTCATCCAAGGTCGGCCGGTAAGAGGATCTATCCTTGAAGGATCTTCTACTCTTTTTCCCATTCTTGGATTCAGACGTACGAATTTTCTGGATCTTCCCTCTTTTCTTATGATTTTCTCTATTAAGTCTGCATAGGGATCATTCCCGATGTTGATCAGATCCTTCCAAGCTAACGCTTTGATCTCGACCTTTGGTAGTGTATTGAAAGCTCTTAGAGTACGCCTTAAGTACTGAAGTCCGTCTTTTCTCTTGATTATAAAAAGCTGCAGTTCTCGATCGAAGAACCAGCTCAATATGCTTCCAGACAACTTTCCTGTACCAGGCACTCTCATTGTTTTCTTAAGCTCTAATTCTTTCTGTTCAGCCCTGAACCATAACTTTCGTTTCTGTTCATTTGAAAGCTCTCTAGCCGGTTCTTCTGTTGATGGCTGAGCATTCAAAGCCGCATTAACAATATCTACGTTAACAATATTCTCCCCATCTATCATGTAAGTGTCCGTGATGGGATTCTGCTGCACAAATATTTCGTCAGCTTCATCATCCACATCAGCTACTACTTCATCATCAGATTGCCAGTCAACTATTTCTTCCGGCACAAACTCACCTTCTTCAAGCTCTTCATCTTCATAATCAAAACCTACATCCATTGGATCATCATCGAGATCCATAAGCGCGTCAATCATCTCACTAATTTCAAAGTCTGTAGGCTGTTTTGATGAACTAGCTTCTCCCATTTCTCCTTCACCTTGACTAGGCTCCCCTGAACTTGTGTAGCTTGAGCTGCAGGAAAATCTACAGGCTCATTCTCCTTACGTGCACCGGGATCATTGCCTTCGTCATCATCCTCATTACGCTGCACCTCCTGATCCCTACAACTTGTCTCCCCCTGACCTTGTATATTTTTCATGAGCTGCTCAAGGAGGGACCTCATTGATCGGATCTCTGAAGACTGATCTGCAATAAAAGATTTTAATTCTGTGTTTTTGTCCCTTACATTCTCCACAATCTTCCTTAATTCGGCATTGTCCTTGTCAAGATTTGCGTTATGCGCCTGGAGCTCGCCGACAGCCTTTGTTAGGGTTAAGATCTGAACATGCTGGAAGTCAACACGTCCCTTGAGTTGCACAAACCTCTGATTTTCAGCATAGGCGGTTGAGGTAGATGGAATGAATGGTGGTGGAATATATGGCTCATGATGTTGAAATGGTGGTGATGGTGGAGCGGTGGCTTGAGGTTGGGATTGGGGAACTTCTGGCTGGCTTGTGGATGCCGAAGAAGACCCTTGCATGAACCGATGACGTTTGGCTCGTTGCCTCGTCACTAGGGGAGCAACTTCCTCTTCTTCAAAGTCTGAATCTTCAGATTCCCTTTCCTCTCTCCTCCTCGATCCTGCTTCATTCACAATCAACCTAGATCCGTAGGTTCCGATTTGAATACTGGGATCTGCAGCCACTGATTCAGGAGCTTCAACCTCCTGCTCCTCCATATCATCTGATTCTGAATCTGATGAGGTCAAACCTTTATCCGCCCTCTCTGGCTCATATTCCTCTACATCTCTAAAAACATCATCTTCACCTTCTGGTGGACTGAGCAGCTCACCCACTAATGCTGCGGCCACGTCTTCGTTTGCATGGGGTCCAGATGCCCATATTTCTTCTAGAGTTTGCGCGATTTGCTCAGATTCAGGAATTGCACTTGAAGTCCCTGCTTCCTGTGCTTGGGGCTGCTCACTTGTAGAAGGCCTTGATGCCTGGATTTGACTCGCGGCTGGTCTCTGACGGCGTCTTGGAGCACGCGGCTGATATTGTTGTTGACGTTGTTGTTGTTGTTGTTGTTGTGGAAACTCAACGACCCCTGCCCAGTTGGCATCTTCCGGGGCTTGAAAATCCCTATCCACAATGGCTCCGAACAATGGACGAGCAACAGGAACAGCCAATTTTCCTCGGTGTGAGGAACAATCAGCGAAAATCCGTTTGTCCATAATATTAACACTCAGAAAGTCATCTGACGGCGGCAGGTTTGGCAAGAAGTGCCTTATCATCATCATAATGAATCTTGGGTACAGCAAAAATCTTTCCCTTTCAGGAGCCGTAATCTGATGAACGAACTCCGAGAAGAACATCTGTGAAAAGCTGAACTTCCGATTGTATACCAATGCAATAACCCCAGATTGGATCTTTGACACTATATAGTCAAATCCAGCTTTCTTCGGTGCAAAACAGACCATGAATACACGTACCAAGAATCTCCATTGCCCAATCAGGCCACTCTTCATGTATGACGACTTTGCCACATCTAAACTGTATCCCATCCTCAGAAAAGCAGTCTGCCTAATACTTAACGTAAAGTCAATAGGCCCATCTTCTTGTTCCTGAGATCCCAACTGCAGAACCTGACGCAACATGTCTGCAGAAAAGACTAACGGCTGTCCAGCGATTCTAGTTCTTAGAACTGTCGGGGTGACAGTGCAATCAACTTGTAAATGCTCGTAAAACTGCCGTACATATGAAAGCACTATTGGGATGTTATGGTACAGAGCAAAGCTAATCCTAGATTCAGCTAGGAAATCCAATACTTGGCGATAACCCTGCGCCTCAGGGATATTATTGTCGGAATTAAGGACCATATTATGCTTCGGGACAAATGCTCGAACCGCCATTTCTGCAAAATAAACAAAACTGTTAGACTCATTAAAAATCAATAAACTTGTTTAAATTCAAATTTGTTTTATTTTGTACTTGTTTAAGTACAAAATCTAACACAATTAAATTTCTACAAGTTTAATAAAATTTAAATTAACTAAAGTAAATAAAGCACAGATTCGAAGGAAGCAGATTCGAATGTAACAAATTCGAATAAGTCTCTGTTCGAGTCTAATGACAGATTCGAGAACCCGACGTCCATTATTTCAACAAAAACTCAAGATTTTAACCATTTTGAACTTAGCAAATCACATACATTAGTTCAACTAGGTTCTAATCATTGATTTATGCTTTTAATTTGATCTTTTATAGGTCCAAACTTGGTAATTTAGCAAAAACCCTATTTCGACCCCTAAAACTTCAAAATTCGATGATTTAGCCTAAAATTGTGAATAAAACTACACAAATCTTGTACAATCCGGTTGATTATACCTAGAAGTATCTGTAGAATCGAAACACCAAGTAAGAGACTCGACAAAATGTCGTGTATGAGAATTACGATTGATTCGAGATTAGATTCGAAATCGCCTTTTAGACTCGAGTGAATAGATTCGAAAATAGTAAGTCTTAAATGACTTCACTGTTGACCTATATATACCACCCACCCTCGATTCTAAGAATAGATTCGAATCTACTGACAGATTCGAAGTACTCCTTATTCGTGTCTGTCTTAGATTCGAAACCACCAACAATTAGAAAAATTTCGAAAATTTTGAAATAATTTCAACTTTTCCAACCTTTTTCTACGGTATCGTGTAACCAGATAAAACTATGCCAATTCTTTTACCCTAAGCTCAAGATAGTTCACGCAATGTTTATTTTATCCAACTATGAATGCACCCTCAGTAACTTTTGACCTTTTACCTAAGTAAAAATTAAACTAAACTAAAATAAAATAAAATAAACCAAGGTAACAGTAAAATAAAATAAAATAAAATAAAATTTTGACATAAAAATTTAATCTAGACTTAAGCTATACAAAAAAATTTACAAGCTAAGCTAAATACTAAACAACATATTTTTGATGAGTATAGTCTAAGAGAGGTTCAATCAGATAGCGATGTCTGATACTAACTTTCAGTACTTAAACTTTCACACTTAGAAATTTTTGATTCCTTTGATTGTTTGTTGTGACATACCTATTTAGCCAATTGTTGGTATTTTACCCTGTTAAACATTCTACATTTCGGAATATCCCTTGGCCTTTTTATTTATCAGGAAATTATCTTACGTGACTCAGACATAGACATACTTTTATGATCAAGGCACACAGACAAAGATTCTAACTTGTTGGTATTTGCAAACTTTCTTTAAAAGACAAACATCGGACACAGGTCTGTATTCTCATACAACAAAGTGTCTTAGTTCGACTTAAGGTTTATTTTTAAAGTTAGCAGATAGCGGTGACAGGTCTGTACTGACGTACAACAAAGCGACATGTCTGCTAACCCGAATCTAAACAGAGACAACAGGTCTGTACTTACGTACAACAGAGTTGCATGTTTTCGACTCTCAGTTTTACATGATATTTCTATTCTTTCCATTTTCAGATGTATTTGATGTTGCCATACATCCCCAGAAAGTTTGCATACCTCATTTAGACTCAATGTTTGTATGTCTTGTACATAAAAATTAAGACCGATTGGTCATATATCTAAGTTAGTGACACGCTTGACTATTTCTAGAATATTTTATTAGCCTTGAGATTCCCTATATGTATTATGCCTACCAACACATCAAACTAAGTAAAGTATAACACTTAGGATTTAGTTGCATTATGTGTGAAAGCCTAAATACTTAGAGTCTGTAACGACGGTGCTAATTTTCGTCACTTTGAACCTATGTATCTAAGACTTAACTCCTTTTCTGATATTCTCTTTTTTTTGTATTTTTGTAATTTTCTCTCTTTTTTCTTTTGTTTTTCATAAGAAAAAGCAGTAAAATAAGCTAACCTACTAACTTACTAAAAATAGAAACTTACTAAAAATAGAAACTTTCCTAAATTAGCAGATTACTGAGAAGAAAGAAAAACTACTACTCTACAATAAAATAAAATAAACTTACTACTACTAAGGTCAAATTACTCTGGGTTGCGCATTCCATTCAGTTGAATTAAATGCTCAAACCGTGACTTATCAAACGCTTTGGTAAATAAATCTGCATTATTATCTTCTGTTGCCACCTTTACCAGTTTGATTAAGTTCTTTTCAGCACGATCACGAATAAAATGATGCCTTATGTCTATGTGCTTTGTTTTATTGTGTTTGACTGGATTATTAGTTATAGCAATAGTAGACTGGTTATCTATCCTAATTGGAGTTTGAGTGTAAGCCAAACCGTAATCCCGCAATTGTTGTTGTATCCACAGAACCTGTGAGCAGCAACTACCAGCAGCAACATACTCGGCCTCGCACGTTGACACGGCTACCGACGTCTGTTTCTTGCATTGCCAGGATACCAGTCTCCCTCCTAGGAATTGACAACCTCCAGTTGTTGATTTGCGCGTCAAGCTGCATCCTCCGTAGTCAGAATCCGTGAACGCTTCCAACTCTAGATCTCCCTCTGCGTGATAGCAAAGTCCCAGCTTCGGTTTCGACTTGAGGTATCGTAGAATCCGCTTTACAGCTTTCATATGCATCTCCTTTGGATTCGCTTGAAACCTAGCACAAATACACACAGCAAACATTATGTCAGGTCTTGAAGCAGTTAAATACATAAGTGACCCAATCAAGGCCCGATATAAAGTCGGATCCACATCGGTATCACTTTCAGTACCCGGCCCGAGATTGTGATTCACTTGAATCGGCGTGCTGAAGGGGGCAGTCAACTTAGTTCCCTCCATCCCAAACCGTTCTAATATGTCATAGACATACTTAGTTTGATGGATAAACATCCCTTCCTTCTTTTGGTCAACTTGTAACCCTAAAAAGAAATTTAACTCCCCCATAGCACTCATCTCGAACTTAGACTTCATCACCTTCTCAAAATCTTTGCACATTTGTTCGTCTGATGATCCAAAAATGATATCATCGACGTACACTTGTACCAAGATAAAGTGTTCTCCTTTCCTCTTCACAAATAGAGTACTATCTATCCTACCCCTTTCAAAACCGTTTTCTAAAAGATGGTTGGATAAACTCTCATACCACGCCCTAGGTGCCTGACGTAATCCATAAAGAGCCTTATCTAAGCGATATACTCTATCAGGATATTTAGGATCTGTAAATCCGGGCGGTTGTTCTACATACACCAACTCTTTCACTTTCCCATACAGGAAAGCACTCTTAACGTCTAGTTGATATACCTTAAAGCCTTTGAAGGAGGCAAACGCTAGAAACAACCTAATGGCTTCTAGCCTTGCTACTGGTGCAAAAATTTCGTTGTAATCGATTCCCTCCTCTTGGTTGAAACCCTTTACAACTAATCTCGCCTTGTTGCGCGTGACTATACCCCGATCGTCTCTTTTGCACTTAAAAACCCATTTGGTTCCTATTGCAATCTCCCCTCGAGGTAACGGAACTAACTCCCACACTTCTAGTTTCCTAAACTGTGAAAGTTCTTCCTGCATCGCTTCAACCAAGGAGTTATCCTTAAGTGCCATTTGCACATTCTTAGGCTCTACTTGCGATATGAAACATGAATAAAGACATGTGTGATATGCCTCGGAGTCGTTTATCATCGACAACAACACGGTGTTGTTATTTACACTACTCCGAGTCTTCACACCCTCGTTAGGATTTCCTATGATGCCTTCTATTGGATGGTTCTTGTTAATCCTAGAGGTCTCTATTTCATCAATCCTTAGATTATCTCCTAAGTTGGATCCTATTTCACCTAAAGGGGGAACAGGCTCAGCTTCTACATTTTCCTCCTCACGGACGTTTTCCTTAGAGTTAGAACTTGAAGCTTGAGTCTGATTCTCAGTGTTAGGTGCCTCTTGATCAGCAACTTCTGGAGATCCATCTACAGTCGTAGTAGGCTCGGACGTAGATTCGAACGTGGTCCTTGGAAAGATTTGGCCATCGTCGTTCAGATGCAACGTCGCCATGTCCTACTCGATTGTACCTGCATTATCATCCAGAGGCATGTTAAATGACTCAAATAACTTATCATAGTCAAATATCCATTCCGGACCAGTTTGGGGTTCATGTGTATAACTTGTGACTTCAATGTTATACACAATCTCCACAGTACCAGTTGTTTTGTTAAACACCCGTTTGTTTGGTGAGTTTGGCACATAACCTAGGAAGTATCCTTCGTCAGCCTTTTCACCAAACTTCGGTTGATGTTTTGTTCTTAAAAGTGTGCATGGTACTCCAAACGGTTCGAATCCAGTTAAGTTAGGTGGCCGTTTATTCAAAATTTCATAGCATGTTTTGTTCAATGATTTGACTGTAAGGACTCGGTTTAAAATGTGGCACGCGGTATTCACTGCCTCCCCCCAAAAAATGGTAGGAAGCTTTGAATCCGAAAGCATAGTCCTTGCAGCCTCAATCAAAGTTCTATTTTTACGTTCGGCCACCCCATTCTGTTGAGGTTCATATGGTGCACTGAATTGATGCACTATGCCCTTTGATAGGCAATATACACCAATTACAGTGTTTTTGAATTCAGTTCCATTATCACTACGAATATATTTAACCCTAGTTCCGTATGAGTTCTACACTTGGTCCAAGAACCCGATGAGCCTTCCAGCTGTCTCGTCCTTCGTACCTAAAAAGAAAACCCAAGAAAAACGTGAGTAATCGTCAGTGATAACTAAGCAGTACCAACTACCTCCAATACTCCTTTTGTTGATTGGGCCGAAAAGGTCCATGTGCAACAGATCGAATGTTGAGGCTATGGAATTCTGCTTCTTGGACTTATGTGTCTTCTTGTGCCGTTTGCCCTTCATGCAAGGTAGACACTTATCCTCGAACTGAAAACTTTTCATGGGCACACCCTGCACCAGTCCATGCTTCGTTATGTAATTCATCTTTCTCAGGTGCAGGTGAGCCATGCGTCTGTGCCACAGTACGGATTCTGTCTCTGAAGCTTTGGATAGTAGACAGATTGGCCCCATCGAAGTCTCTGGCTTGTTCATATCCAGCATGTACAAGTCGTTCTTCCTTGGCGCCCGCATCAACACCCATTCTTCAGGAATTTTGAATCCAGGCTTTAGCACTAACGCCTCAGTGTCAGTAAATAACACCGAGTTCTTCTTATCACAGATTTGAGAGACACTAATGAGATTATGAACCAGTTTATCAACGTGATAAACTTGATCCAAAGTAATCGTCCCATTAGTGACTTCTCCAGTTCCAGTGATATTTCCACCCTTGTTTCCCGCGAATGATACGAATCCCCTATTACCTCCCTTGAAGTCTGTGAGTAGACTTCTTTCCCCCGTCAGGTGCCTGGAGCAACCACTGTCGACGAACCACTTGTTGTTTGGACCGGTAGTTATCTCCTGCACATGAAAGAAAAGAGGTTAATTATCACGGGGAACCCAAGCCATGACTGACTTGGTAATACCATTCTCGTCCACATACGTGAACTCTTTCAAGTACCCATCTCGCCTTTCAGGTGACTTGGGCCTTTGAACTGAATTCTGTTGTGGTGCCGAGTGATTTAAGTTCACTCTTTGCCGTGGTGTAGGCATTTGTTGTGGAGCTCTGGAATAATTTCTATTATATGCTATTTCTGACTGTGATCCTTGAGCTCTTACCGGTGCATATTGTCTAACTGGAGTATGAGACCTAACTGGAGTATGTGACCTGCTAGGTGTGGTGCTCCTATAGACTTGTTGTGGTGCTGACCTAGATTGATTAATGACACGATTCGGTGAATTTGTCCTAATCACTTCCTTTGGCCCAACCTTAACCGGTGTGTTTTTCACAACTTGTTTGGGTGCGGCCTGCACAGTTTTCTCGGTAGGTTGAGAACTACTGCTGCTTGCCACACTGGGTGAGGGCTTAACAGGTGTTGGGTTCACTGTCTTAGGGGTAACATCTGCTTTCCTAAGTGGACAGTGAGAAGCAACATGCCCTTTCTCGTGACATCTAAAGCAAGACATCTTATCCATGGACTTTTTGGTTGTTCCCTTAGATCTAGGTGTCTCACTAGTGTCTATCTCCTTTGGTACCGCTATGATGTCTGACTCGTCGACCTGGTCAGCCCATGAAATTTTCTGTTTTCCTGCAGGTGTTTCACTGGAGGAAGACACAAATTTCACTTTCTTGACCTTGATGGTTGAGTCAGCCACCTGAGGTGTATTTTCAACTGTAGGCTCTGGTGTCTGTTCAGGTAGGTCCTCTAAGTCTACAGACTTGTCAGTTTTCTCCTGAGGCTGAGGCACATAGTTCGCATTGAATGGTGGAGGAAATTCGTGAAAACCTAGACCTACGGGCTTCTTAGACTGTCGTTGGGCATCTAAGACTTTCCCTAGATTTAAGCTTGAATTCCTAAACTTCTCCAACTTGCTGTTTGCCTCTGCTACCTTAACCTTGGTCTCAGCTAGCTCTATATTCTTGTCCTTAAGACTTTTTGTTAAGGCCTCTACGTGCTCATACATAAGTTCTATCCTAACACACTGCTCACTGAGTTTGTCTTTTAGAACTACTACGTCTTGAGCATCAGCCTTAAGTTTTTCTTTTAAATCTTGCTTTATATCATTTAGGCTAGCGTTTTCAATTTTTAAATTCTCATTTTGAGCAAATATGGTTTTATGTGATTCTAAGACTAGATTTAAACTATCATTAGAAGTAGCACACAAAGCACATAATTCACGAAATAAGGAATAAGACAGACTAACCTTTGAGTTATCAGATTCCACGTTGGCCATCTGAGCAGCAAACTCCAGCACTGTCTGACCATTCGCCTTTTCAACCCACATCGGACTGTTTTCCCTTGTGGTCTGCTCGTCTTCTTCACAACCATTCTCCGTAACTTCAGCCATGAAAGCTCTAGCATTGGACTCAGGATGTGAACTCCAGTCATAGGTACCATCTAGCTGTCTGTCAGAAGTGACATTGGATAGTAGACCCGCTAGATTGGCTTGACTAGAAGAGGAACTCGGAAGGTATCTTTGTTGGGACTGATTTTGGTACTGTCCTTGATGCTGACTCTGTCCTTGGTATGTCTCTACCTTCTGTCTTTGACACTCCCTGGCGAAGTGTCCCAATCCCTGACAGTTGTAGCATTTCACCTTGGACTTATCAAACCCGATCCCCTTGTTATTCATTTGCAGATTCCTCTCAGTTCTTTTGATGAATCTTTTTTACCCTCTGGGTCACCATGGCCAGTTGCCACTTAAGATCCATTTCCTCTAAGTCATCAGGGTCGACCTGATCGTAATCTTCATCCCATAGAGCTGGGTCATTGATTTTCCCTTGAACACAATTTCCGTATGCGGCCACAAAAGAAGCAAGTAGATTCAGATGCTCTTCCGCTGACTTTGCGCTCATGGGCATCTTCGAATAGCTCTGACTTGACGAAGCCTGTTGGACTTGAGGTTGCGGTTCTTCCGATCGTCCTAATCCTAAGAACGCGCGATTCAATGAGTCTTCAGACTCTGCTGGCGATGACGTTTCTCCGGTGAAAAACGCTGTAGCACTCTTCGGTTCAGCTGTCACTGATGATTTAGATGTCTTTCCAAAATACATTGCCGGATTCTGGACTTGCTCGTAATCAGTCTCAGCCTTAATCATCTCAAAGTGATATGCCCTCAACGTTCCCACAATGTCATCAAGTGATTGAGTATAGTATTTGTCCTCATTCAGCTTAATCATTGCCACGTACATAGCCCATTTGGCTGGTAGGGCATCAAGAAGCTTGTTGTTCTTGTCAGTGTCCGAATACTCAATTCCATGACTTTCAAGTTCCGTTATCAGATGATAGAACCTTGTGATAATATCATCCAACTGTTCATCCTTAATTGCCTTGAAAATCGCGAACTGTTGCTGTAACAGCTCTGTACGCTTTCTCCTAACCCGAGGATTTCCCTCACACCTCTTCTCAAGCGACTCCCAAAGGTCTTTTGATGTCCTCTGAGTCCGGAATGTGTGTAGAATATCTTGCGGTAACGCCATTCGGATTAAAGAAAAAGCTTTGTTTTCAGCTTCAAAAAGTTTCTTGTCATCTTCTTTCATCATCTGATATGACAAGACCTTTTGACGGCCTTCAACTTCAGATACTGGCGGAATGTACCCTTCATCTATGCACACCCACATGCGCATATCATTGAATCGTACAAAATCTGTAAAACGATCCTTCCACCAGTAATAGTCCTCAACTTTCATCAACTTAGGTGGTGCATTTGCCTTCCCAACTTCGTGATCCATCTCAAGGAATTTCTGAAGATTTGACATCTTTTCTGAAACAATTGAATTTGAACTTAATTAAGTTAATTCGAAACTGATTTAGACTAACTTATTCGAATCTAGGTAGATTCGAAACTAATTAAGATTAAATCTTTTGTGATTAAATTCGATTAAGTCTTAAAATTCAATTAGATTCGAAATTATGTCAGATTCGAACAAATCCTTAGAATCGATGGTCCTTAGAGTCGAAGGTCAGCAGATTCGAAACACAGATTCGAAAAAAAAATACTAGACTCGAAACAAACTCGAAACTAATCTAGACTCGAGATCCTATTCGAATGAAGCAACAGATTCGAAACAAGATAGATTCGAAATTCTCTGAAATTGACTCGAAAGGAGCGTATTTAGGTTAGACTCGAGACTAAAGTGAAACCCTAATTACCCCTATAGATTCGAGCGCCGCAAACTCGAAAAACGACTAACACTTTGATTTTTTGACGTTTTACAGATTAAATCACTATTTTTCAAACGAAAAATAATGATTTCGATCAAAAACGTGAAAAACCACAAAGTGTTTCCCGAATATGAATTTGCTAAGCTTGAAAACACGTTTTTGAGAGCAAAACCGTCCAACTAGCGTCAAGAAACCTAGAATGTATCTGATGAACACGAAGAACATCAAGAACACTCCGTAGTCTCTGATACCACTTGTAAGGTCTACTACTGCAAGATCTATCTAGACGCGGATCCGTGAACGAGTGCGGAATCCTCGTTGACGGTTAGACGGACAACTCTCAACCAACGGAACACGGAGACTATTAGACGCTGAACGAACGACACACGAACGATCCTACGAACTAATTCTCTCCGAAACGGCACTCACCTAGCTGATAAACTCGAGATCGCCTTTTGCTTAATTCCTCACGAATTCTGCTAAAAGTCAGCTAATGACTCGAGTCTATCCCTAATTATAGACCCTGATTCGAGTCTGATGTGGGCCAAACTCGAATCTGGCCCAAGGCCCCATTCGAGTCTGTCCACAAGGACACTCTCGAATCTGGCACATTCGAATCTAAGGTCACATTCGAATCTATCACAGATATGTTACATCAAGTTCAAACATACAAACACTAATAAATATCAACCATATATAACCTATATATCAAAACACTTGTTAAAATCACAATGCAATATCAATTAGACTGCTATCGTCACACAGGATGTACCAACACTTCTTCACAATAAAACTTGTAAAATCTTGCATGGTTGTTTTTGGCACTCTTCTCACATGATCTGTAGGAACAAAACAACGAGATTTTGTACCCTTGGAAGACTTAGTGTCACACCCCGTTACCTCGGTTGGCAATGAAGAGTGACGTCGCGGAAGCGTAACCATAATCATAACGAACGACCACGATATGGACGTTTTTCAAAAATACATTGAATTAACTTGAAATATAAATATTGTTTTACATAACCAAAATACAACGTAAGTAGTTCTTAAAATACTAAAATTTAAATACACAATTTAGTTTATCCGGAAAGATGCAAGTAAATCTCCGAGTTTGAAAATGATGCGACTCCAAAATGAACGGAAGCCTTGGAATTCCTCCGATAAATGAGCATGTCTCAAACACCTGAAAATACATGCTAAAATACGTCAACAAATTGTTGGTGAGCTCATAGGTTTACGCGAAAAGACCAGCTGTATGGACATTACCAGATGAGTTGAATTTATAAAACATAAATTCCGTGTATGTATTACATAAACCATCATGCTACCGAAGCTTAATTAAATGGGTTTTGCCTTGTGCAGTCTTCCCATACGTAATACCGTGTGTTAAATATATTTGCACTCGCTGTTAGCCGATCCGAACTAACCCGAATGGGGGACATGACTCCCGATAGATCTATCCACAACATATTCGAGCTTGCAAATAAATGCAATTAACGGTTCATGATTTGAGGGCTGATGGATCCAAACATGTAATACATATAATAAATAAACAGTTTTGATGTCTGTATGACAACAGTGCATGTATTTCCACCCCAATAGATAGTGAAAATAAGGGCTATGAAGACTCACCGAGCTTGTGATGGCAAAAGCGAGCGAAAAATGCTATTTAGCGAAAGTGGATGGATGATGCACCGAGTGAGTTTAATCGAGCCCTAAATGATAATAAGCACTTAATATCTCTAATATATGATAATATATATATATATATATATATATATATATATATATATATATATATATATATATATATATATATATATATATATATATATATATATATATACATATATATATATATATATATATATTTACAGATTTTTATTTCTTAAATCACCCAACATTACAAGTTTATAAATAAAACCCGCTTAAAACGTCAATTTTATATATATATATAATTTTCTAGCTTTTTCGGAGGTTTTTCGGCCTAGTTTGAGGTTGTTTTTGACCAAGCTCCAAAACGTTTTAGGCTTTGGTTTTCTAGTACATCAAACTACTATATACAAAGGATTTTTAGAATCAAGAACGGACATTTTTCGAGATATCAAGGTTGGTAAAAAAAGCTTGTTAAAAACCCTATGTTGGCCATTTTTGAGCTGTCAAACTTTCGGTTTCCCAAATAATTTCTGGAGGTCTTAAACTCCAGAATAAATTATGAAAACTTCCATATCTATAGTTAAGACATAGATCTAACTGTTGAGACAAGAATCAACTCATTTCGTTAAGTTATGAATTAGTTATGATTTTTCAAAGTCGTTATAAATTTTCTGTCGAAAATCCGTAGTTTATAAACTTGAAATAACTTATGATTCTTGTTGTTTATTCAAAGACTACTTGTATACAAGTTATAAAACACATATATATTACTTGTTTTCATAATATTGACACTTTTATGATGTGTTTATATATTCATAAACACATTTAAAGAAACAACTTAAAAATAAAAACTAGAAACTTATAAACTTGAGTTTTTATGAAACTTGTTGTTGTTGGTGATTATATATATTATGCAAGACTTATATAAACATAAATGTATGATGAAATAAGTTAGTATTTATTTACTTTGAAGTATTTAGAGCATGATTTTGAGTAGAAGTTGAAATCTTTGCAAGATTTGGACCAAGAACACTTGAATTTCAACAAGAACACTTGAATGAAAAGGTTTGTGATGTGTGTGTGTGTGGATCCAGATTTTTGAGAGAGAGAGAAGGGTTTTTGGTGTGATTAAAATGAATACAATGCCTCTCTATTTATAAAAGAAGTTTGGTCTTT
Organism: Centrapalus pauciflorus; assembly: GCA_020465985.1. Lineage (NCBI taxonomy): Eukaryota > Viridiplantae > Streptophyta > Magnoliopsida > Asterales > Asteraceae > Centrapalus > Centrapalus pauciflorus. The sequence continues at coordinate 256,428 of JAANYP010000213.1, forward strand.
CAAATGATGAAAAGCATGGGAGGAAAAGGAAGAGTGTTCTTTTAAACAAAATGATGGTGTTTAAAGTGAGTATGATTTTTGTAATAAAATATTAAAGTCAATCTCTAAAAAGAACCCCCATAGGGCCGTCCATATACATGTATTTACATGTATTCTCTTTTTCTTTTTGTATAAAAGTATTTAGAAATGTATTCTTGTATTTCCCTTTTCTTGTAATTTCATAAATACTTATGGATGCATTGTTTTAATGAATTGTTTTAGTCTTGCATAATTAATGTTAAGTAATTGTATTACTATATGATTAGTGTCACTAATCATATTTTAATTATGTACTTAGTTGAATTAATCCTTCATATCGTAAATCGATCGGATTAATTGATTTCCCGATTCATCGCACCGATGAATTTGATTCTAATTGAGTTGAATTTCTACATGAGCCTTTTTTTTATCACTTTGATTAATTTCTAATGACCACTGATTAGGTTATAATTGGCTATGAAATACTGATTAGGTCGTAGTTGCTAACCTGGTTTAATGCCGGATGTTACAGTCTCCCCCTGTTAAGAGAATTTCGTCTGGAAATTTTGTCTTGTTTCCTCAGAGGTCTTGTTACTTAGGATTAGGTGAGGGTATCTTTTGTTAAACTGGCCTATGCATGCCCTAGTGAATTTTGTTCCATGTCTAAAATTCCATATGACCTTGAGGATGGGTATACAACTGTGCTTCAATCCTTTGACCTTACAGTCCATGATTTCAACCAGCTCTTTGACGAAGCGAAGTTTATCAGTTAGCTGGATCTCTTCCAAGGGGGTAACAAGTGTCTCCTCTAACAACACTTCTTCATATTCGATACATGGAAGGTATTGTGCATGCTCCTGCTAAGCTCTGGTAGTAACTCTAAACGATAAGCTACGAGTCCAATTCCCTTTAAGACTTTGCATTGCCAATGTATCGAGGGGTTTTTTTTTCCTTATTTTCCTAATCGTGGCACACCTTTCCATGGCGAGACTTTCATTGGTACTCGTTCTCCTAATTAGAACTCAAGGGATTTTCTCCCTACATCTGCATACTTTCTAACAATTGAGGGCAACTTATAGTCACTTCCGCGTATGTACTATCTTTTCGGTAGTTTAGTGAATGATTTTAGGGCCAGTGATTTGGCTATATCCTACTTCTTCCCAACGAATCGGCGATCGACACTTTCGCCAGTAGAGGGCCTCAAACGGAGCAGCTTTAATACTCGAGTGATAGCTATTTGTAGTACGATAATTCCACTAAGGCAAATGAGTGTCCATTACACAGGCTCTTAATGTATGTTCTAGGGTTTGGATCATTCTATTATTCTGCCCATTGGTCTGAGGGTGATCTGTGGTACTCATGACCAAGTTTGTATCCAAATTTTGCTGTAATAATTCCCAAAAATCTAGATGTAGATCTGCTATCCGTATCCGAAACGATTATAATAGGCACTCCGTGTCCGGTGACGACTTCCTTGTGGTACGTTTGGACTAGCTTATTCATTTTGTTGTTCTCCTTGATTGGTAGGAATGCGCGTATTTTGTTAGGCGGTCGACTATTACTCAAATAGTTTCTGATGTTTGTCTTAACTTTGGAGCATGTTAGGAATTTGTTGACATATGTGGCAATGTCAGCCTTCATGTTAGGCCACCCGTATAGCTCCTTGAGGTCATGATACATTTTATCGGATCCGGGGTGAACGGCATATCTTGATTTGTGTCCTTCATCCATAGCCAACTTTCTTATTCCACCAAACAGAGTAATCAGATTCTATTAATGAAAAATCGATTTTTATTAGCCCTTATCCCAAAGTATTTATCCATTCCGTGCAGGGCTTCATTTTTCATATTTTCCTCCTTAACAACTTCTACTTGTGCATTATGAACTAAGGAAGGAAGGTTTGGTTGAACGGTTATAACTAGGATTTGTACTCTTAACGGCTTAGCTTGTTCCCTTCGGCCCTGAGCATCTGCAACCATATTAGCTTTCCCCGAGTTATAACGAATTTCACAGTTGTAATCACTTAATAGCACCATCCAACGACTCTACCTCATATTCAACACTTTCTGATTCAAGATGTGTTGGAGGCTCTTATGGTCTGTGAATACAATACACTTCATACCGTACAACTAATGTCTCCAAGGATAAAGACTACTGCTCCAAGATCCAGATCATGCGTTGTGTAATTCACCTAGTGAACCTTAAGTTTTCATAAAATATAAGTTATGACCCTATCTTTCTATATCAACCCATTGTGTGAAACGTCACAATAATCTACAAAGTTCTTGCTTCTCTCGGGTAGGAACAAAATAAGCGCGCTGCACAGTTTGTGCTTTAATAACTGAATGATATCTCCTGATCCTTGCCCCAATCATACATAATGTCTTTTCGGGTCAGTTTTGTTAGAGCTCTGGTGATCATTGAGAAATTTTTGATAATTGCTTATAATGAGTTGCAAGTCTTAAGGACTGTCGTATCTTTATGGGGGTTCTAAGAGTTGACCAATTCATGATAGCCTCGATCCTTGCCGGGGTCGACTTGGATTCCTTTACTATTGATCACGTGACCGAGAAATCTTACCTATCTTAGCCAAAAGTTAAACTTAGAAAGCGTGTCATATAGTTGTTATTTCTTCAACAACTCTAGAATTAGTCTTAAATGTTTGCTCGTGTTCCACCTTGTTTCGTTAGTAGATTAAGATGTCATTCATGAATACAATCACGAATTTGTCTAGATAAGGTTTGCACACCCGATTTATGAGGTCCATTAACACCGTTGGGGCACTGGTTAATCCAAACGACATTAATAGGAATTTATGATGACCGTAATGGAATCTGAAGGCTGTCTTTGGAATATCTTTCTTGCGAATCCTAACCTGATGATAACCCTTAGGTCGATCATCGAATAGAAGCTTGATTCTTGAAGTTTGGTCAAACAAGTCATTGATCCTTGTGAGCGGGTATCGGTTCTTTTAGTTTACCTAACTCTCGGTAATTGATGCACATTCTGAAGGTTCTATCCTTCTCCTTTATGAACAAAACTGGAGCTCCTCCAAAGCGAGGAACTCGGTTTGATAAACCCTTTATCTAAGAGCTCCTACAGTTGGTTGGATGATTCTAACACTGCTGATGGTGCTAATCGGCATGGTGCTCGAGCCACTGGTGCAGCACCTGATACTAGGCTGATTTTTGAATTTGACTTGCCTCGATGTTGGTAGTTCAGGTAAGTGTTCTGGAGAAACTTTGGGGTATCCATAAATAATAAGAATATTTTCGAGCCGCTTTTCATTTGGCTCCCTCTCTGTCAACACTTCAGGGTCCTAATGCTAGGGATGATGCTTATTTTGGTATTTCTTGTTTTACCTTGAACAGTAAAGACCATTTTATTGACTAAAGGCATATGAACTGCCTTCTTGTTGCACACTATATCCGCACGATTTTTCTATAGCCATTCCATGCCTATGACCACGTCAAAACCTCCCAATTTGACGGGCATCAAGTTTGTTTCAAGGGTTGGCCTACTAATTCTAAGGAGCAACCTCGACTTATATTATTTATCTTAAGTGCCTTACTGTCATCAACCTCGATAGCATAAGTGGCACTTAATGGTGTAAGAATGGAATTTATCTGCTTAGTGAACTTAGTGGATATGAAGCTCCTCTCAGCACTAGTATCAAATAGTAGAAATGCATAAGTGGTATCTAATAGGGTAAGAGGATAAGTCTATGGGTTTGAAATTTCTTAGGCAGATAGTCATAGTTTTATCTCCTACACAGAGTTGTAGTTAAGACTTAATTCTTCATTAAAGTTCTTGATACCTAATCTTTGTACAAGATATGGTTGGGATTTTTCTGATAAATTTTCAAGCCTTACATACCTAAACATACATTTGATAGTAAAACCTAGAGAAATACTATAAAATGGTAGAAGGGTACTAAGTATGAGATGCCTCTGGGGTTTCCGTGTACTCCAGAGCGTTAAGTCGTTGGGTTAGTTCTGCATTACGGGCTTTGCGCTCTGCTAGGCGCTGTCACAATTTGTCTATTCCGTCTTGTTGAATCGCCTGGTATTCTGGTTGTCCCAAGGTATATTGGTGGTTTGTGTTGTCTCCTACTTAATCCTTGAAGAGATCTCATCGACCTCCTAGTGGATTTGTCGAAATTGAAGGTCATGTCTGGCAGCCCTTGCCACCAACAGATGTACCGTTCGTTGCGTAGGTTCCTGGATAACTGTCGGTACTTGAGAAGAAGATGGTGTTTTTAACTGGTAAGTAATACCGTGTGTTAAATATATTTGCACTCGCTGTTAGCCGATCCGAACTAACCCGAATGGGGGACATGACTCCCGATTGATCTATCCACAATATATTCGCGCTTGCAAATAAATGCAATTAACGGTTCATAATTTGAGGGCTGATGGATCCAAACATGTAATACATATAAAAAATAAACAGTTTTGATGTCCATATGAAAACAGTGCATGTATTTATACCCCAATAGATAGTGAAAATAGGGGCTATGAAGACTCACCGAGCTTGTGATGGCAAAAGCGAGAGAAAAATGCTATTTAGCGAAAGTGGATGATGCACCGAGTGAGTTTAATCGAGCCCTAAATGATAATAAGGACTTAATATCTCTAATATATGATAATATATATATATATATATATATATATATATATATATATATATATATATATATATATATATATATATATATATATATATATATATATATAATTTTCCAGCTTTTTCGGAGGTTTTTCGGCCTACTTTGTGGCTGTTTCTGACCAAGCTCCAAAATGTTTTAGGCTTTGGTTTTCTAGGACATTAAGCTACTATATGCAAAGGATTTTTAGAATCAAGAACCGCTATTTTTCGAGATGTTTAGGTTGGTGAAAAAGCTTGTTAAAAACCCTATGTTGGCCATTTTTGAGCTGTCAAACTTTCGGTTTCCCAAATAATTTATGGAGGTCTTAAACTCCAGAATAAATTATGAAAACTTCCAGATCTATAGTGAAGACATAGATCTAACTTTTGAGACAAGAATCAACTCATTTCGTTAAGTTATGATTTTTCAAAGTCGATATAAATTTTCTGCCGAAAATCCGCAGTTTATTACTTGTTTTCATAATATTAACACTTTTATGATGTGTTTATATATTCATAAAAACATTTAAAGAAACAACTTAAAAATAAAACTAGAAACTTATAAACTTGAGTTTTTATGAAACTTGTTGTTGTTGGTGATTATATATATTATGCAAGACTTATATAAACATAAATGTATGATGAAATAAGTTAGTATTTACTTAATTTGAAGTATTTAGAGCATAATTTTGAGTAGAAGTTGAAATCTTTGCATGATTTGGACCAAGAACACTTGAATTTCACCAAGAACACTTGAATGAAAAGGTTTGTGATGTGTGTGTGTGTGTGGATCCGGATTTTTGAGAGAGAGAGAGAGAAGGGTTTTTGGTGTGATTAAAATGAATGAAATGCCTCTCTATTTATAGAAGAAGTTTGGTCTTTCAAATGATGAAAAATATGGGAGGAAAAGGAAGAGTGCACTTTTAAACAAAATGATGGTGTTTAAAGTGAGTATGATTTTTGTAATAAAATATTAAAGTCAACCTCTAAAATGAACCCCTATATGGCCGGCCATATACATGTATTTTCCTTTTTTTTTGTATAAAAGTATTTAGAAATGTATTCTTGTATTTCACTTTTCTTGTAATTTCATAAATACTTATGGATGCATTGTATTAATGAATTGTTTTAGTCTTGATTCTAATTGAGTTGAATTTCTTCATGAGCCTTGTTAGTCACTTTGATTAATTTCTAATGACCACTGATTAGGTTATAATTGGCTATTAAATACTGATTAGGTCGTAGCTGCTAACCTGGTTTAGTGTCGGATGTTACACTTAGACTTTAAAGATTTTTCTTTTTCTTGGTGAGTGGGTTTCTTAGAAGACTTGGATTAAATCTGAGTCTTCTTCGAAACCTCATCTTTGAAAGATTTTGAGCACTCACCTTTAATACTGATAGAAGAATTTTAAATTTTAGTTTTACTTTTGTTAGATGACACGGGTGGGATTTTGGTAGGACGAGAAACTCTTGGTTCTTTTAAGCTTTGAGAAACCATGTCAAAATTTTCTTTGTAGACAGTTAATTCTACATATTGTTGAAAACTTTGATTTACCAATTTTTCCTCACACTTAAGAAGAGCTTCTTGATAATCAAGAGCTTTCTTTTGAGTTGACTTTAATTCCTTTTCTAAAACTTTAATTTTATGTTGAAGAACTTTTGTAGGAATGTAAAGCTGAGAGATTGGTTTTACTGGTTCTGCTTTCATTTCAGCTTCAGAATAACTAGACAAAAAGTCTTTCTCTAGAGTGGGTACTCTATAAAGATAACTCTCATTTAGTTCTTCATATTTAAAAGATATTTTTTTTTCTTTATTTTCAATACGTTTCTCATCCTCTTGGGTTAAGACTTCTTTTGATGACTCGAAAAAAAAAAAGATTTAAGCCCAGCACCCATGTAATTCATGTCATAAAAAAGAGAGGTAAAACTTTTTGAGCCTTTTCCAAATACTTAAGATTTTTAAAACCAATTCCTTGTTTAGAATGGACCCCGTTTTAAAAATTCATCATCAGGGATCTTTATTCTAGAGTACAAACTTATTCTGTCTTGTTCTATCATTTTGTATTTTTCTAAGCTGTCTATGTTTTCCATACTTACCGTCTCTAATTGTTTTGATAGAACAAATATTTCTTCTTTCAATGAGAGCTTTTTATTAGATAACCTATTCATACAAGATTCTAGATACGTATTCCTATCCTGAACATCTACCTTTTCAATTAAATAACATATTCATTTCCTTTAGTTTTGAATTAGTTTTGATTTTTCAAAGTCGGTGTAATATTTCTGCCGAAAAATCTGGATTTCATAACCTTGAAACAACTTGTGATTCTTGTTGTTTATTCAAAAACCACATGTATAAAAGGCTATGAAACACATTTGCATAACTTGTTTTCATATTATTCATGCTTTCATTATGTGTTTATATATTTATAAACACATTTGAAGAAACAAACTTTAAAACTAAAAGTTACATGTTCATAACTTGGTTTTTGATGAACTTTGTTGTTGTTGGTGATTATATATTATTATGCAAGACTTATATGAACATAAATACAAGAAGTTATAAGTTAGTATTTACTTACTTTTAGGTATTAGAAGCATGAAATCAAGTAGAAGTTGAAATTTTGAAAGGTTGTTGCACCAAGAACACTTGAAATAAACTTGAAGAACACTTGAAAGAACAAAAGTTGCAAACTTTTGGCTTTGTTTGACACCTTGGCCGATTTTTTTGAGAGAAATGAGAGAGTTTTCTTATATTTTGGAGGTGTGAAAATGAATGGAAGTGAGCACTCTATTTAGAGAGAAAATTGGGTCTGTCAAAGTGGAGGTTGAGTAAGGATTTGTGTGAAAATGAAATGGTATGATGAACGAGGATTTGATGGTGATAGTGTAAGGTTGTTTTAATAAAAAAAAAAAGAAGTCAAACTCTATAAAAGGACTACCTATGGGAAGATTTTTGAAGATATTATCATGTATTTTCATTTTTTTTATAAATGTATTTAGAATGTATTCTTGTATTTCCCTTTTTATGTAAATTCATAAATACTTTTGAATGCATTTGTTTAATAAATTGTTTTAGTCTTGCATAATTAATGTTAAGTAAGTGTATTAATGCATGATTAGTATCACTAATCTTAATTTAATTAAGTCTTAGTTGAATTATTCCAACGTATGGTAAATCGATCAGATTAATATCGCACCGATGAAATTGTTTCTAATTGAGATGAATTTCCTTATGAAATTTGTTAATAACATTGATTAATTGTTAATGACCATTGATTATGTTATAAGATGTTAATAACTACTGATTAAGTTATGATTACTAACCTGATTTTGTGTCGGTTGTTACAGTCTCCTCCTGTTAAGAAAATTTCGTCCCGAAATTTTATCGTGAATCCTCAAGGGTCTTGTTAGTTGAGAAGAGGTGAGGGTATTTCTATTTCCTTTGACTATCTGATTGACCCAGTCGTATGAGTATCAAAAATAACCCAAAAACACTATATAGATAGGGTAAGTGGGATCGAATCCACAGGGAATGTTAGGTCGCTAAACTAGTTTGAACACTGTTTGGATTGAGTTTGAAATCATTTGCTTTGAACTAATTTCCTACTGTAAAATACTATTGTAGCAATGTCACACACAAGAATTGAATTTAAGAAGTTTCACTAGAGGAAAGAGGGTGTTTGCTCTCTCGTTATACATACTATGGCAATTCAGAATGTTATGGATTCCATTTACATGAATTAATACGGATTTACAACTTATGCTCCGAAGACAACGTATACCACTCTATTGATTGTCTTCCTCCCCTATAGAAAGTGGGCACAACCAATGACATGGATATCAACTGTGTTCAGATACACTCACTGTTCATTCACATATATTCATGCAAATATAATCCCGTTTACAATTTCCATATAAATGAATTGGTTTTCACAACAAATACTCTTAAGACGAAGTATGCAACTTCTATTAATTGTCTTCCCCATGTTAATGAGCCGACACAACTAATGATATCACTATACCCCGTTATATACAATACCCATTGATCACAACTATTTATTCATTCACAAATAAGAACCACAACCCCTTAAAGCACGAATGGAAACTGAATTTAATTAAACATTCATTCACACCTTAGTATGTAAACTAAAGAACAAACACCACAAAGTTTTTAGCCAAGCATGGCTTGAACTAACATACTAACAATGTCAAACATGGATGAAAACATTAAAGCTACCAAAAATGCGTAAATACAATCGATTGGACGCCAACGCTTGATCTTTGTTTGATTCCCATTGCTTTTCTCCTCTGGTTCGCCTCCCAAAAACTCCCCTTTGTGTGTGTGGAACTCCAAAATTGCGACCCCTTCCAACTGGTAACTTCCGTCCTCAAAAACTGCAGCTTCCGCACAACTGCCGCACCAGTGTCTGTGCTGGCATCAGGGACGCTGGTTGGGATGCCGCCTTCACTGCGTAGGACGCTCAGACTCTATAATGAGGAGTTTTGAGCGTTGCCTCGGCGTCTGGGACGCTGGCTAGGACGCCCTGCACGAAATCCTCACTCCAGCTACCATTTTTTCCTTACTTTCTCACCAAGCAACTGAAATCACAAAAACTTACATTAGCAGTACCAATTATCTCACATTTGCACATTAAAACATAACAAAAACACAAGAAAATAGATGTGATTTATATCACTGATCAAACCTCCCCAACTTACACCTTGATCGTCCCGAACAAGGCATCAAAACAGAGATAAAAAGGATTAAACAATTGAGTTTTCCAACTTTAAAAGCATGAACCTTTGAGAAGATAAAAACAGTGAATGATCAAAACTCAAATGCTAACATGTTCTAGCTATGGACCTTTCCTTCATAATAAATCCCTAAACATTGACTTTTAGCTCAAGGTTACGAGTTGCGTCACTTAAAGCCAATTGCACACTTTATAGTTGAGCACTTTTCTGCTCTTTTTCTTTTGATTTTATGCTAAAACTTATAATCATGACTTTCTAGTAAGTTCATGTAACGGGATTTGGGCCAATCGATGCCAAACCAGACGGTCTTAGGTGATTAGGCATGACGGTACCCCACAGACTTAATTTCCCAAACTTACTAGGCCACGTGTTAGTTTATTCAACTCTTTCTTTTCTTTTCTTTTTTTTTTTTTGTTTTTATTTGACTGTGCAACGCATATATACTCTCCCCCTTATTGCCATCAATACCAAGGATTTATTAGAGAAAGAATTACCCAATATCTCCCATGCTAAACACTCACATTCGATCACACTCATTTTTCATCAAACCATAAGCTACTTCCTTTTAAAACTATCAAACTCACTGTGCTTACCCCCCTTGAACTCTCATTTTCACACTTTGCACAAAACAATTCATGTATAAGCAGTTAAGGAATGATCATGATACTACACCACAATAAACATTTGCAAACATAAACTAAACACCTAAGAAAATTACTAAAACTGGAAATGCAATAAATTAAACAACGGAAATGAAACAGAAGTACCCGGTAGTAGAGTATCCTCTCATCTATGATGGTGGCCCAAAAATGCCAATGAAGTAGGCCGCAAAACCCTGTTGATCTCGTGTTTGGGGTGTGGATGGAGGCTGATGGAACGGTGCCAAAGCAGGATGTGGCACTGGGTTACCCATGCTCCTGTCAATAGTTTCATAGTTTGGAGCTTGGTACCTATCAATTGGTGTGTAGGGCAAATTAGCCCTATAATCACTGTAGTGCCTCAGCTCATCCTCATATTGCCACTGCTGACTGTATAAATAGGTATTCATGAATATGTCGGCCCTCACACCTAGGTAGATGTCATCCAGCTGCCTCCTCTGTGCTCCCACTTCAGATTGTAACCAGTTGATTTGCCTCTGCTGCTCCTCCATCACTCTATCTTGCCTCTATGACCTCTCTCGTTGCTCATTCCTCATGCTAGAGACCTCGGTGCTTAGGTTGGATAACATTTGCACAATGTTACTCAAATCTCCTGCCTCGCCTCTCCTAACCGCTCTGCTTTGCTGTCTTTCTGTCCTCTCCTCCTCAGGGTATGGTGTCACTACACTTTTATCTTCTCAGTGTCGTAAATCTCATACCCGTCGTCCGCTTCTCTCAATAGGATGTCCTTCATGGAGCTAACTTTAATCCACAGACTACTTTCCTTGATAAACTTAGCTGGGGCATTTTCAGCCATAGCACCCTTCACCTTAAAGTATCTGGACAGCAGCCACATATGGGGTATTACCCGTCTCTCTCGTGTGTTATACATGTTCCACAGATCATCCATCACAACCCAAGCAAAGGACAGTGGTTCCTCCCCTGTCAGTAAGGCATGCATGCTACTCACATCCTTCAATCTTACCTTGCTCAAATCCCCCGCCCTCGGTAGAATATTTGTGATCACGATCTTATGAAGTACTTTGGCCATCGGCTGCAAATCACCACGTCTGAAGTCCCTGTAACTTAGATACCCGTTCTCTGGGAAGATCGAAAGCCGCCATCATCTTTCTCAAGCAGACTTCAGAATACATCATCCCAGTTCCGGCTAGATATCCTTCAGTTCTGTACACATAGGCCTGCCTCTCTCCATCCCTTATGCACCCGGTATCCAATGCAAACACTTCCCTCAAGTCTGCGGCTGTCATCCGGATCTCCATATTGCCCACTATGCCGATCAAAGTGTAGTTACACTCGTCAATCCCTCTTCCGAGTCTTAGATTTGACATCCACTCTGCTACCACAAATGGATAGAACTCCTCACCTCCTAAATCCAAAACTTTCTCCCAGCCCAGTGCTTGGAACAATTCTATCACGCCATAGTTACCGAACTCATCTTTATCCAGCTTCTTCTCATAAATGAACTTTGTGTCCTCCCCCCACTTTTCCATAAATAGTTCGGCCCTGATCCTTTCATCGTGTTCAGACAATAACTTTGTTGGATCCCATACAGCAGGGGGACGAATATCTGGTGTTGCTGAAGCTGTTTTCTTTCGTTTTGCTATGCTCTTCACCCTTTGAGACGACGATGCTCCCGACATGATGAATCCTGAGATACACAAACAATAACCGCTACCAAAATGGTGAACTATTAGTATCAACATACTCGTTTACACACATATAACCTGCAGTTCACAACACGGTTCCCTGTCATACATTCATCTAGCATATGCTAAAAGTCACCAAAATCAAAAAATTGGACACCCCCTCCCCAACATAGAGGGAAGTAATGTCCTCATCACAAACAACACATTTAGGCAACACATATAAACACGAAGTAATACAACCATGACAGAGAAATAACAAATGGCACCCAAACATAGCATAGACGGAAGCAAAAGAGAAAGAAGGTATCAGAGTTAAGTACATAGAGAATTGTTTCATCGTCACACACGGCGGAATTACCATCAACCCAAAACAACCAAATTGTTTTCAATTAACAACACTACTACTTCAAACCCCTATCTTCATCGCGCGTCGGAGCTTTGTCACGCCTGCTATGTTCCATCCTTTTTAATGCCTGCTCAGCCTGCATCTCTGCTTCATGGTTGGTAGCGACATTTATAGCCTTGGCCATCTCGTACAGCCGATCCACTTTCTTTTCCATTATCTCCAGAGAAAGCATCACTTGATGTTGCAGCTGCTCGTGCATTTTGCTTACCATATTAGTGAGGTCTTGAATGCTCTTCTGCATGCCCTCTAACGCAGCAGCAGTGGTGTTGGATGATGACTCCCCAATGACACGCTCGGGAGAAGCTGCGTGGGAACGAGGACGGTCCAAGGTGGTCTCATATCCACTCATTAAATCCCTAATGATGGATAAGTCACCGGCACGAATGAATTTGGTGCGACTGAAGAGTTGCTTTGTGAAATGTTTTTCTCGATCAGGGATCATAGAGAAGCGTGGGTTAGGAGGGAGAGTGCCCATACGTTCCAAGAGTTCAGATATCATGCCGGTATGCACTAGTTCAGTTTGGTTGGACGAAAGCACGGAATTCCAAATATTACCCAGTACCAAATGGCTCAACGATATACAGGGTAACCCAGTTAACAGAGCATTGACAACGACGATTTCTTTGACTTTAACGCTGGTAGTATCGGCATTTCGCGGCAGAACATTATAAAGAACTAGCTTCCATAATACCTTGGCCAAAGGACTGAGATCTTTGCGCGCGTGGGCATTGTATGTCTTGGCTTGGGTAGGTGTGAGTTCAAACACAGTTGCCAAATAAGTTTGCCAAATTTCCGGAGAGACTAGAGGAATCTCTTTTAGGCTCTCCTCATCCCACTTCTCATGCTCAAGGACTGTTCCATCAGGAGCGAGGGTGGCGTCAAAACCCAAGAGCTGCTGTAACTTTTCTACCGAAAGCTCAATGTCATGTCCCCCTACCACCGCTTGTAGGGTCAGAGGTGCTAACAAATCCCCCCTCTTTCTTTTGACTGTGTTGCAAAATTCCTCTAGGGTGTCTTGGTAGACTACGTCTTTAGTCCAGTCCAATGCCGATAACCACCCCAATCGACCAAAGGCATCAAACACTCCATAATCTTTGAACTCATCCCTAAGCACTCCCTTTTCCAACAGAAACTTAAAATTCGAATCAACCTCAAATACCTCCACTTGTTCCTCTACCTCCCGAACTGGAAAAGGTGTTGGAGATATGGTCTGGCGAGGACGCTTACGAGTGCTTGACGTCGCAGTTTGCTTCTGCTTTTTAGCTGAAGCCCGAGTCATAGCTAGAGAGAGTTATATAGATAATAACAGATGCTATGCCCAACGTGATGGATTACATGAACACTGTGAATGCCTACTTAGAATGATGATTAGAAATGCACCGCAACCTAAGGTCAACTAAGTCCTTTACTTTCTAAACACGTGCCCAATGTGGGATTTGAGTGTTTTAACCGTGAAGGCATGTACCCTACAGGCTGGTGAGTAACAACTTGCTCAACAAATCACCCCTCCCCAACTTAGTTGTAGAGGGAGGAAAGTTACTACCTTTGTTACTGAAATTCCATAAACAAGATTACCCAACTCACTCTTAAGCTAGAGCATACACAATCAACACATTAACGTACGCATAACTACCACTAAGAGCACACATCAACCATCATTATACTCGAAACTACATACACTCCATAACACATAACTTTCAAGCAAACCCTAGCTTCCAAAATAGGAGCCCTAACTTCATGAAACCGCAAATGTGTGTGACATACATGAAATACATGAAAAATATAACTACATACACACATGGTCAACATATAATTTCAAGAATCGCACATAAGCCTACAAGAGCCCTAACCGGTTCACTAAAACCGCAAGAAAGTCATGTATGTAAGAGATGAACTCGAGATGGTTACCTTATCGATGGAAAGAACGGAATGCGTGAGGAACAACGATGAAGATGGTGGAAACCGTTCGGCGTCTGCAAGAGAGAGAGACGAGAGCGTTTTTAGAGAGAGAGAAGAACGGTAGGTGTGAATAAATGAGGTAGATAGAAGTTTAAATGGCACGAATTCGCTCGGGCGTCCCACTCGGCGTCTAGGACGCTGCCCTAGCATCTGTGCGGCTATTTTCAGCGTCCCAAGGACGCTAACCTTCTGTCTGGGAATTTAATTCAGCGTCTAGGACGCCTACTTAGACGCCGCTTCTTTAAGTGCACATCTGCTCGCGTCCCCAGCGTCCTGCTCAGCGTCCCAAACGCTGCCCTAGCGTCTGAACCCCTCACTGAGCGTCCCAAGGACTCTCACACTCTGTTTGATAATTAATTTCGGCGTCCCCGACGCCCACCTGGACGCTGGTACTCAAATTCGCTCAATTCTTGCACCAAAACACTTTCCAACTTCCATTTGCTCAATAACGACCACTCCCGCTCATTTCCAAATTAAATACACACATTAAATTAACTAAACACAACTTTAGACACATGCAAAAATAACCATTTTTGTAGGGAACACGACTATACTTAGCACGTATAGCAAGCCTTTAAACCACCTAATTACTTAGATGGACGAGTTTAGTCTCGTGAGGGTTTGCAGTGAATATACCCACAAAATTCGTACATGTTTTACTTACAGAGATGAGTCGATTGGCTCTTTGAGAGCCACTACCTCAATCAAGGTTGCTTGATCACTGTCAGTGCTTATCGGACCTTCAACATACATTTTAAGCCTATGGCCATTCACAGTAAATGAATGTCCATGCTTAAGATCTTTGACTTCCACAGCTCCATTTTCATAGACATGAATTACCTCATAAGGTCCCGTCCATTTACTGCTTAGCTTACCTGGAAACAATTTAATACGTGAGTTATAGAGCCAAACCTTATTACCAACTGCAAAAGTCTTCCTTCTCAAGCATTTATAATGGAAATGCTTCGTCTTTTCCTTGTAGATCCTTGCACTTTCGTATGCCTCCAATCTGATTTCTTCCAGTTCTGCCAATTGAAACTTCCTCATTTTACCTGCATCAAAAATATCAAAGTTATCATTTCGAATTGCCCAAGTAGCTCTATGCTCTAGCTCTACAAGTAGATGACAAAGTTTCCCATAGACCAATCTATAAGGTGACATTCCAATAGGGGTCTTATAAGCAGTCTTGTAAGCCCATAATGCATCATCTAATCTCAAAGACCAATCCTTGCGACTAGGCTTAGCAGTCTTTTCTAAGATCCTTTTGACCTCCCTATTAGACACCTCAACTTGACCTCTTGTCTGTGGGTGATAAGGAGTGGCAACACGATGGGTTACCCCATAATGTTTCAACAAAGTGTGGAACTGAAAATTTTTAAAATGAGTTCCCCCATCACTAATAATAGCTCTGGGAATCCCATGGCGTGAGAAAATATTCTTTTCACAAACTTGCACACCCCTTTGTTGTCATTATACCTTGTTGCTTCAGCCTCAACCCACTTAGAGACATAGTCTACGGCTACTAAAATATATTCAAAACCAAAAGAGACAGGAAAGGGACCCATAAAATCTATTCCCCAAACATCAAAAATTTCTACTTCTAATATGGGAACCATGGGCATTTGATCTCTCTTGTATATCCCCCCAACCTGTTGGCATCTCAGACAAGACTTTACATACTCATATGCATCTTTAAACAATGAAGGCCAAAAGAACCCACAGTCTAACACTTTGTGGGCTGTTTTCTTAGCACTAAAATGCCCCCCACATGCTAAACTATGGCAATGAGTAAGGATATCAAGTTGGTCCGTCTCCGGAACACATCTTCTAATCAGCTGATCAGCACCAATCTTGAAAAGATCAGGATCGTCCCAGATATAATACTTGGCTTGGGCATACAAACTTTTTCGCTACTGTGACGTCCAATGGCTTGGTGTCTTGCCTGTCACAAAATAATTAACTAAGTTAGCAAACCAAGGAAATTTAGACACAAATAACAACTGTTCATCAGGAAAAGGTTCCTTGATCAGTTCGATGGAATTTGGAACCAAGGTGGGCAGCCTTGACAAGTGATCAGCTCCCACATTCTCCGACCCCTTTTTATGTCGTATCTCCAGATCAAACTCTTGCAATAACAGAATCCACCTTATCAGTCTTGGTTTGGCATCCTTTTTATTCAAAAGGTACTTCAATGCACTATGGTCTGAGTAGATTATCACTTTGGCACCCCACACATTGGCACGAAACTTGTCCAAGGCATACACTACCGCCAATAACTCCTTTTCTGTGGTAGTGTAATTCTGTTGAGCTTCAGAAAATGTCTTACTGGCATAGTAAATCACAACTGGCTTCTTATCAACCCTTTGTCCCAGCACTGCTCCCACCGCGAAGTCACTTGCATCACACATAATTTCGAATGGCTTTGTCCAATCAGGTGACTGCAAAATAGGAGCATCAGTATGCTTAGCCTTTAATAGCTCAAATGCCTTATGCGTCATCAAACACAAACTCAACATCCTTTGCTAAAAGATTACACAACGGCTTGGAAATGGTGCTGAAATCTTTGATAAATCTCCTGTAAAATCCAGCATGCCCCAAAAATGATCTGACTCCCTTAACACTGGCGGGTGGTGGCAAAGATGAGATAAACTGAATTTTGGCCTTGTCCACTTCCATTCCTTTCTCAGACCACATGGCCTAATACAATTCCTTCCTTGACCATGAAATGGCTCTTTTCCCAGCTCAACACCAAATTCGTTTCGGTGCACCTTTTCAAGACTTGCTCCAGATGGTGTAAACACCCCTCAAACGTCTTATCAAAGATGGAGAAGTCATCCATGAAAATCTCAATGAGCCTCCTACCATATCTGAGAATATTGCCATCATGCAACGCTGAAAAGTAGCAGGAGCGTTACACAACCCAAAAGGGATTCGTCTATAAGCGAATGTCTCGTAAGGACACGTGAACGTGGTCTTCTCTTGGTCATCAGGGTGAATAGGTATCTGATTGTACCCTGAATATCCATCCAAAAAGCAATAGTATTTCTGACCTGCCAGGTTCTCAACTATCTGATCTATGAAAGGCAACGGGAAGTGATCCTTTGAAGTGGCTGCATTCAACTTCCTATAATCTATGCAGAGTCTCCAACCCGTTACTGGTCTAGTTGCAATCTGGCCATATTCGGTGTTTATCACTGTCACCCCAGACTTCTTAGGCACGGTCTGTGTAGGGCTGACCCATTGGCTATCAGAAATGGGGTAAATAATACCCGCATCTAACCACTTCAACACCTCCTTCTTTACCACTTCTCTCAAGTTCGGGTTGAGTCTCCGTTGTGCATCCCTTGACGGTTTACTATCAGTCTCTGTGATAATTCTATGCATACAAATTGTAGGACTTATCCCCTTGAGATCAGAGATTGTCCAACCCATGGCTGCTTTGTGCTTTCCCAAAACTTCAATCAATGCCTCTTCATCCTCTTTTGTCAAATCTGAAGCTATGATCACTGGCAAACTCTCTTGTGGCCCCAAAAATACATACTTGAGATGCGTGGGTAAGGCCTTCAGTTCCAGTGTAGGAGCCTGCTCCAAAGATGGTTTATTTGACTCAGGGAGATTTTCTGGTAGCCTCTCAAACTTTATTGACCATGAAGGTTGCTTATTCGGCTTTGTTCCTCCAAACATCTCTTCTAAGCTCATCAACCAACCCCAATCAGCCTTTTCTTTCTCTTGGCATGACAATTCATACCCCAATTCATCCCTGCTAGTCATTAGTGGTGCCTGTGATCCTGCTAACTCATCAAGATAATCAATTAAATAGCACTCTGAATCATCAGAGACATTAGGGACATCACTGAAAACATTCAACTTCAACTTCCTATTCCCGAAGGCTAAGTCCAAGGCACCCGTCCTACAATTAATTTGGGCATTAACAGTAGCCAAAAATGGCCTACCCAAAATCATTGCGGGCAGGTTATCCCGACTTCTCTGATCTGAATCTAATACAAGAAAGTCTACCGGGTAATAGAAATCCTCAACTTTTACAATTACATCGGTTAACATACCCCTTGGAATCTTAGTGGATCGATCAGCTAATTGTTAAACCACATCTGTGGGTGTTAAGCTTCCTAAATCGTGCTGATCAAATAAGTTTCCAGGGAGTATATTAACACTTGCTCCCAAATCTAGCAATGCTTTTTTAATCCTAATATCACCAATAGTAACAGAGATAAGAGGTGAACCTGGATCATTTAGCTTGGGTGGCAATGAACTTGAGACTACAGCACTTACCTGCTCCGTGAGGTTGATTTGCTTCGGCAAAACCATAGGACACTTGCGCTTTTGAGTGCACAAATCCTTCAGAAACTTTGCATACGCCGGGATTTGCTACAATGCTTTCACCAGTGGAATGTTGATCCGCACTTGATTGAATGTTTCCCATAGATCCTCTATCTGCGACCCTTTCTTCCCATACAATGGTTTGTCCGGGTCCTCTAGAGCTGATGGGTATGGAGGTGTCGGTTCAGGCTTTGGTTGCTCTTCTTTTTGCACCACAACTTCCTCAAACTGAACTTGCTTCTTCAATTTTACCTCCTTCTCAGATTCTGAATGTGGAACTTTCTTCCCATCATCTATAGTCTCCTCAACATCACTATCTTCATCTTCCAGTTCCGGCATCACAACTTTGTTGTCAACCTTCTTACCACTGCGCAAGGTAGTAACTTTCTGCAACTCACTAACTTCATTCAGCTCTTCCACCTCATGTACTGATTACTTTTCTTTGCCTTTGGAATGAGAAGGGTTGACTTGGGTATTGCTCGGTAATCTGCCTTCATCTCTCTTCGTAAGTTGGTCTGCACATAGGACTACTGCTTCAGGTAATCCATGAGCTGATCCATCTTTGAATCCTTGGGAGCTTCATGAACAATAGGTTACTTTTCTTCCTTGGTACCCGATGATGTACCACCATAAAAATTTCTACCCTGTGAATACCGATTCCCTTGATCAAATCTGGGTTTTGTATACTCCTCGGCTCTTTGATCATCTCTCCAACGAAAGTTAGGATGACGCCTCCACCCAGGATTGTAGGTTTCTGAATGAGGGTCAAACCTATCTTGCCTTGGTCAAAATCCCGAGATCTCACTTACTTGCTCACTTTGGACATGGTAGCAAAATTCTGAAGTATGAGTATATTCCCCACAAGTGACACACATCACTGGTGATCGCTGTTCTGTTTGCTCCTTTTTCATCAAAACATCCAGCTTCTTGTTAAGTGCTTCCATATTTGTCGTGACATCTCTTTTCCAAGCATTATCAATTCCCAACACTTGCACTCCAATTGGCGTGTCAGACCCGGCTTGTACCTTTGACCCCTTAGCTAACTGTGCTAACAATTCCCATGCCTCATCATGCTCTTTAGCCAAGAATGTACCCCCCAAGGCTGCTGTGATCATGTTTCTACTCTCTTGGCTTATACCATCAAAGAAGTTCTTCACTAACATCCACTTGGGTACCTCATGATGTGGACATGCCCGTAGCATCTCGTTCAATCGCTCAAAAGCCTCATGAAATTGTTCCCCCGGCTTCTGCTTAAAACTAGTGATGCTATTCCTCTTTTCAGTGGTCTTACTAATCGAATAAAACTCGTTGAGGAAAGTTCTCTTCATCTCCTCCCAGTTACGAATACTGTTAGCTGGTAGAGAAGTGAACCAGTGTTTAGCTTTATCTTTAAGAGAAAACGGGAACAATCGTAGTTTGAGAGTGTCCACGGGTTGTCTTTGCACTCTATTAGCCTTGCAAATCGCTGAGAATTCGGCTAGATGATCGTATGGCTCTTCACTCTTTGTTCCATGAAAATGAGGATTGACGGTGAACAAGTGAGTCTTTATCTCCGGTTCATTCTCAATTTCAGGATACAGAATCGGCGACATATCAGGAACATCACCCGGTCTGTAATGGGACTCCACAGTCCTCCTATCATCAGCCATCTTTACGTTGGGTTCGGTATCACTTTCAGGTTCCTCTGAATGTATGGATTGCTCTTCTGAATCAGATGACTCCAGTGTACTTGGATTACCACTAGTCTCACCACTAGGCCAATAACCTCTATGTAACTTCCTCAATGAACGAGCAGTCCTTTCAATCTCTGTCTCGTGTTGCAATGGAGAAGTTCGCATTGAATAACGAGTATGCATATACCTGAGATACACACACACACGTGAAAGATTCTGAACTTTGCTGTTCAGAATGTTAAAGAAAATAAAAATGCTGAAAATTAAACGAAAATAAAATAAAACCAAATTAACTAGCTACTATAAACAATGATATTTACAGAAACAGTTAATCCAAAACTATTTTAACAAGCGCTGCCGTTCCCCGGCAACGGCGCCATTTTGATTGACACAGTCGTATGAGTATCAAAAATAACCCAAAAACACTATATAGATAGGGTAAGTGGGATCGAATCCACAGGGAATGTTAGGTTTCTAAACTAGTCTGAACACTGTTTGGATTGAGTTTGAAATCATTCGCTTTGAACTAATTTCGTACTGTAAAATACTATTGTAGCAATGTCACACACAACAATTGAATTTAAGAAGTTTCACTAGAGGAAAGAGGGTGTTTGCTCTCTCGTTATACATACTATGGCAATTCTGAATGTTATGGATTCCATTTACATGAATTAATACGGATTTACAACTTATGCTCCGAAGACAACGTATAGCAGTCTATTGATTGTCTTCCTCCCTTATAGAAAGTGGGCACAACCAATGACATGGATATCAACCGTTCCAGATAAACTCATTGTTCATTCACATATATTCATGCAAATATAATCCCTTTTACAATTTCCATATAAATGAATTGGTTTTCACAACAAATACTCTAAAGACGTAGTATGCAACTTCTATTAATTGTCTTCCCCACGTTAATGAGCCGGCACAACTAATGATATCACTATACCCCGTTATACACAATACCCATTGATCACAAGTATTCATTCATTCCCAAATAAGATCCACAACCCCTTAAAGCACGAATGGAAACTGAATTTAATTAAACATTCATTCACACCATAGTATGCAAACTAAAGAACAAACACCACAAAGTTTTTAGCCAAGCATGGCTTGAACTAACATACTAACAATGTCAAACATTGATGAAAACATTAAAGCTACCAATAATGTGTAAATACAATCGATTGGACGCCAACGCTTGATTATTGTTTGATTCCGGTTGCTTTTCTCCTCTGGTTCGCCTCCCAAAATCTCCCCTTTGTGTGTGGAACTCCAAAATTGCGACCCCTTCCAACTGGTAACTTCCGTCCTAAAAAACTGAAGCTTCCGCACAACAGCCGCACCAGCGTCTCTGCTGGCGTCTGGGACGCTGGTTGGGACGCCGCCTTCACTGCGTAGGACGCTCAGACTCTGTAATGAGGAGTTTTGAGCGTTGCCTCGGCGTCTGGGATGCTGGCTAGGACGCCCTGCACGAAATCCTCACTCCAGCTACCATTTTTTCCTTACTTTCTCACAAAGCAACTGAAATCGCAAAAACCTACATTAGCAGTACCAATTATCTCACATTTGCACATTAATAATAACAAAAACACAAGAAAATAGAGGTGATTTATATCACTGATCACTATCGCGTTCCCAGGTGAATTCTAGACCGCATCTAGATTTCCATCTGACTTTCACAATAGGAATACGACTTTGCTTTAATATGAAAGCCAGGAAGAGGGAATTGATGCATATGAAAGCCGTGAAGTGATACTGATGTGGATCCGACTTTATATCGGGCCATGATCGGGTCACTCATGTATTTAACTGCTTCTAGACCTGACATTATGTTTGCTCTGTGTATTTGTGCTAGGTTTCAAGCAAATCCAGAGCAGATGCATATGAAAGCCGTGAAGCGAATTCTGAGATACCCGAAGTCGAAACCGAAGCTAGGACTTTGGTATCATGCTGATGGAGATCTGGAATTGGACGCATACACGGACTCTGAATATGGTGGATGTAGATTGAACCGGAAATCAACAACTAGAGGTTGTCAGTTCCTTGGAGGGAGGCTCGTATCCTTGCAATGCAAGAAACAAACATCGGTAGTCGTATCAACGTGCGAGGACGAGTATGTAGCTGCTGGTAGTTGTTGTTCACAGGTTTTGTGGATACAACAACAATTGCGGGATTACAGTTTGACTCTGATTAGGATAGATAATCAGTCAACAATTGCTATAACTAATAATCCAGTTAAACACAGTAAAACAAAGCACAAAGACATAAGACATCATTTCATACGTGATTGTGCTGAAAAGAATTTTATAAAACTGGTAAAAGTTGCAACGGAAGACAATAATGCAAATTTATTCACTAAAGCATTTGATAAGTCGCACTTTGAATTGTTAGTTCAACTAAATGGTATGCGTAATCCAGAGTAACTTGACCTTAGTAGCTTTTCTTTCTTTATAAAGTAAGTTAGTAGTTTAGTAGATTTTCATTCTTTTTATAGTAACTTAGTAGGTTAGTTTATCAGCTTATTTATCTTAAAAGTGAAAAGCAAAAAAGAAAGAGAGAGAAAATAATAAAATATTTCAAAAAAAGAGAATATCGAAAAATGAGTTAAGTCTTAGAATCATAGGTTCAAAGTGACGAAAATTAGCACCGTCTAATCAAACTCTAAATGTTGAGCTTTCACACATAATGCACTATAAATTCTAAAGTGTTATGCACATTCTTGTCTGATATGTTGGTAGGCATAATGCACAAAGGGAATGCTAACAGCTAATAAAACATACAAAAAATGTCATATGTGTAACTAACTTAGATGTATGACCAAAAGGTCTTAATTTCTATGTTAGAGACACACAGACAATGATTGTAAATAAGGTATGCAAATTTATCTAGGGGATGTATAGCAACATCAAAATACATCTTAAACAAAGAAAGAAAAAGGTTTGAAAAGAAAAGGAAGTCAAAACAAGTCGCTTTGTTGTACGTATGTACATACCTGTCACCTCTATTTTGACTTAAGCTAGCAAGACAAGTCACTTTGTGGTACGTGAGTACAGACCTGTCACCGCTGTCATGCTAACTTAATAGGAACTCTAAGACAAACTAAGACACTCTGTTGTATGTAAATACAGAACTGTGTCCGACGTTTGCCTTTTAAAGAAAACTTGAAATACCGAAATGTTATAATCATTGTGTGTCTGCCTTGATCATAGAAGTATATCTAAGTATGGGACACGTAAGGTAGTTTCTTGATAAATAAAAAGGCCAAAGGAATTTCCAAAGTGTTGATTGTTTAAAGGTAAAAACATACCGACAATCGACTTGGAATGTATAGCACGACAAACAATCAAAGAAATAAACATTCCTAAGTTTGATACTGAAATACTGAAAGTGCGTGTGACATCGCTAACTGATTGTACCTTCTTTGACTATCTCGCAAAAATATGCTGTTAGTCTAAGTTTTATTTTTAAAGTATTTTTTTTAGTTAATGTAATTCAATTTAAGGTTATTTTTAGTTTATCTTATTTTATTTTGAGTTATTTTGTTTTATTTTATTTTAATAAATAGGAAAAAGGTAAGAGTTACTAGGATGCATATTTAGTTGAAGAAACAAATATTGCGTGAAAACCTGTAGCTTAGTGTGAATGTTTTTGTAAAGTTGAAAAGATTCCGTTTAATGATAAAGTTGAAAAAGTTGGATTTTATTCAAGAATTTAAAAAATTTTCAGTTAAGTTTGAATACCAGACAAGTTTGAAGTTACCTTCGAACTTGCTGGAAGTTCGAACTTAAGCTAAGTTCAAAGGTGGTTGATATAAATAGGTCAACAGTGTCTCATTTAAGTCATCTACCCTTGAACTTCTTCCTTCATACTTCGAACTTATCACTTTTCTGAATTTGTCACTATTTCTCAAAGTTTGCTACAGTTTCTCGAACATACATATACATTTTGGTGTATTGAACAAGCTAATACTAATTAAGTGTTAGTTTAGGACATTTTTGTGGCTAAAATCGACTATTCTGAGGTTTTGTATCATTTAAAACTAGGAGACTTCAAATCACAAGTTTTAAAAGCAACAACTTAAAATTAAAGATACATAACTTTGATTAGAACCTATTAGGACTAGATTACACTATTAATTAAGTCAAACGGGGTTAAAATCATGAGTTTGATGTTGAAAGTGACCGACTTCGAACTTGTTTTTCAGGTTCGAACTTGTCAGAAAGTTCGAACTCGTTGAAATATCTATAAGTTCGAATTCAGTCATGTTTGAATGGTTGTCTTGAACTTAACTAAGTTCAAATGGTTGTCTCCAAGTTAACTAAGTTCGAATGGTTTTAAAATCTCAAATTTGTGTAAGTTCGAATGTGTTCAACTTTGAACTTAATCAAGTTCGAAGTTGTACAAGTTCGAATGACACAAATTTAATTTTAAATTAATTTCTAACTTTTTAATTGTCATTTGTGTGCAGATATGGGTGATAGAGCCTTTTACAATAAGCATAATATGGTTATGGCCGTCGATCTCCAGTTGCCGGAGGCTCAGGCATACCGTCAAATGATCGAATTTTTGACGCAATTAAGAGTCTCGTATGCGCTAACGCACAATCTGCCGGTTATTCTCAGCTATGTGAGACAATTCTGGCAATATTTACAAGTGGACTGCTCAGTAACTCCTACCGTTCTGCGTACGAGAGTAGGAGGACGTCCAATCGCATTCTCTGCTGAGCTTCTACGTCAAATTTTGCAGTTCAGAACAGAAGAACAGGAAGCCTGACCGATCGATTTTCGAATGCCCATAAGGCAAGCTGCCTTTCTGCGAATGGGTTATGCTCACGACATAACAAAGGCGTCGTATGTGAAAAGCGGGTTAATCGGCCAGTAGAGATATTTAGTTCACGTAATCATGGCGTGCTTTGCACCAAAGGAAGGAGGATTCGACATGATGGTGTCAAAGCTGCAGTCTGCATTGATTGCACTGGTCTACAATAAAGCGTTCAGCTTCTCCGAAATGTTCTTCGGGGAGTATGTTCATCAGATTACTGGCCCCGCTAGAGAAAGATTTTTAATGTACCCTCGCTTCATAATGTTGATTATTCGTCATTTCTTGTCAGATTTGCCACTGCTGCCTGTGCAAACTGGCGTTGCCATAATAGATAAGCGAATATTTGCCGACTGCCAGTCCCATAATGCTCGAAGGGCTGAGCAAGTCAGGCCACATGTTGCTCCTCTTTTCAGTGTCGTTATTGATCTACAATTTGTTTCTTCCGAAGGGGATGACTGGATTGGTGAAGCACCCCAGCAACAACCGCAGCAGAAGCAACCCCAACAGTCACAAGCACCGGCCAGCTGAACTCCGGTTGCTCGATCCATTCCCCGTTCCCGTTCCACTGCAGAGGCAGGAGGGCCATCAACATCATCTGCCCAGCTTGATCAGAGGGAACAGACGCTAGAGGAAATTGGCAAACAAGGAGCCGCTGCTCAAGAGAGTGTAGCTGAACAATTGGTTCACGAAATTTTGGAACCCCCAACTTTCATAGAGGACATATTTTGAGAAATTGATGAATATCAACCTCCTGTTGCCGAAACTGAAGGCACAGAAGGTCGTGAAGAAGGAGCAGAGACTCAGGAAGAGGTTGAAGGTCAAGTAGAGACCGCCTCTGAATCTGAATCTGAATCGAGCTCAGAAGAGGCAGAAGCTGAAGATCCAGCTGTTACTATTGGAAGATATGGATCTAGAGTTGTTGTCAGCAGGAGAAAGATGACACGTCCTGCACTTCGGGACGAAGTGGAAGGAGATACTGATTTCATTTTAAAAGAAGAAGCAACAATTGCCACTCAACAAAGGGCAAAAAGACAATGCTTAAGTCCGGGAGTTCCGTCTACTTCTAATGCTCTTCCACCTGCTACAACCACCGCTCCATCCACATCCGCCGCCGCGCCATCCACATCCACCTCGATTCCATCAACTTCCACTCCATTCATTGAAAATTAGTAGTTTACGGAACTGAAAAGCAAACTAGACTTCCAGACAGTCCAAATATTCCAGCTATCTCAAGGTGTGAACGAGTTGCAGCAGCATAACTCGAGGTTGGAACAAAAAAATGCCAAGTTACAGACGACAGTGGCGGCTCAACAAGAAGCGCTGATGACTTAGGAGTCTCATATACTGACTCTGCTAACGCTGGTGGAGCAAATTATGAAAGATCTACGAGCTCAGGGGGAGGGCAGTTGTCAATGAGATGAGTTAAGGGGAGTAAGAAGAGATGATGATGAGGGAGGTGACCCCAGCAAGCAGAAAGACAGTGAGCGAGCAGATCTATCTCAACATATAGCTCAGCAAACTGATATTCAGGGGGAGCCTAGGTTATCGGGGACAGGAGGAAGAGAAAATCAGGACAAAGGCAAGGCTTCAGAGGCGTCAGAGTCATTTGATCAAGAAATAATTGGATCCTTGGCCAATATAGATGATGATGATGAGATAAATTTTGATTTTGAAGATGAGTTGGAAGAACTCGAGGAATGAGAATTTATCCCAGAGAATATTCCTGATTGGAGCCCGAACGATGAAGTATTCGTTGATGAAGAAGATGAAGCCGACAAGTTCGTCATCCGGGGTCAGACAATTACTGAGCAATACGTAAACAGAGACCAGAATACGATAGACTTAGACGTTTTGAAGTCAAGAATAAATGATGATTCGGAAGATGATGATGCTCAAGAAAAGGAGAAAGAACAAAAGAATGAAGAGAAGAGGCAGCTCTAGTTCAGAAAAGAAGAAAAGAAGTATGAATTAGCTGTAAAAGAAAGAATCAGATTTCCAAGTCCAAGAAAACTGTCTGGAGGCATTCTCAGTTGGTTCTTCGATAGAGAGTTGCAACTTTTTGTGCTTAAGAGAAGAGACAGGCTGCAGTATTTGAAGAAAAAGCTAAAAGTCTTCAATACACTGCCGAAATGCAAAGTCAAAGAACTGGCATGGAAGAATCTGATAAACCTAGGAGATGACCAATACGTTGAAGTGATAGCGAGAATTATAAGAAAATAAGGTCGATCTGGAAGGTTTGAAAGAATAAAGCCAAGGGAAGGAAAGAGAGTAATGGATGAATCAAGAATAGATCCATTGACTTGAAAACCTTGGATGAAGATGTTCTATAAACCAGTTCGATGTCTGAAGAAGGTTCCATTGAAGCCAATGCCACAGGACGTTCTTCAGAACATGAAGTGGTGGTTTGTCGACAATGAAATAGCAGAGGCAGTGATGGAAGATCATGAAGACAGAGTTATTTTAAAAGTATATGACCCTCTACACCTTGTAAACCTGTCTCAGGGCGACTTACAGAAACTTCATGAGCAGCCAATCTATTTTCACGAAGGTTGGAGATCTGAAGGTAGGAAGTACCAGAAGGTAGTTAAGGTTTGTATTGAACAGGGGTTATATGCTGGTAGCATTTTGAATAAGCCTGGTAATATAGATTAATTGAATATTTAGTTAGAAGCTATCGTCAAGGGGGAGTCTGTTAGTGCATCATGTGTGATGATAACAGTCTAAGTGTAGATAGTCTTTGGTAATAGTTCAGGCTTTGTAATTACCATTTAATGCATATGTTAGATATTGGTTACGTATGTATTAGCTTTTTTGTGATTGATGTTTACTTAAGTTCAAAGATGAGTTCAAACATAAGTTCAAATGTAAGTTCAAACATAAGTTCAAGAACAAGTTCAAAGACAAGTTCAAAAATAAGTTCAAAGGCCAGGTTCGAACTTGTAGTGGACAAGTTTGTGGGCATGGGCCTAAACGAACTTTTGTGGGCTAAGTTCAAACTTAGGCTCCATAATTAAGATTTAATCAGTTTTGATTAAGGACTTTCGCAGAGATTAACACCCAAAGCTCGTAATGTGCACTACGAACTTGTGAGTATTTCAGAGAGTCGTTCGGAGAGATTCACGTGTTTGGACGTTCGTTGTTGACATCTATCATTGTGATAGTCTCCATGTTTCCGTGTGTGTGATCGATCTATTAAACCCCTAGCGAGGATTCCGCACTCATTGGACGGTGTCGCGTCAAGATCAGATCCGTAGGTAGGTGACCTTGCAATCTTGTTGTGAAGAAACTCGATGTCGTCTATATTTGCATAATCAAGATCACTTTCGTGCAATTCTTAAACCGTTCCGTCTTCTCTGAGCACTTCAAACGCAGGAGTGAATACCCAGACTCTTTTGAACATGTGGATGTTATTGATCTTTACCATCTTTGATTTAGACCAATATTTTCTTTTATCCCTCTTTTCCCTCAGCATCATCTGATTATATTATGCTTGTTCTGCTCGAGATGCATCGGTCATGACCATTAGAAGACGTCTGCTGAAAGCCCCCAACCTCTTTCTAAATACCATTTTGAATCTTTCTTCTAAGAACGGGTTTTGAAACCGTTCAGCCGGGAACTTTCTCAAGAACTCTTCCAACCCTTGGACCGGAGGCTCTTCTAATTCAGTGAGAGGAGGTTCCAGTAGTTTCAAAACTCGAGACCTCCGGTCTTGTCTCATCTCTTCTCTGATCTCTACATCAAGAGATTGCACACCACCCTTGGAGTACTACCGGACCCAATCAACGTCTGTCATGTCGTACGTTGAAGTGATGTCTCTGGTATTAAGGCGATCTACAGTTCTGGGCCCTGATGATTCGGCAGTATGAGCTGGTGGAATCGATTGAGCTGGAAGGGTTGGTTGGACTGTTGGGGAAGGTTGAACTGATGGGGTTTCTTGGACTGTAGGAGTGCTTTGGATTGATGAGGTTTCTATGGGAGTAGGGGATGTGGTTTGGATTTAAGGGATAGTTTCTTCTTGAGGCGCTTGGGTTGGGGAATTAAAAAATTCAAACGAGGAAGATGATTTTTGCGCTTGGATAGTTCCTGAGCCTCAGACCTCTGTTCCCCTGACCCTTGTATATTCGCTCCCTCAAATTCGGCTCCCCCTACAACCATGATCAGGTCCTCAGACTGAATTTTCTGGCGTTTCTCCCCCTCATGGCGATCAAGGTCAGCTTGATGACGGCATTGTAGCTCTATTACGGCAGACTCAAGACGGTCCATTCTAGAGTTGAGCTACTACTGGACTTGAAGAATTAAACGAGTTAGCGCGTCTATCTTGTCTAAAAAGTCTGAAAGCTATGATTGGACTGAACGGGGTCCTGGTGGAGGCAGATCCTCAGAAGCGACACCCTTACCCTTAATAAATGAGAGAAGAGCGGTATTTTTTTTTGTCAGCAGCCTCCTTCTGGGCATCCAGGTCAGCCCGGGCGACAACTCTGGCAGCACGTAAAGGGGTCGTTAACATCTCGAGATTAATCTCGTGATGGCTTGAAGTTGAAGACTTTGATGACGCAACTTCCGGTCTTTTTTCCATCACTTCTGGCTCCACAGCGGGATGCGCAGATTCGGATGTTTGTGGAGCTGGCACGAAGGCCACTCATTCAGGGAACACCACGAAGGTGTCGTGCATTGTGTGTGGGGGTGGGGAGTGAGCTGTGGGCGAAGGAAGTTTTGTCACTTAGGGTGAAATGTGACCTATTTCAACATCACGACTCTCCGAGTGAGAGGGTGATGGAGTATGTGGTAAATCCCCATGGAATGAGTAATGTCCTTTTGAGAGGACATTAAGTGGGTGGTGGGGATAGATTCGACCATTGGACTGATGGTCTTTTGATTGGTTGTCTGGCTGATAGGGCTTAGGTCTCCCTCAGATGTTACCTTGAGCCCTCAAAAGACAGAGACGGTCGATTCACAATCCGCCGTCTCTGCTTCCTCACCTACAACTCCATCTCTTACATGAACAAACTCCCTCTCACCCATACCCGATGTTTGTTGAACTTCCAACTCATCTCCCTGAGCCTCACTCACTCTAGCCTCAATTTCGGATTGGGTAGGCTCGTGACTGAGCCTCATCCGGATAGAATTCCCTGACATATTCCCTTACCCGATCTGTTTGCACTGCTCTCTGTAGTAGAGACAGTGGAATTGGCATTACCGGGACTGTGGGAGTCCCCTTCGGAAGGTACAACTTTTGAAATTTTGTTGTCATATACACGTCGGCCTCGCGCTCATGGATGTCCTCGTCATTGTCCATTGCGTACTGAATAATCAGCTGTAGGAAATTCTGGAGAGGTATGCATTTGCGTCCACGCTTTGTTCCTCTCTCCAGGTTGACTCTCTTTAATTCTTCAAATAGAAAAGCAGCATAATCGCAATGTCGGTCGTAGGCGAATGCTACAAACATTGCAAGGACTTGTATGGATGCTGAGTCATGACCATCTTGTTTTGCGGTGAATCACTTGTTGATTATGTGAAAGAGAATTCTACAATGTGCCTGAAGGTTCTTGGTACGGAATTCTGATGGCTTTGTTAGAGGGTCATCATATCCAAAAGACTTGATCTTTTCCAATGTTTCTAGAAGAGACGGGATAGGGGCAAAATGAAGTCGGCATACGGTATAGGCTTCGACTGGTAGGCGTAGAATGTGGCGGATGGCTGCGGTTGTGATCTTGACAGGGACACAGTCAATGGTTGAGGTGAAGTATGGTCCGGCATCAGATATGAACTAAAGATGATGCCAGAACTGTTGGAGTTATATTTGTGGAACAGAGATGGCGGTGGATAATGAGTAGTATATGGGGTGGTTTTTGAGAATATCAAAAGCATTATTCTCGGTTTCACGGTGAATGGTTGATACGTCGAGTTGCGAGTTATGGGCAAAGAACTTGACGAACTGGGATTGGGGAGCGATGAATTCTTCTGGTAGTTGGGCGTTGATATTTGTTAGTGCATCCCGTGTGACGATAGCAGTCTTAGAATAGACGATATTTTGTATTAGTCCAAATGTTCGTAATTTCATATTAATACATGTTTGTTATATGTTTGATATATGTTTGATATTTATTGTATATATATATTTGAACTTGGTTGTTATTGATGTTTTACAATAAGTTCAAACATAAGTTTAAAGGTAAGTTCAAACATAAGTTCAAAGGTAAGTTCAAACATAAGTTCTAGAACAAGTTCAAAGACAAGTTCTAGAATAAGTTCAAAGGCCTGATTCGAACTTATGGTGGACAAGTTCGTGGGCTTGGGCCTTCTCGAACTTGTCAAAGGCAAGTTCGAATCTGATGCCTATAATTAAGGTTTAATCGTTTTTGATTAACAACTTTTGCAGAATTAAGCATTAGGGCGATTACGAACTTGCAGAGGCATTTTGGTGTGTTCTTGGAGAGAATCACGTGTCGGGACGTTCGAGTTTACGTCTATCATCGTGTGTGTGATCGATCCATTAAGCCTCTAATGAGGATTCCACACTCGTTGGACAGTGTTGCGTCAAGATTGGATCCGTAGGTAGGTGACCTTACAAGTTATATCAGAGACATAAGGGTGTTCATTGTGTTCTTCGTGTTCATATTCAACATTCTTGGTTTCTTGGCGTTTTGGATGGAAAAATCACATCTTTTATTAGTTTTTCGAGTTATACAAGCATGATAAAGGATAAAAGTTCACATTAGTTTCTATTTTAATCGAAATCATAGTTTTTAATCCTAAAAACTTTGGTTTAAACAGAAAACTTGAAAAAAATCAAACTTTTGGCCATTTCTCGAACTTGCGGCGCTTGAACATAGGAGGTATTAGGGTTTATTCGAATTTCTCAAAAAATTCAAACTTGTCAGAAAATACGCTCCTCTCAAATTTGATATAGGGCTTCATTCGAATTTGGCTGAGATTCGAACTTCCTAGCATTTGAATTTTTCAGATCTCGAATTTGTCAGAAATCTCAAACTTGTCAGACCTTCGAATTTGTTGATTTCGAACTTAAACAATTTTGAATTTAATTTCAAACGAATTTATTTTTTAACTAATTCGAACTTACCTAAGTTCGAAAGGGTTTATTTTAAATTAACTTTAAATTAAATTACCTAGGTTCGTATATAAAAAGTTTTGAAAGGATGACTAGTCTGCAAAAGTTGATCGAAATGGACCACGAGATTGGCAAGGCAAATTCTCCGCCAAAATTGATGAGGTTGGAAGACTACTACTGGTGGAAGGATAGGTTTGCCGATTTCGCGCGTTTCAACGACATGCGAATGTGGATCTATATCGACGAGGGATACATTACACCTACTCAAGAGTTTGATGGCCGTCAGAGAGTCTTGACATATAAGAAAATGAAGGATGATGACAAGAAACTGTATGAGGCCGAAAACAGAGCATTTTCAATCATTCGTATGGCACTACCTCAGGAGATTCTACACACCTTACAGAATCATCGTACTTCTAAAGAGCTATGGGATGCTCTCAAGAAGAGGTGTGAGGGAAATCTGAGGGTTCATAAAGGTAGGACCGAGATGCTAAAACAGCAGTTTGCAATTTTCAAGGCATTGAAAACTGAAAAGGTGGATGAGACAATTACGAGATTCTACCACTTACTGACAGAGCTGGATAATCACGATGTCGAGTATCGTGAATTTGAGAAGATAGAGAAACTTCTTGATGCTTTACCCGCGAAGTGGGAAATGTACACAACACTTATAAAGCATGATGAAGAAAAATTCGAAACTCTTACTCTCGAAGGAGTTATTGGTACGCTGAGGGCTTACAACTTTCAGATACTTAAGAAGGAGAGGGAATATGATGAAGTCCAAGATCCAGAGATGTATTTTGGAAAGAGAAAACCCTCTATCGCTAGTGAACTGAAAACAGCTAGAGCTTTATTCTCGGGTGAAGCGTCTATCCCAGTGGAGGTAGAAGACACAGGCAGTCGGGCATTCTTAGGTTATTCAGAACCGGAAGATAAACAAACGCACTCAGCATCTACTTCTCAAAACTACACAAAGATGCCTATGAGTGCACAATCAGCCGAGGCTCATCTGAATATTTTTGCTTCGTTTGTTGCAACATATGGAAAATGTGTACAAGGAAAAATTGACGATCCTGCATTATAGGAAGAGGACTACTGTCAAGATCAAAATCACTACCTAAGATTAACTGGTTTGAATTAATCAGAGTATAAACCAATAACCTTGTATTGAATCAAACTCCAATTAAGAAATTTGCAGAATAACACTTAATTGTTTTAAGAAAAGCTTTCAAAACAAATAATCACATAAACACAATCAATAATCAAAAACCACTTGTATTGCCAACCTCAATGATTACAATCACCTCTAATCTGTTTGATTAGACGAAGAACGCAGATTGTTCTTAGGGTTTTTCAACCTTAGAGGCTTATGAAAACTTAATCAGAAAGACAATTACAACTAAATAAACTTGTACGTGCAGACTTACATTAGAAAAACCTATTCTATGTATATATATTCCATTCAGATTTGTTTCTTTGATAAACTCTGATTTCTCTGACAGTAGATATCCTTGAATCTTAAAATATATCTTTTCCTGAATATCAGCACTTTCTGTTTATTGTGCTGTTGAGCAGCTTGAAGTCTATCTGTTGAGCAGCTTAAGTTTGAACACTGACAGCTTGAACTTTTGAACTAGCAGCTCGAACTTCTTCAACTAACAGCTTGAACATTGTACTTACACAGAAAATCTACTAACAGTTTGAGAAATCTAACTAACAGCTTGACATACGTAGAATATTTCCCAACAATCTCCTCCTAACTTAAATTCTTTACACAAGACTTTAAGTTTTTGTACAAATAAGGAAATAAAACAAAGTAAAACTGTTATCTACAAACTAAGGCATCCAAAAACTTACAATTGTGAAAGTTTCTTATTAACTGCCTTCAAAAATTCTCTTTTCAAATCTTCTCTATCACAGTATATCTTCCCTGAGCACATTTGTACCAACCATGCCCTTGGAAGATCAAAAAATTCAAAATTGAAGAACATGCTGGATCCATTTGCAAATCTGAGTCTGTATGTCTTTCAATTTACATACAGATCAACCTGTGCAATCTTCATCTCCTTGGCATCTTCTATATCTTTTATGATTGACTTTTGATCAAAAATGCTTTTTAAATCTTTTATAGCCTGCTTGACCTGTGGAAGTGAAGACCTGACTTGACTCACAGATCCAACATGATGCATTCTGGTAAGCTCATCCCTGGTCATCCCTTGAACTACGTGCATTATACTCTTATATTCTTCCTCAGGATCAGCTTCTCTTCTGACTACAAAATGACATTTTAAGTCAATGTCATCCATTGACTTAGCATACTAGTATGTAATAGGAGGTTTTGAGAAGTCATGCTGGTCGAGCGTCTTTTCAATCTCCATCACCTTCTGAAGTTGATGTTCAAACAGCAGCCTATTTACCTGATCAAGCTTTGCTTGAGAGATTGCTTCTGATTGAGGATTAGTAACAACAGCTTGAATAGGTGGAGAAGGATCACTGACACCAGCTTGACTTGGTTCCTGTTGCATTTGGACTTGATGAGAGACTTTGTCAATCTTTCGTTTTTCCATCTCCTTATCATGAATCTCTTGCAGCCTCTCTGTATTCGTGGGCTGAGCCATCTTCTTTGAAATTCCAACTGAATAGGCAAAATTGATACAAAACTTTCTGTGTTCTGCCTTTGAATTCCCAGTTGCCATTTTCCTTTTCTTCTCATTTTATTTAACCACTAACCCTCTTAGGTAATCACCTAAGGTTTCATCATCTTGCATTGGAGCATGTGTTTGCTGGTCCAGGAGTTCATCTTGTTCCTCTGCTAAGTTTCTGGCAAATTCAGCATCATGAGCAACCTGGGCATCTCTAGATGAAATTTGTGCTTTGGAGATTCTATGAGGATGCCCTTGCCCTTATCCTTGGTTGCAGAACTTGTAGCTTGGACTGTACTGACAGGAGCTTGATTGCCTTCTCGGATAACAACTCCTTTTGTTCTTATGTGAGCAGCTTGAGTTTCTAGGCTAACAGCTTGAGTAGCTATTGGGACTGTTAGCCTAGAATCTTGGATTATTGGAGTAGGAGCTGGAGCTGCTTGGACTGAACTAGGGATCTCCTGGTTCTCCCCCTTTTTGGATGCATTGGTTTGGTCAGGAGGACCTAGAACCTTTGCCATTAGGGTTCGAATCATCTTCTCAAGTTGAATGATTTTATCTCCACAGAGGGTGAACCCTTTATGTAAGTAATCCATTCTTTGATTCTGAGCTGTAACTATCGGTTGAAGTGCTCTGATTTGTGCCCCCTTTGCAGCAATATTGGACTGATAATATTCCAATACTGCCACAACAGGTTTCAGCTGAGGATCCGTTAAAAGCATAAGTTGCATACTAGCCTCAAGATCAGCAAAAGAGTGTGGTGTTTGTGATCTATCACTGGCAGGTATTCCAGAAGTAGAAACCTCTGGGCCCCTTTGTTCTGGGTTCTGGGGACTTCCAGAAAGTGCTTGCACACCCTTGGTTGCCATGGGTGTAGTCTTAATGATGTTGACACTGTCCTGTGCCTCTTGTGCAGAAACAGTAGTAGTTTCAGCCATAGAACCCATATGGACATCCTCTGTTTGGATGTCCACCTCCAAATTGAGGATGAGAGTGTCCTCAGTGGTTGCCCTTTGGATATTCTGTGCAGGAGTGTCCTCCTGCACAGGGACATATGGCTCTTGTATTTGCGCTGAGGAGGAAGGAGCTCCTGAAACCCTTTTTCTTTTCTATAGTAAGAGTGGGGATGTGGGTTTGACAGAAGGTTCAGATGGATTATTTGTATCATGATGAGTGGGTTGGGGTCCTTGGGGTGAAGCAGTGATGTTAGGCTGAGCCTGCTTAGGACCCTCTCCTCTGTTTAGTGGAATGATGCCCAGCATTGCAGAGGGCAATGGGACATCAACGCTCAAAAAATTGGCACTTGATTTTAAAAGAGGTTTTATAGTTGGTAAACAGTGCCTATGGGAAACATGAATCCTTTTATGTATATTGAAATTACTGCAAGTTCTTGCAATAATCTCAGCCAAAAAATCTAGGATATATCAAAAATTTCCCATGCTTTAGGGAATGATGCCTTAACATACCTTGAAAAATCATATTAGAAAAATTGAACTGTTGGCCGGTAGATAAACACACTAAGGCAGTGGCTATGTTTGAAGAAAATTCAGACCAACCAGTTCTTTTAGGGCTTATACATTGCTGGATAATATGTACAAGATATTTCCACTTAGGGGCAAAATGAGTTTTAAAGAAAGTATACGAATCAGTAGGGCCCCTATACCCTATAGCAAAAAGGCCTTCATGTAAGGCAGTAAGAGATAGATCGGTTATACCTGTGGCATCTTGAAGATGCAAGTGTTGGCGTATGATGTCCTCAGTGTTGGTGACAGTGGTTCCATCGATCTTGGATGTCAAAGACGTGACTCCATTAATGGTTTGGATAGAGGCATGTTTCCAAAATTGCTCTATATGAGATATGTATATTGTGGGGTTTATGTTGAGAGCATGATGAATGTGGGAACTTCGAAGGATGTCCATCATGTCGTGGAATGGTTGAAGGTCAGTGTGTTTGAGAGAATAGGGAAGACAGTTATGTTCTTTGACAAACTCCATTGACGATCAATTGGTGATTTAGGGTTTCAGAGAAGTGTGTGTGAATCGCTCAGAGAGAAAAGAAAGGTCGTGGAAGATATTTTGCAACTGGTAGTTACAATTGAACGAAACTGGGACCTTTAAAGGTTTCGAAAATATCTAATCCCGCGCACACACTTATGGAAGTTACCAAATTACCCTGCACACTTTGACAGATCAAGTGAAACAACTAGCAGTCCGAGGAAATGAACTAGCTTGAGAAAAGACTCAAGCTGTTAGTTTAAAAGTAAGCATATTCGAATGAAACAGTGTCTCCCTATTAAACAAGCATATGAAATAGATATATTTTTCATAAAATAAGAAAGAATGATGAAAAACAAATTAATCCATATTAACCATTCCAATATTTGATACTAGGAAGGTGAATCTTCCTACATCAAATGGTTTTGTAAATTATCATCTAACTGATCATCATTATGAATTTTGGTAACTGGGATTAAATTCTTCTCACTACAGTCCCTTATAAAATGAAATCTGATGTCTATATGCTTGGTTTTGGGAAATTTCACTGGATTTTGTACAATGCTAATTGCACTTGAGTTGTCAATGTAAATAGGAGTGGATAGGAAATTCAGACCATAGTCTCTCATTTGATTCTGAATCCACATTACCTGTGAACAGCAGCTTGCAGCTGCTACATATTCTGCTTCTGTGGATGAGGTTGAGACAGTTGTTTGTTTTTGCACTGCCAAGAGACTAATCTTGCTCCTAGATACTGACATCCACCAGTTGTGGACTTTCTGTCAATTTTGCATCCTCCATAATCACTGTCAGAATAGGCTGTTAGTTCAAGAGGAGAGTCTTTAGGATACCAGAGGCCCAAATGTGGTTGGCCTTTGAGATATCTAAAGATTCTCTTAAAAGCAAACAGGTGTGATACTTTGGAGCACATTGAAACCTGGCACAAACACAAATAGCAAACATTATATCAGGTCTAGAAGATGTGAGGTACATAGGTGAACCTATCAAGGATCTGTATAGATGAATGTCCACATCGACTCCATCTTTGTCTGCATCAAGCTGCTTGTGAGTGTCCATTGGAGTACTAGCAACTTTGGTATCTTTGTAACCAAACTTTTCCAGTATGTCTTTAACATACTTTGATTGACTTATAAAAAGTCCAGTAGGCTTCTGCTTGACCTGCAATCCTAGAAAGATGGTGAGTTCCCCCATTGAACTCATTTGAAACTTTTTATGCATCAATGCCTCAAACTCTTTGCACAGACTGTCATTTGTAGACCCAAAGATAATATCATCAACATAAATCTGAACAAGTAGAATCTCAGATTTGATGGACTTTGTGAACAATATTTTGTCCAGAGTACCTCTCTTGAATCCATTCTGTAGAAGGTATGATGACAGAATGTCATACCATGCTCTAGGGGCTTGGTGGAGTCCATTGAGGGCTTTGTCAAACTTGTAGACTCTGTCTGGATAATTGTAGTCCTCAAATCCAGGAGGTTGACACACATAGACCTCTTCTTCAATTGTGCCATACAGGAAAGCAGACTTCACATCCATTTGATACACTTTAAACCCTTTGAAGCTTGCATAGGCTAGAAACAGTCTGATGGCTTCAATTCTTGCCACTGGAGCAAAGACATCATCGTAATCTATTCCTTCTTCTTGAGTGTATCCCTGTGCTACCAATCTTTCTTTGTTCTTGATGACTATCCCTCTCTCATCCTTCTTGTTTCTGAAAACCCATCTTGTACCAATTGCTCTCTTTCCTTTAGGAAGATCAACTAGAGTCCATACATTCTGAATCTTGAATTGCAGAAGTTCTTCCTGCATTGCTTCAATCCAAGATGGATCTTTCAATGCCTCTGATGCCTTTTTAGGTTCTAACTGTGACATGAAACAGGCATGTTCAAAGGCAGCTAGACTGAATTCTGGCACGGCTGATTCAGCATCAGTAGACTCTTTATGAACCATTGTCCTTGTCTGCACAGGAGTGCATGGATCACCCATTATCTGATTGAGAGGATGATACTTGTGAACTCTGAGTGTTGGTTCTCTGTCTGTCTGAAAAGAAGTTCCTAGATTTGTATCATCTCCATCAGGACCACTTGATAGTTCAGCTTCAGGAACAGCTTGACTAGAATCTGGGACTGTTTCCCTTTGTGATGGAGCTGCTCCCTCAGGACTTGGGATTTGCACTTCATAGTTTGGATTTGAATCATGTTGAGCATCCAGTACCCCTGGTGGGTCACAAGATAGAAGTGGTATGACCGTATACTCATCCTATTGACCAGAACCTTCAACAGTCTGAAACTTTGTGCCAACAGCTTGAATATTTGTGCTACCAGCATGAGAATTTGTGTTGGCAGCTTCAACCCTGTTTTCATCAGTTGCTGCAGTATACTCACCAAAGCTCAGAGAACTAGATAGTGAGTCTAAATCAAACAACCAATCAGGACCAGTGCCTTTGACATTTGCAGTGTTTTCATTAAATTCAACATTGGCACTTTCTTCATTGGTTTTAGACACACTGTTATATACCCTATAGGCTTTGCTTTGAGTGGAGTATCCTACAAAGAAACCTTCTTCAACCTTACTTTAAAACTTACCTAAGTGAGTCTTAGTGTGCAGAATGGTGCATGAACAGCCAAAAGACTTAAGATGGCTATTAAGGGGAGTCTATGATGGAATAACTCATATGGAGTTTTCCCTTGTGATTGAACAACCTGTACCCTATTTAGAACATAACAAGTTGTATTGACTGCTTCTGCCCAAAAGGTCATTGGTAGTTTGGAATTAGCTAGCATGGTTCTAGCAGCCTCAATTAAAGTTCTGTTCTTTCTTTCAGCTACACCATTTTGCTGTGGTGTTCTTGATGCACTATATTGCCTAGCAATACCTTTAGACTCATAGAAACTGTTTACGATATGGTTTTTAAACTCAGTTCCATTTTCTGACCTTATCACCTTAACTTTTAAATTGGATTGGTTTTCTATCTTAAGAATAAATGATTTAACTATCTCAACAGTTTCATCTTTAGACCTAAGAAAGTATACCCAAGTGAATCTGGTGAAGTCATCAACAATGACTAAACAGTTAGCCCTTTTATTCAAACTCAAAACAGATGTTGGACCAAAGAGATCCATATGAATAAGATGAAGAGCAGATGAGATTGAATTTACTTCTTTGCCTTATGAGAAGATTTGTGTTGCTTGCCTCTAAGACATGCTACACAATGATTACCACAAATGAACTCCTTTTGTGGTAAACGTCTTACCAAATTCTTTTTGACCAACACATTCATAGATTTGAAGTTCATGTGACACAGCCTTATGTGCCAAAGAGCAGACTCATTAGATGATGCTTTGGATATCAAACAGCTTAAAGTACTTGATTTGGATAAACGATCTGTGTCCAAACAGTAGACATTGTCCTTTCATGGTGTTCAAAGTAAAACAAGATTTTCAGGTATTTTAAAATCTTTTGAAAGAACAATGCAATCAGAATCTGTGAAGACAACAATATTGTGTTTATCATAGATTTGAGACACACTCAATAAATTGTACTTCAGCTGTTCAACATATAAAACATCATTGAAAAGCATATTGCCTGCTTTGACAGTACCTTTACCTGTTACCTTACCTCCCTTGGAATTTCCTCCAAATGCAACAAACCCACCTTCAAAGCCTTTGAAGTTTGACAAACAATCAGAGTTGCCTGTCATGTGCCTAGAGCATCCACTGTCCAAATGCCATCTTGTTTTATGTTGTGACCTGTGGTTGCCCTGCACAAATAAAAGCTTAGTTAGTAGTGGAGTAAACCCAAACCAAGTTGGTTTTGGGTTGTCCTTGTGCATTGACATAACTAAACACTGTCTTTGACTTCTTATACTTAGTGAGATCCACTAATGGATTCTGTGGAGAGTATTTAGTTATGACATGAGGTATCCAGGTGTTTTGTCCAACCTTTGTAGTAACAGTCTCAGATGATCCATCACAAGTCTCAGTTGTAAGCTTAGTAGTTTGAACTGAGTGTTTAGTGCTAACAGCTTCAGAATTTGCAATAACAGTTTCAACTTTAGGCCTGGCAGTCTCAACATTTGTATCAACAGTTTCATCTGAGTTTTTACCTTTAACACACCATATCTGTGTAAAACATGATTTGGGTTTTGCCAAAACTTGTTTTTGATGTGTGGACTGTTTTTTATTGACTTTTGAGAACCTATGATCAACTGTTTTCTTTGGAACTGGTGCAACAGGTGGTTTGACCTTAAGATTTTTTATGTTTTTAACAAATGCCTGTTTCTGAACCACAGTCTGTCTTGCAACAGATGGTTTGTACAAGCAATGTCTGGCCAAATGGTTTTTCCTGCCACAATGGAAACATCTTTTGACTGTTTGGATTGGAGAACCAGTTTTATTGGACCATAACTGGTTCTTGTTCCTTTGATTACCCCTTACTAGTTGTTGCTTAGGAAACTTTTGGACACCATGCTTTTGGCATGTGCGGATTGGAACAGTGTTACCCCCTTTATTACCTTTTGAGAAAGATGCAGTGTTACAGCTAGAAGGTACAGAAACATGTGAAGCAGAATGGCATACACTCATCTTCTCTTTTCCTTTCTTAGTGGGGTTAGGGGCTTCTATAGGTGCACTCATTGTTTTGTGTCCTTTCTCAACTTCTTTGCACTCACAGTCTTCATTTTTAATCAGATCTTCTTTAGATTTAGGACTGTTTTCAAGGACAGGATCTACAATGGTCATAGACTCATCTAATGGTTCATTAACAAGCCTATCAGCAACTTCACTCATTGGACAAATGTATTTGTTGTTGTATGGAGGTGGAGTGGCTCTTTATCCTATACCTTCTTTGGGATTGAGCTGAGATTTTACCCTATCTTTAAATTGCACTTCCATTAGGTGTTCCAGCTTTTGATTTGCCAATTTGAAGTTTCCTAGATCTACATTGACAGATTCTAGTTTCTTATTTGCTTTTAACACTTTCTGTTCAGCCTCATCTAATTTCTTATTTAGGGACTCTATTTTCTTATTGAGCTCCTTTTTCTCCCACTCATGATATGTTCTATCATGTCCCATTTGAATCTCATTATCCTTATAGTCATTGATCTGTTTTTCAAGATCTTCTATGGCCTGCATATACTCATATCTCCTTTCTTCCATCTTAGCTAGAGTTTTGTACATGCTTTCATTATGATCTCTGTACTTTTTAACCATATTTTTGCATGGTTGAGAGCAGAGTTTAGCATTTACCTCAGATGGTAGTTCAATGGAGGTGATAGTAGATGTTTCTGCCATGAGAGCTTGATTTTGATATTCTTCCTCTGTCTGATCACTCCAGTCAAACACATTGTCTTCTTGAGAGACAAGTGTTTGTGATGATGAAACTTGAGTTGGTTGCTGGGGTCTTGGTGGCTGTTGACCTTGGGATATGAATTCTCTGGCAAAGTGGCCAAGCTTGTGACATTTAAAGCTATCTACTTTAGATTTATCAAATGCTGGTTTCCCTTCTGGTCTAGCTTGAAAGTTGGATCAGCCAGTTCTTTTCAGAAACCTTTTAGCCCTCATAGTCAACATTGCATGCTGTCATTTCAAGTCCATCTATTCTAGATCATCTGGATGGATCTGTTCTAAATCTTCAGCATTTAGAGCAAACAGTCCATCGTTAGCAACAAA
The DNA here is from genome assembly GCA_020465985.1 of Centrapalus pauciflorus. Classification (NCBI taxonomy): domain Eukaryota; kingdom Viridiplantae; phylum Streptophyta; class Magnoliopsida; order Asterales; family Asteraceae; genus Centrapalus; species Centrapalus pauciflorus. The sequence continues at coordinate 298,758 of JAANYP010000213.1, forward strand.
AGCTTCATAATGAGCTTCAGTAGAGTTACCATCAGCACCTGAAAAGGAATCACAACAGTTAGATTTATCAGATAATGCTGAATACAGTAGAGAGGTGTTATGATTATAAGAAAAGGATTTCTTTTTAGTTTCAATCTCAGTTTCAAACACTCTCACACTGTTGTAAAGATCATCCAGCTCTATTTCATCAAGAGTGTCTTTGGTTTTCCATTGGGCAGCATAGACTGTCCACTCTTCACCAAGAGATCCAAGAAATTTTCTGTTTACTTCATCTTGATCCAAGCAGACTTTGGCACTCTCCAATTCACCTATCAGTTTGTTAAACCTGTCAAAGATATGAGTATGGTTTTCATTCTTGCCACCAGAAAAGTTTTCATACTGCTGTTTCAAAAGATCCTTTTGATTTCTCTTGGTGCTACCATTGCCAGCAAATCTTTTATCTAAAGCAATCCAAAGAGAATGAGCAGTGTAAGACTTTTTAAACTGGTGTTGATAAGCATTAGGAATGGCTATCTGTAGAAGTGTAAGAGCTTTCACTTCATTCATTCTAGCCTTTCTTTCGAGTTCAATTTTTGGAGGAGTTTTTATGGGTTTGCCCTTAGCATCAAGTTCAGGATCAACTACAGGAGGAAATTCAACAGCTTCCCATATGGCATAATTAATAAATTGAATGTGCTGTTGAATCCTGAGTTTCCACATCTCAAACTCAGTGGGTTTGAGCATAGGCACTTTGAGTCCTTGCCCAGATCGACTACTGCTATTATCAAATTCCATTGCAGAAAATTAAAATTTTAAAAGAAAGCTTCTGACTTTGAAAAAAGAGAAAAAAACATGTAGCTCTGACACCACTTGTCAAGATCAAAATCACTACCTAAGATTAACTGGTTTGAATTAATCAGAGTATAAACCAATAACCTTGTATTGAATCAAAGTCCAATTAAGAAGTTTGCGGAATAACACTTAATTGTTTTAAGAAAAGCTTTCAAAACAAATAATCACATAAACACAATCAATAATCAAAAATCACTTGCATTGCCAACCTCAATGATTACAATCACCTCAAATCTGTTTGATTAGACGAAGAACACAGATTGCTCTTAGGGGTTTTCAACCTTAGAGGCTTATGAAAACTTAATCAGAAAGACAATTACAACTGAATAAACTTGTACGTGCAGACTTACAATAGAAAAACCTATTCTATGTATATATATTGCTTTCTGATTTGTTACCTTGATAAACTCTGATTTCTATGATAGTAGATATGCTTGAATCTTCAAATATATCTTTTCCTGAATATCAACACTTTCTGTTTATTGAGCTGTTGAGCAGCTTGAAGTCTATCTGTTGAGCAGCTTGAGTTTGAACACTGGCAGCTTGAACTTTTGAACTAGCAGCTCGAACTTCTTCAACTAACAGCTTGAACTTTGTACTTACACAGAAAATCTACTAACAGTTTGAGAAATCTAACTAACAGCTTGACATACTTAGAATATTTCCGAACAACTACGATCAGGTAGATCCTGATGGTTTGGAGGAAATTGATTTTCAATGGCAGAGGGTAAAAAGGTTCATGTAACGAACAGGCAAAAATCTGAACGTTAGCAACAATAAAATTGGGTTCGACAAATTCAAGGTTAAGTGCTATAGCTACCAAGAATTAGGACACTTTGCTCAAGAGTGTCAACGACCCAAAGTTGAAAACTATCAGAATCAATTTCAGGGAAGATATCAGTCTGGTAGTTCGGGTAATCAAGCAAACATCGCTGGTCTGTTAACAAATGTATCATCGGACAGACAGCTCGTTGGGACTTATGATTGGAGTTCACATCTTGAGTCGAACGCTCGAGCCTTCATGGCAGAAGTGAAAGAGATCGCGGATGATGGAGCAGAGGAAGTAACAAAGGACAACAAACAGAATGAAACAAGTCCTGTGTTGGTGGAGAAGTCAGAAAACCAGATCATTCTGGAGTTTGCCACACAGATGGCTAACGTGGAATCGGATCACACAAAGGTAATTCTGGACTTTTTTACATTCCGTGACTTATGTGTTTTATGTACTACTTCCAATGATAGATTGAACTTAGTTCTAGAAACAAATAAGAATCTAACTGCTCAAATAGAATCCTTAAAATCAAATAATGCTAGTCTCCTTGATATTAAAGAAGATCTTAGGAATAAGCTAAAAGCATATGCTCAATATGTTTTAGTTCTTAAAGACAAATTAAGTTGGCAATGTGTCAGGATAGAACTTATATATGAGCATGTTGAGGCTTAAACCAAAGAACTTACGATTAAAGAGGTCGAGCTAGCTGAATCAAGAGTTAAAGGTGCAGAGGTAAATACTAAGTTAGAAAAGTTTAGGAACTCGTTAGTAAATCTAGTGAAAATCTTAGATGCTCAGCGTCAGTCTAAGAAACCAGTAGGTTAAGGTTATAGAGAGAGTCCTCCACCTTTCAACGACAATTATGTGCCTCAACCTCAGGTTAACAATGATAAACCAGTTGAATCAGAGGTAGCAGCTGAAACTGTATCTGAATCTGACAAGGATAAATCAACTAAGGTGTCTAATAATAACTCTGCGATTAAGAAAGTCAAGTTTGTGCAGTCTTCTAGTGACAAAATTCTAGGAGAAGATAAACCTGAAGTTAATAATCCGAAAAAGGAAGTAGTCACGATAGCTGAAAAGAAAGAACATGAAACTAGTGAGACACCAAAATCAAAGGGCACTCATAAGAATTCGATTGATAAGATGTCTTGCTTTAGATGACATGAGAAGGGACATGTTGCGTCTAGCTGTCCATATAAGAAAGTAGAGTCTACACCCTCTAAACTAGAGTCTAGACCTATTGTTGGAAAGCCTGAACAACATAAACCATCACCTAGTATCGCTAGCACAAGTGGTTCTCAAAACAATGAGAAAACTGTGAATGCCAAACCAAAGACTGCTGCTAGACAAGTACCTGTGTCGGTTAGACCAAATGAAGTGGTTAGGACTAATTCACCGAATAGAGTCCCTAATCAGTCAAGATCAGGACCTCAACAAGCCTATAGGAGTACAACACCTAGAAGAGGTTACACTCCTATTAGGTCTCACACTCCTCAAAGACATCAGACATTAGGTAGATCCCAGGGTTATCAATCTGAAATGCCTTATAATAGAAATTTTTCAAGGGCTCAACAGCAAATGCCTACCCAAAGGCGAAGAGTGAACTGAAATCACTCTTTACCAAAACAGGTTCTCAATCAAACACCCAAGTCAATTGAAAGGAGAGATGGGTATTTGAAGGAGTTCACGTATGTGGATGAGAACGGTATTACTGAGTCAGTCATGGCTTGGGTTCCCCGTGATAACCAACTTGTTTTCTTTCAAGTGCGGAGCTAAGTACAGGTCTCAACAACAAGTGGTTCGTCGATAGTGGTTGCTCTAGGCACATGACTGCGGAAAGGAGTCTGCTCACAGACTTCAAGGGAGGGAACAAGGGTTTTTTATCATTCGCTGGGAACAAAGGAGGTCATATCACCGGTACTGGAGTGGTCATTAATGGGACTATCAAACTTGATCAAATTTATCATGTTGATAAGCTTGATCATAATCTCATTAGTGTATCTCAAATCTGTGATATGAAGAACTCAATAATTTTTATGGATACAAAGGCGTTAGTGTTGAAACCGGGATTTAAAGTACCTGAAGAGTGGATATTGATAAGAGCCCCAATGAAGAATGATTTATACCTGATAGACATGAATAAATCGAATTCAACGATGGGACCAATATGTCTTCTATCCAAAGCTTCAGAGATAGAATCCATCTTATGGCACAGATGCATGGCACACTTGCACCTACGGAAAATGAACTACATCACTAAACATGGTCTGGTGCAAGGTGTCCCACTGAAGAGTTTTCTGTTCGATGACAAGTGTGTACCGTGCAAGAAATACAAACAACACAAGAAGTCACACAAGTCAAAGACTCAGAACTCGATAGCTTCCACTTTCGATTTGTTGCATATTGATCAATTCGGACCAATCAACAAAAGGAGTGTAGGTGGTAGTTGGTATTATTTAGTTTCACTAATGATTACTCACGCTTTTCATGGGTTTTGTTTTAAGGTATGAAGGACGAAATAGCTGGAAAGATGATTGGTTTCTTAGACCAAGTCAAAAACTCCTACGGGACGAGGGTAAAAACGTATCAGGAGTGATAATGGAACGGAATTTAAAAACACGTTAATTGGTGTATATTGCCTATTCAAAGGCATAGTGCATCAAATTAGTGCACCATATGAGCCACAACAAAATGGGGTGGCCGAACAGAAAACAGGACTTTGATTGAGGCAGCAAGAACCATGCTCTCGGATTCAATGCTTCCTACCATGTTTTGGAGGGAGGCAGTGAATATCGCATGTTATGTTTTAAATCAGGTTCTTACTGTCAAATCATTGAACAAAACCTGTTATGAAGTTTTGAATAAAAGACCACCCAATTTAAATGGCTTCGAACCGTTTGGGGTATCGTGTACTTTATTAAAAACAAAACATCAACCTAAGTTTGGGGAAAAGGCTGACGAAGGATATTTCCTAGGTTATGTGCCTAACTCACCAAAAAAAAGGGTTTTTAACAAAACAAACGGTACGGTAGAGATTGTGTTTAACATTGATGTTACAAGTTATTCACATGAACGCCAAACAGGTCCGGAATGGATATTTGATTATGACTCATTGTTTGAATCATTTAACATTCCTTTGAATGGAAATGCAGGAACAATTGAAAATGACTTATCGTCATTAAATCATGACGATGGTCAAAGTTTTCCAAATACAAGCATTTCATCAACTTCTGAGCCTACAACGACAGAAGATGGGTCTCCAGCAGAGAATGATTCTGACATACCTACAAACGAGAATCAGAGAAATACTTGTAACTCCGATGACAATGGTTATGAAGAAGAGAATACCCAGTCTGAGGTCATTCCCCCGTTAGGTGAAATAGGATCAAACTTAGGAGATAATCTTAGGGTCAATGAGACAGAGGCATCAAGGATAACCAAGGAGCATCCGATTGAAAGCATCATAGGAAATCCGAATACCGGTGTGAGAACTAGTTGTAGTTTGAATAACAACACAGTGCTATGGTCGATGATTAATGACTCCAAGGCGTATCACACATGTTTATACTCTTATTTCATCTCACAAGTAGAGCCGAAGAATATGCAAATGACACTGAAAGACAATTCTTGGGTTGAAGCCATGCAAGAAGAACTATCACAATTCAGAAAGCTTGAAGTGTGAGAGTTAGTGTCGCTACCTCGAGGAGAAGTTACTATAGGAACCAAATGGGTTTTTTAAGTGCAAGAGAGATAATCGGGGTATTGTTACTTGAAACAAGGCAAGACTTGTGGTAAAGGGATTCAATCAAGAAGAGAGAATCGATAACAACGAGGTTTTTGCACCAGTGGCAAGGCTCGAGGCAATTCGTCAGTTTCTGGACCTCGCATCCTTCAAAGGATTTAAAGTCTATAAGTTAGATGTAAAGAGTGCATTCCTGTACGGCAAAGTGAAGGAACTGGTGTACATTGAACAACCGCCCAGGTTTACTGATCCAAAGTATCCCGACAGAGTGTATCGTCTCGATAAGACTCTGTATGGATTACATCAGGCACCAAGGGCATGGTATGAGACGCTGTCAACTCATCTTTTGGACAACGAGTTTGAAAGAGGGAGAATTGATAGTACATTATTCGTGAAGAGAAAGGGAGAAGATTTTATCATGGTACAAGGGTACGTTGATGATATCATTTTTGGGTCATCAAACGAACAGATGTGCAAAGATTTTGAGAAGGTTATGAAGTCAAAGTTTGAGATGAGTGGTATTGGAGAGCTGACCTTCTTTCTGGGTTTGCAAGTTGAACAGAGGAAGGAGGGCATGTTTATCCATCAGACGAAGTATGTCTACGATATTCTGGAGCGCTTCGGGATGGAAGGAACAAAGCGGACTGCTCATTTTAGTACTCCGATTCAAGTGAGTCACAATCTCAGACCAGGTACAGAAAGTGATATTGATGTGGATCCGACTCTAGGGCCATGATTGGGTCACTTGTGTATTTAACTGCTTCTAGTCCTGACATAATGTTTGATGTGTGTATTTGTGCTAGGTTTCAAGCTACTCCGAAAAAAATGCATATGAAAGCCGTGAAGCGGATTATGAGATACCTCAAGTCGAAACCGAAGTTGGGACTTTGGTTTCATGCCGATGGTGATCTGGAATTGAAAGCACACACGGATTCAGATTATGGAGGTTGCAGCTTGAACCAGAAGTCAACAACTGGAGGTTGTCAGTTCCTTGGAGGGAGGCTCGTATCCTTGCAATGCAAGAAACAGACTTCGGTAGCCGTGTCAACGTGCGAGGCCGAATATGTAGCTGCTGTTAGTTGCTGTTCACAGGTTTTGTGGATACAACAATAATTGCGGGATTACGGTTTGACTTAGACTCATACTCCTATTAGGATAGATAATCAGTCTAAAATTGCTATAACTAATAGTCCAGTTAATCATAGTAAAAGAAAGCACATAGACATAAGACATCAATTCATACGTGATTGTGCTGAAAAGAACTTAATTAAACTGGTGAAAGTGGCAACGGAAGATAATAATGCAGATTAATTCGCTAAAGCTTTTGATAAGTGACGCTTTGAGTTGTTAGTTCAACTAAATGGTATGCGTAATCCAGAGTAACTTGACCTTTGTATATTTTTCTTTTTTTTTTAATAGTAAGTTAGTGTTTAAGTAGAATTTATATCCTTTTATAGTAAGTTAGTAGGATAGTTTATTAGCTTATCTTAAAAATGAAAAACATAAAAAAAGAGAGAAAACCATAAGAATTTATAAAAAAGAGGATATTGAAAAATGAGTTAAGTCTTAGAGACATAGGTTCAAAGTGACGAAAATTAGCACAGTCGAAACAATCTCTAAGTGTTAAGCTTTCACACATAATGCACCTTAAATTCTAAGTGATGTACACTTTCCTTGGTTGATGTGTTGGTAGACAGAATACACAAAGGAAATCTCAAAAGCTAATAAAATATTCAAGTAAAAGTCATATGTGTAACTAACTTAAATATATGACCACATGGTCTTAATTTCTATGTTAGAGACATACAAACAATGATTCCAAATGAGGTATGCAAATTTTCTGGCGGATGTATAGCAAGATCAAATACATCTTAAAGAAAAGAAACACTACTACAAAATGAGCCTATTGCAACCTTTTGAAAGCAACTTTTATATAATTAGTTGCATTTGTATCTAAAGCAAGTTTAAAAAAATAAAGGTTGCATTAGAAGATCTAATGCAACATTTAACATAAAAGGTTACAAATTTAATTAAATATGGCAACATTTATAAGAAAGGTTGCATTTGTTATAGGTTATAAATAAACTTTATTTTAAAAGGTTGCATTTGTCTAAAATAAATGCAACTTTTTTTTCAAAAAGTTACATCTAAAATGTGATTGTAATTTTTTTATTTTTCTTTAAAATAAAATATATAACTATTTTACATTGTCAACATTTTCAGTTTTCAAGTCCATGTTTCTGTTTTTAAGTCCGAAAGTGCAGTCCATGTTTCTGTTTTTAAGAAAGTGCAGTCCATGTTTCTGTTTTTAAGTCCGAAAGAAGGCTAAGAATGGCTTTTGGCCTTGGCCTATTCACTTTTATTTGTTTGTATGATGTTTGTAGATTAATTGCTCACATAATTCTCCCTTAATTCTTCTAAAATGCTGCTGGAAATGGACTAAAATAAACAGATAGAAATGAGTCTGGAAATGTGTATTATGCTTCTGTTTTGTCAAGAATAGTTGGCCAAGAAGGCCAATTGGCCTTCGGCCTTGGCGTCATTTCATCTTTGATGATTATTAACCATTTGTATGCAATAAAATGCCCTTAATCCACCTGTTTTGGCTGCTGAAAATGATTGAAAAACATAAAGATCGTTGCTGGAAAATAAGTAAAAATAGAATGTTTTGTGCTGTGTTTTTGTGCGTGTGTTTGCAAGAAAAACAGAATGACTATGAGACATTAAAATCTCATAGTGTAATAGTACCAACAGCACCTCAATCTATGTTTTCATGTTGCATTTGTGTGTGATTGTGGCATTAAAACAGAATGATGATTGGGTTGTCCCGTAACTCAGCAATCAGCTTAGTTACCGGACTATTAAAGTCCCTCAAATCACAAATAAAGTCCCTCAACTCACATACATTAGACCTTAACATGTATGCATAATATTGCTAAGTTTATGTGTGTTTTGTGTTTTGAAAGCGACAACAACGGCAGCCCAACATCCCCTAATTAGAAAGCAAAACAGGAAGATCATGACAGCGCAAAGTACATGTATGATTAGTGTTTGTGTGTTTGATGTGTGCAGTCATGTGTGTGTGTGATCACTTGGCACATATGCAAGTCTCGAACTTATAGATCGAAGATCAGCAATAAGATAATCACAACAGCAGCCTATGTAGCAAACTTATATACATGTGAGTGTGATTATAAATAAAATAGACAGCCACATACAAATTCCATTTAACGTCCTAATTAACGTTATATTATCGCAGAATACATACATGAGGTAGTATTTGTTATGAAATTGTTTGAATACATATTTCTTTTATAAATTTGTTGTTATAAATCTCAAATTTGTTTTATGAATTTGTTGTCATAAATCTTGAGTTGGTTTTAAGAATTTATTGTTATAAATTTCAGATTTAATATATAAATTTTTTATAAATCTCATATTTAATATATAAACTTGTTATACATCTCAGATTACATACATGTATGTGCTTGTTATAAATCTCATTTCTGCTTTCCTTCATCAGTTGCACACCTCCATCTGCCTACTTTTTTCAGCTCATGTTAGATAATCATTTCTTACTTCATTTTCACTGCTCTTGTATTATCAAGATTGATGGTGCAGTAAAAGGAAACCGTGGACCAGCTGGTGTTGGTGTTGTGGTACGTGCAGTGGATGGAAGTATGGTACGAGCTAAACAATTAGATATCATACACTCATCCTCTAGTATATGTTGCACCGTTTGTTTTCTGATATTAACTTTTCAAGTTTACCATCTCTGTGAAGGTCTAGGCATTGCAACCAATAATGTTGCTGAATATCAAGCTATAATTTTAGGACTGCGATATGCTCTTGAGAAAGGATTTTGACATCTTTGTGTGCAAGGAGACTCTAAACTTGTTTGTATGCAGGTATTGGTTCTTCTTTGGTCAGAACTATTCTAACTTTCACTCCATAATTATGTGATCCATGATCTTAGCTTTGTGTGTGTGTGTGTGTATGCATATGTATATATAGTCTCTTGTTTCTTTATGGTTCATTGTTTTCTATATGTTGTTTGATGTTATCCAGGACTTCTTTAGTTGCTATCCAGGTGTGTTTTTAACATGGATTGATTCTTGTTTTTGTTATGGCCATGCTGGTAGGAGATGACTTATTGTTCCACTTTTTGTCTATCAATTCGCCCCGTTAACAGTTAATGACAACATATGCAGGTAGGAGATGGCTTATGGTTCATTTATTGAGGTATATTTTATATATGTGTCGATGCATCAAACGAAATACCATCAGGTTAAGGGATTTCTCGTTAATGAATTGTCCTTCTATGATGCGGTTGTAGCAACACTCAAGACGCTAAGGAAAGTGACTATATAGGCACAGGATCTTTCAAACACGGCTCGCCAGGCACGCGATCTTTTGGAGGCCTTTTACAGCTTTGTTTTCTTTTCTTTTTTTTAATTCAAATTCTTTATTTTGGCCTATAGTTGTATTAGTTGGGCTTGCAATATTTTGTGTAATTGATGAAAGATTTTGATACATTTTAACTATTGTAATCGTTTTTGAATTGGTGATGTTTATAAATTGTATTCGTGTATTAAAGGTTGTACTTTTTGTAACTAAATTCATAAATGTTGCATTTAAAAATTAAATAAAAGTTGCATTTGAATGTAAAAAAGGTTGTATTTGAACATAAATAGGTTGCACTTGAGCATAAAAAGGTTGCATTTGAGTTTAAAAATAGTTGCATGTTAATGTGAAAAGGTTACATTTTAAAATAAAAAAAGTTGCATTTGACTTTGAAAAAGGTTGCATTTGATGTAAAAAAGGTTGCATTTGAGTGTGAAAAATGTTGCATTTGCTTGTAAAAAGGTTGCATTTAAGTATAAAAAGGTTGCACTCTAAAAAGGTTGCATTTCTATGATTCATGCAACTCTTTCAAAAAAGGTTGCATATTCTACAAAAAAGGTTACTTTAGACCTAATGCAAGAGGACATAATGCAACTCTTGCTAAAAGGTTACTTTAGGCATAATGCAACTTTTTGCAGGCCAAATGCAACATTTTGCCAAGATTGCAATAGGCTCGTTTTGTTGTAGTGAAAAGAAATATTTTTGATAAAGATGAGGGAGTCAAAATAAGTCGCTTTGTTGTAAATAGTACAAACCTATCACCTATGTTTTGACTCAAGTTAGCAAGATAAGTCGCTTTGTTGTACGTAAGTACAGACCTGTCACCGTTGTCTTGTTAACTTAAAAGGAACTCTAAGACAAACTAAGACACTTTGTTGTATGTAAATACAGAACTGTGTCCGACGTTTGCCTTTTAAAGAAAATTTGCAATAAAGTTATAATCATTGTGTGTCTGCCTTGATCATAGAAGTATATCTAAGTATGGGACACGTAAGGTAGTTTCTTGATAAATAAAAAGGCCAAGGGAAAATCCAAATTGTTAAATGCTTAAAGGGAAAATTATACGGACAATCGACTTGGAATATATATCATGACAAACAATCAAAGGAATACAAAAGTCCTAAGTGTGAAAGTGTAATACTGAATGTGCATTTGACATCGCTATCTGATTGAATCTTCTTTGACTTTCTCACAAAAATATTATGTTAGTATAGGTCGTAAATTTTAAAAGTATTTTGGAGTAGTTTAAGTTTAAAGTTTATTCACATTTTATTTTATTTTATTTTATTATATTATATTTTATTTTATTCTTAGTAGGAAAAAGGTCAAAGTTACTAGGATGCATGTTTGGTTGAATAAACAAATATTGTGTGACTATCCGTTGCTTCGTGTGAATGATTTTGCAGGGTTTATAAAATTCTGTTACACGAAAAAGTTGAATTTTATTCAAGTATTTCAAAATTTTCACTTAAATTCGAAATTTAGACAAATTCGAACTTAACTTCGAAGTTGTCAGAAAGTTCGAACTTATGCTAAGTTCGAAGGTAGATGGTATAAATTAGGTCAACAGTACTTCATTTAAGGCACCTACCCTCGAATTTCTTCTTTCGAACTTTTGCTCCGGCGATCTCCAACTTCTGCTCGAACTTGCCGATTCTCGAATTTCCTTCAATCCCTCGAAGTTTTCACTATATTTCTCGAACATACACGTATACTTAGGCATAGTAACCATCATTATACAAAGTATGTGTAGTTTAGGACATTATTGTGACAAAAAATCGAGTTTATTTGATGTTTATAAGAGTTGAAACTAGGTGGTTTAAAATCACGAGTTTTGACGGATAAAAGTTTAAATAAATCATAAATAACTTCGATTAGAACCCAATAGGACAAGATTATACAATTGATTAAGTCAAATAGGGTTAAAATCTTGGTTTTTAGTTTGAAAGTGAGCGACTTCGAACTTGTTCTTCAAGTTCGAACTTGTCAGAAAGTTCGAACTTGTTGAAATATCTACATGTTCGAAGTCAATCAAGTTCGAACATATTCCTCGAACTTATTTAAATTCGAATGATTTTAAAATAATTTCGAACTTGTCTAAATTTAAATTTGTGGACTTCGAACTTATGCAAGTTCGAAATTAAGCAAATTCGAAACAAACAAGTTTCCTTTTATTTTTAATTACTGATTTTGGTTGTTGATTTTGTGTGTAGATATGGGTGAACGTGCTTTTATAATAAGCACAATATGGTAATGGCAGTGGATCTCCAATTGCCTGAGGCGCAGCCGTATCGTCAGATGATTCAGTTTCTGACACAATCCTGGGTCTCCTACGCTCTCACCTACAACCTACAGATTACATTGACCTATGTTCAACAGTTCTGGGAGCATCTGCAGGTAGATTGATCGGTTACGCCTACAGTTCTAAGAACAAGGGTAGGTGGACAGCCAATAGCATTCTCGACTGATATGTTAAGGCAGATCCTTCAGTTAGGATCTGAGGAACAAGAAGCAGGAAGATAGATTTTCCACTACCTATCAGGAAAGCTGCATTTTTAAGGATGGGATATGCCCAGGATATTACAAAGGCGTCATATGTTAAGAGTGGGCTGATTGGACAATGGAGGTATCTTGTCCACGTCATTATGGTGTGCTTTTCACCAAAGAAGGCGGGTTTTGATACTATGGTGTCCAAATTGCGATCGGCGTTGATTGCTTTGGAATATAATAAGCAATTCAGTTTTTCCAAGATGTTTTTCGGGGAGTTTGAGCACCAGATCACAGCTCCAGTAAAGGAAAGATTTTTTATGTATCCGCGTTTTGCAATGATGATAATACGCCACTTCTTGCCGAATTTGCCACCACTTCCAGATCAAAGTGGCGTGGCCTTGATCGATAAGAGGATTTTTGCTGACTGCCAGACCCACAATGCGAGAAGGGCTGAGTAGGTCAGGCCCCAAGTAGCACCATTGTTTCGGGCAGTTATTGATCCTGATTTTGTAGCCCCAGAAGGGTGACAATTGGATAGATGAAGCCCTGCAGCAGCAACAACAGCAGCAACCGCAACAGCAACAGCAACAACCACCGCAACAGTAGCAGCAACGTCGCAGAGCACCGGCAAGTAGAACTCCGATTGCTAGACCCTCCTCTCTCCAACAAACAGCCACTACAGCGGCTGGCTCTTCAAAAGCTGCCAGCATGTCGAGTTCGGCTCCACAATATGATCAGAGGGCGCAAACTCAGGAAGAAATATGGGCGCAGGGGACAGCCGCGGAGCAAAATATCGCTGAACAACTGCTTCAGGATGTTTTAGAGCCTCCAGCTGATTTCTAAGATATTTTTAGACAAATTGATGAATACCAGCCATCTGATGCTGAGTTTATGGACACTGAGGTCCAGGATGTAGAAGAAGGTGAAGCCTCTAGGGAACAGACTCCGGCTGAAGGTCACGTTTAGAGCGCCTCCGAAACTAGTTTTGAAGCCGAGGATCCAGATATCTCAATTGGAAGATATGAATCGAGGTTAGTGGCTAGCAGGAGATCAACAAGAGGAAGTTCCTCTCCTTCCTAGGCATAGGGCGAGGAGGCATAGATTTATGCAGGGAGCTCCATCCACTTCAGCTCCTCAAACTGTGTTATCGGCTGCTCTATCAACTTCAACCCCCGCTCCATCAACATCCGCCTCCATTCCATCGACTTTGACTTCGTTCATAGATAATCAGCGGTTCACTGAGTTAAAAGGAAAAGTGAATTTCCAAACAATCCAGATTTACCAACTTTCAATGGCTGTGAAAGAGCGGTAGCAGCGTAATGCTCGCCTAGACCAAGAATATGCCGAATTAAAGACAACTGTAGCTGATCAACAATCTGAGCTAAAGACAATGAAGACTCTCCTTGAGAAATTATTGAAGGATCTACGAGCTTAGGGGGAGAGTAGCTGCAAGGAGGATCTGTTGAGAGTCAGAAGAGATGATGACGAAGGCAATGATCCAGATGCCTAAAGAGAAGGTGAGCTAGCAGATCTTTCCCGAAAGACTGCTCAGCAAGCACTCATTCAGGGGGAGACTAGTCAGTCAAGTATGGGAGAAGGAGGTGAAGGTGAGGCTTCAAAGATTATTGAACATGAACTGATTGAAGCTTTGATGGATCTTGATGATGAAGACGAGTTTGGGCTTGATCATGAAGATTTGGAAGAAGGAGAATTCATTCCAGAAGACGTCGTGGATTGGAAATCAGATGATGAGGTTGTTGAAGATGAGGATGACGATGTTGATGAAGTAGTTATCCCGAAGCAGCTTATCACCGAACAGTATGTAAATAATGATCAGAATGTGATAGATGTAGATGAGATTAACATAGCGTATATGGATGAATCAGAATCTGAAATAATTGAAAAGAACAAACAAAAGAAGAAATGATAAGGCTATGGTTCAGGAAGGAGGAGGAGAAGACACACTTGGCAATAAAGTAAAGGATGAGGCTGCCAAGTCCAGGAAAGCTCTCAGGAGGGATTCTGAGCTGGTTCTTTGATATGGAACTGCAGTTATTCGTACTTAAAAGAAGAGACGGGCTTCAGTATTTATGGAGAACCTTATAGGTTTTTAATACATTGTCTAAATGCGAAGCAAAGGAACTGGCCTTGAATGAGCTTATTAACATGGGAGATGACCCTTACGCTGAAGTAATAGCAAAAATCATCAGAAGGGATGGGAGGTCTGGAAAGTTTGAAAGGATAAAGCCGAGGTCAGGCAAGAGAATTGAAGATGAGTCGAGAATAGATCCCCATATGGGTAGACCTTGGGCTAGGATGGTTTACAAGCCGGTCCGATGTCTGAAGAAAGTTCCATTGAAGTCTATGCCACATGATGTACTTGGAAACATGAAGTGGTGGTATGTGGACAATGAAACGGCTGAAGAAGTGATGGAGGATCTAAAAGAGAAGACTATTTTAAAAGTGTATGATCCACTGCATCTGATTAACCTATCTAAGGACGACCTAAAAAAGCTTCATGATTAGCCGATTTTCTTTCACGAAGGCTGGAAATCTGAAGGCAGGAAGTTCCAGAAAGTTGTAAGGGTTTGCATCGAGCAGGGATTATATGCTGGTAGTAATTTGTAGGGATAATTGCGCAAAAAACCCTCAATTTGTCAGGTTTTTATGATTAAAACCCCAAACCATTTTTCGTTGTATAGAAAACCCCGAACTAACTAAAAATCAGTAAATCAAGGTTTTATCAATTGTTAACCGGTTGAAACCGGTTATTAATCCTACATGGACCGATAAATAACCTACGTGGAATAAATTCTAATTGTTGAAACCGGTTGCCAAGTATTACACATCAGTTAAACACTCGTTATTGATGTAATTCCGTTTAAAAATTACAGTTAAAAATTATCAACGGTGGTTTATATGATGTGTAATACTTGGCAACCGGTTTCAACAATTAAAACTTATTTCACGTAGGTTATTTACCGGTCCACGTATGATTAATAACCGGTTTCAACGGGTTACTCATTGATAAAACTTTGATTTACTGATTTTTAGTTAGTTCGGGGTTTTTTATGCAACGAAAAATGGTTTGGGGTTTTAATCACAAAAAATTGACAAGTTGATGGTTTTTTGCGCAATTACCCCTAATTTGTATAGTTCTAGTACTTAGACAAAATAGATATAGTTAGAATCTATCGTCAAGAGGGAGTCTGTTTGTGCATCCTGTGTGACGATAGCATTCAAAGTATAGACGATATTTTGTATTACACCAAATGTTCGTAATTGCATATTAATACATGTTTGTTATATGTTTGATATTGATTGTATATATGTTTGAACTTGGTTGTAATTGATGTTTTACAATAAGTTCAAAGACAAGTTCAAACATAAGTTCTAGAACAAGTTCAAAGACAAGTTCTAGAATAAGTTCAATGGCCTGATTCGAACTTATGGTGGAAAAGTTCGTGGGCTTGGGCCTTCTCGAACTTGTCCAAGGCAAGTTCGAATTTGATGCCTATAATTAAGGGTTAATCAGTTTTGATTAGCAACTTTTGCAGAATTTAAGCATTAGGGCGATTACGAACTTGCAGATGCGTTTTGGTTTGTTCTTGGAGAGAATCACGTGTCGGGACGTTCGATTTTATGTCTATCATCGTGTGTGTCTCTGGGTTTCGTGTGTGTGATCGATCCGTTGAGCCGCTAACGTGGATTTCGCACTCGATGGACGGCGTCGCGTCAAGATTGGATCCGTAGGTAAGTGACCTTACATTATTAGGAATTGGTGAATGGGGCATGATTATAACCCCAGGTGGTTCCATGAGTCCTGTAAAGATGCATCAGAGTTAGAATATAAGACTTAAAAAATATGGCATTAATACTAAATCTGGGATAAGTGTGAAATAGAAACTCTTTGTTCTGTTTAAAGCATTGGGTCGTTATTAGTAGAATGGGAATTTGTAGGTCCCGAAAGGTTCCCAAAGTATATAGTTATAAGCTGTAGAGGGGGGGTGAATACAGCACTTTAAAAACTACACTCTCTTTTTCTCAATGTTTGTATGTATTATCAACAATTGTTAATTACAAACAAGCTTGAATGCGGAATAGTTCAAGCTGAGATGACAGAATACAACAGTATGCTTACTAGTCTAAGACAGACTCAAACTAGATTACAATGAACACACTCACTAAGATGTACTCACTGTGTTTTACAAGACTCAAGGAACAGCTTAGGTAAATCAGCTTAGACACACAGATGCTGGTTTACAGAAGACTTGCATGCATGAAAATCACACTTGCACGTTCACTCTTGGTTTAAGCACTTAGCTTTCTTCACACTTCTTTCTGACCTTGGAAGCTTCCTTTTATACTCACTTAGAGGATCTAAGAGAAACATCTTCATTGGACGGAATGAAAAAGGAGAAGTCTTGTTTGAAAAGACAATATAACTTTTCTGCACTTTTCTGAAAAGCAGACGTGCAGAACTTTTGTCTTTTTACTTTGTCTACTGTTGCATTGCCTTTAACTAATTTAGGAATGTCAACTTTGCGTCTTTCTTCCTTGTAAAGGCCTATTTTGATATAAGAAAAAGGTCTGTCACCCTTTTTCAAATAACCTTTTGTCTTCATGTGACAGAACAGCTTGGGCAGGCTGAGCGGTTCTGCTTTCCACTTTGTCTTCGACATGTAAACTGATCTTGTAGTCAAAAACAATACATGATGACTTGGAAACAAATTCCATAAAGTGTATAGCCTGTTCACTAAGAACAGGTTCTGTTCACAAAGAACAGAACACCTTAAAAATGCCCAAGCTGCTCAACAATGTAGAGCAGCGTAGACAGTTTCTGTCCAGCCTGATCAGCAGACTGAGCAGCTTGGACAAACTGTCTTGGTTGCAACACATGCAACATATAGAACAGCTTTAGACTGATATTGCAAATCATTTTCAGGTTTCAATAAGGCATATAACAGGCCTTAAATTCAACCTTCAAATGTATCAACAGGTTTGATTATAAAATCTCCCCCTCAGATATAGAACAGGTTTGACTGAGGCCTTTTTGTGCCTAACAATCTCCCCCTATTTGCAATAACCAGTCCAAGCTGGTCTTGTCAAAAATCACTATATATTTTTACAGTACATTTGCTGAAATAAAATTACAACATTACAGTAAAGTAAAAGATCAGTTTATATATACACTGATTCTTGACTATAATAGAACAACATATGTTCTTACAAAAGTACAACTAATGTGCTAATGTATTTTACAACTAATGTAAAAGCAGAAATTACAACTTATGTAATAATGTACAACTAATGCACAGAATGTACAACTAATGTACAAAAAGTTTGGACTGTTTGAGATGGGAGCAGATAATGGCAAGCCTGTCCAACTGATGGACAGCTTCCATTCTTCACCTACCCAGATGGCAGGTGGACTTCATTCGACAGGAGGTGGTATCCCTTCTTTGAATCTTTTTACAAGTTCTTCCCTTGTTTCTTCGTGTTCTTCAATTTCAGCTGTAAGAAACATAAAGTTAGAACTTTGAAGTTCACCTCTGTCATAAAAACCTTTTAGCTCTTCCCAGATAGCTGCTCTCCATAGGCTGGACTGATTGAAGGAGGTGGCAATTCTGAAGGCTGCAAGCTGCTTAAGACCAACTTTGTGTAGGTCTGAAGCTCTTTGAAAACATTTCTTCTGAGATAGGGGATCTACAAAAAATGCCCCTAACTCAGGCTCTTCAATCACTTTGCCATCTTAAAATTCAACTCCTTCAGGCAGGCTGTGGTCAACTCCTTTAATTTCCACAGCATAATCTCCTTGTTCAATCATCATAAGGAGTTCTTCCAGCTCTGTATCCCTCTTTGTTCTCCTGGCCTTTATCTTTGGATGTGTCACAGAGACACCTTCACTTATTTCTTTTGGAATCAGGCCCAACTCCTTTACTCTTTCCATCAGCTTCTTGATGTATGCCCTGATAGTCTTAGCCGTTTCTGACTTAGACTGGCTCAGGGCAACTGCCAGTTCCAACCATTCCCTGTAACCCATTTGAGCAACATCAGTGTGATCATATGATTCCATTTCAGGGCCTGTTGCACCCATCCTGGTGATCTGAAGTTTCCACTGTGTGCCTTTCCTTGAAATGGGAACAGCTTTGACAATCGCCTCCTTGGCCAGCCTTCTAGTAGCAACATCATGAAATTTTTTTCTGGCCAAGTTGTCAAAGTGGAATTTGGCTCTGGCAGAAGGTACTGTTGATTTGGTCACAGAGACCTGAGTACCCTTTTCTCCTTCCTTCTCTTTCTCTTCTGCTGATTTCCTGGCAGCTTCCATTATTTTCTGTTGCACCTCCAAGGTAGACATTTTTATTTTCTTTGCTTCTTGGAGGGCAAGAGACTTAGCAGCTTTGGCAGATTCTTCTTCTTTTCTTAACTCTTCCAGAGCCTTAAGCTGTTCTTCCCTAAACTCAAAGTACTTGAGCATAGGGAGGCCCATCTCTTTGGCTCTGGCTTTGTGAAACTGTGTATCTGCCTGTTTCTGCTCAATAGGATCCTCAGCTGCCTTTTCTTTGCCTTTAGCTGCTGCTTTAGTGACAGCAGCTTCAGAAGTTTCTTCTTCTTCTTCTTCTTCTTCTGCTAGGATAAGGTGCCTCCTTTTGCTGCTAGGCCTGTCCTCAGGAATGACTTCCTCCCCCTTAGACTGAGCAGGGTTTGGAGAGCCAGCCTGAGTAGGCATAGCAGCTTGGGAAGCACCTTCAGCTGCACCTGTTTCTGCTGGTTGATCAGTTTGGGTTGCAGACACTGGTATATCCTTAGGAGAAGGAATCTTCTCCCCCTTAGACTTAGTCTTCGAGGCAGATGATTTCTCCCCCTTTGAAGGAGATGATGCAGCGACTTCAACCCCTGGTCTGCCTGAAGACACAAAGTCAGCAGGCTTGCCAGCAGGTTTGGAAGGTTTAGGACCAACAAGGCTGTTCACTAAGTAAGCCAAGTTATCCTTCACCTCACCAAGTTGGGAAAGACAGTTTTGAAGAGAAGAAGCTTGGGAATCAGCAAAAGTGGTCATCTTAACAATATTGTCTCTATCAGAAGCTGTGAACAACAAACTTTGGAGCTGTGCAAGATGAAGTTCAAGAGAATCTTGCACATCAGCAAGGTTTGATGACACAGAATTTGATAGAGAACCCATAAGAGTGTTCAGGCTGGCCAATGTTGAAGGAAGGGTAGAATTGCAAGAAGTGAGAAGAGAGGACAGCTGTTGAGAAATGGCTGTCATAGAGGACACGGAGTCCTGCTGTAAGGAGAGGATAGAGGAGAGAGAGTTGGAGACATTTTGCAGCTGTGCAGTGAGTGCAAGCAGCTGTGGAGAGTGGTCAGTTTGGGGAGTGACTGGGAAGGATTCTTTGAACAAATCAAAGAAGCCTTTGAGCTGCTCAGACACAGAGTCTGAGATGATGGATGGTAGGGAGTGCATGGTATTTTCCAAAGAACCAACTTTGTTGGTCAGCAATGAAAGCTGATCCTTCAAAGGCAGGTCTTTGGGAGATGGAGGTGTATGGGTAGACTGTTTGGAGTGAGTGGATGGAGAAGATGATGATGAGGCTGGTGTTTGAGGATGAGATGGAGAAGGGAGAGAAACTTTGGACAGTAGTTCCATAGCCTGGGCAAAAGTAAGATGGCCCAGGTTAGAGGGATCAAGGGGTCCTTCAGCAGCGGCTGTAGCTGCATCATTAGGAGAAAGGGATGATGTTTGGGGCCTCTCAGATGCTGCTTGTGTTGCAGCACCTCATGAAGACCAGTGGTGGTTCCCTCTGCAGTGCCTTGGTCTAAAGGCACCTCATCATGGGGAGATGGGATATGCATTTCAACATCAGCAGTGGTAAAACCTGCTGATGGAATTTGCATTGAGGGAGCAGCCTCACCAGAGGGATGGTATGATCCCTGAGGTTCATCAGCTTGAGTTGTTGGTCCCTCAGCAGCTGTTTGGTGTTGAACAGCTGAATCATGGGGAACAGAGGGTTGAGGCTGAGCTGCTGATTGGTCTATATCAGCAGCGTGGGCACCTCGTGCAGACTCAGAGTGTAAGGGGATATGAGTGGGGGACAGTGTGGACTCAGTGTGGAGTGGAGAGGGCTCCTGTCTTTCAATATCCTCAGCCTGTTGGGAGGCTGGGATAGTTGATGTGGGTATCTCCATTTGTACAACTGGTTCCTGTTGGGAGGAACCAGAGGGTGGAGGCTGACTCAAAGGTGACTCAGGCTGGAGTGAAGCAGGCTCCAAATGAGCTGAACCTTCTCCCAAAATAGGAGAGGCAGCTGGGGTTGCTTCTTTTACAACTGAACCCTGTTGAGAGGGAACAGAGGAGGTGGTTTTCTGGGCTGTTTTCTTTTTGGCTATTGATTTTCTTTGGTAATGGATGGATGATGTGGGTGATTGTGGAGAGGAGAGAGGATCTGTTTGGACTGGATGTGAGACTGGGTCAGGAACAGTGGGGCTGGACAGTTCCATAGTCTCTTGTGCCACAGAGGCACCAGCCACAAAGGCTTCAGGCTCAACAGATGAGCCAGGGTGAGGAATCTGCTCTTCCTCAGCGACAGAGGCTAAGGGAGCAGACTCAGCCTGAGCTGTTTTGGCCTTCTTTTTAGCAGGCCCAGCTTCAGCTGCCATGGTCCTTTTCACAAGCTTGGACCTGGCTTTGGATTTTCCAGTGGGAGCAGCAGTGACTGGATCCACCCTCACAGCAGAGGGTCCTTCCACTAAACCCAACAGCCTCCTCATAGGTGTTGATAGAGGAGGCTCATTTGTCAGTACAGGAGTATGAAAAACTCTATTCCCTATGACAGGGAAGGCAGCAGTTATAAGTAGAGGTTGAGTATGATATAGATGCTCACCACAGACATGGCAGAAGATGAGACTCAGGAACCTGGGATATCGGACAGCAGCTGGTCTTGTCTCTTGCTGCACCAGGTTTCTCATGTTCAAGAAGATCCATTTGGCCATGTCAAGTGTAGTCCCATCCACCAGCTGAAGGACTACAGGCACTTCATCTCTACTTAGTTGGTCAAAGGAACCAACCTTGCTGCTGAATGAAATTACCACAGAGGCAAATAAGAAGCTGTAAGTGGGTGACAGCTCCTTCCTGTACAGAGTAGCTCCAACCTTGGGTTCTGCCACACCACAGAAGCGTAGCAGATTGCCCATTTGCTCATTTTCAGGGTGAGGGAGATCATAGTTCTCAGCAACTGGAAGATGAAGAACCTCCCTCAGAAGATCGACTGTAATCTCAATGGTTTGAGTCCCATTGAGAATAGTACCTTTGATAACCTGAGTGTTTGGATTGTAGGAGCAGGTATACCAGAACTCGTATACCATCTCCTGGTACAGGAAACCAGGAGATGCAGTCAGTGCATAGTTCAACGGATGAACTTGCAGAAATTCCACCATTCGGTCGTAACCCTTCCCCACATAGTTTTTGGGGATAGTGAGGTTTGCAATGTAGTTGGTGGGCTTGAGGGTCAGCATCGTGGTGACAGAAGGATGTTTAACAACATCCTCACCAACGAAGACTGGTAGAAAGGGATTTGGTCTGTGAGCCATTTGGGAATTTTGAAGGTTTGGGGAAGCAAAAGACACTTAGTCGATTTTAGGGTTCTTGAGGATTTCTGGAAATGATGAGGAAGACGAAGATGAAACAGTATGTTGGTATTTATAGGATTTGAATGTTCGTGTGTATGAGAGAGAAAAGGTTTGGACGGTTTGATTTGAAATGTTAGTTGACGGAAAAACGGAACGGTTGTCCATGTCAGAAACATTTGTCAGACCACTTGACCTTTTTAATCACTAACACACGTAACAAACATTATCCGCAGTAATTAAGTTAAATAAAACATAATTTAAGAAACTTAATTATGAAGAAAGGTAATTAAAATGCTGGTCTACGCTGATGGTCAAACCTGTGATGATCAGGGTCAACAAGGTTCTCAGTCTTCAAGCTGTTCTTCCCTTCAAACTGTGCCTTCAGCCTGCTCTCTTTTGTGAGAACAGGTTGTGTCCAATAGATGAACAAGTTTCAGTATGAAGAAGTGAACAGGTTGAAGACTGAACCATCAGAGCAGGCTGGACGAATAAACAGGTTAAACTGTTTTTGTTCAGCCTGTTGTATGCTCAAGCTGTTCAAGTTTTTCAGACAAATAACTAAGTACAGAACATGTATAACCTGTTCTGTCTAAGCTGTTCAGAGAAACTTGAGCAGTGTGAAACATACACATTATTAGACCTTTGAGAGACACTTAGTCACTCTTGTTTAACATGCCCAGCTTGCTGACAAGGTAATTAAACCTTGTTTCATCCAGAGGTTTGGTGAAAATGTTTGCAAGCTGTTCATTTGTGGAAATAAAACTTACCTCCAACATTAACTTTTTGAATGTGAATCGCCTGAGTGAATGAGTCGACTTCAATAGGCTGTGTTCTTGAGTGAAATACGGGTTGTTGGAGAGGGCGATGGCACTTGTGTTTATACACAAGAATAGGAGTTTTCCCCCCCTATATAAACAAGCCCATAGTCTTCAAGCTATGCTGCATCACAGATCTGCCCACAGCAGCTTCCAGCGCAATGTTTCAGCTTCAGCAGTAGAAGTGGACACTGAGTCTGCTTCTTGCTACTACCAAACTGTTCAACTTTTCCACCAGGAGTTGCATCCACCTTTGTGCTTTTCCTATCTAACCTGCAAGCCCTGCAAAATCAGAATCTGAATAGCCTGTTAGTTCAAGACTTGAGGTCTTTGGGATACCAAAGAAGCCAAACCTGGAGTACCTTCAGGTATCTTAAAGATTCGTTTAACAGCTGCTAGATTGTGAGTACATTGGATCAGCTTGGAACCTAGCACATAAACAGGTTGCAAACATAATATCAGGTCTACTAGCAGTCAAGTATAGCAAGCTCCCAATCATGCCTCTGTAAGCTGTTACTGAAACAGCTTTGCCACTGGCATCAGCATCCAATTTTACATTGGTGGCCATTGGGGTTTTAATAGGAGAACTTTGATCAAATTTGAACTTTTTTCAAAAGATCTAAAGTGTACTTTCTTTGATTTATAAAAATTCCAGTTGAGGTTTGTTTAACCTGTAATCCTAAAAAGAAAGTTAGTTCTCCCATCATACTCATTTCATACTTAGATTTCATGAGTAATGAAAAATTCTTGCATAGTTGCTCATTAGTAGAACCAAATATTATGTCATCCACATAGATTTGAACAAGCATAATATCAGACTTCACCTTCTTTATGAACAATGTGGTATCTACTTTACCTCTGGAGTACCCATTGCTCATAAGGAATTCAGTAAGAGTGTCATACCAGGCTCTAGGGGCTTGTTTGAGACCATAGAGAGCTTTGTCCAACTTATAGACAAAACCTGGATGTTGTTCATTTTCAAAACCTGGAGGCTGCTTGACATAAACTTCTTCTTGCAGCTTCCCATTAAAAAATGCACTCTTCACATCCATTTGAAATACCTTATACCTTTAGGCCTGGATGAGCAGAAGATAAGGAG
>JAANYP010000214.1:0-72709 GCA_020465985.1 Centrapalus pauciflorus
TTGGTGGCCCTCCCCCCCTTCCCTCCCCCTGCACCTTACTGCCTGCAGCTCTCTGCTGCACGTGCTTTCTGCCATTCCCCCTATTGCTTGGGGCGTAGAAGGCCATACTGGATGGTTGGCGACTGGCTCATGGCACTTGTGTTGTCGCCGACAGCCTAGAAGTTTTCCTATCCACAAGCCATAAGCTTCACGCTGAGGATGATGCCGCATCCACCATCGGCCACAACAAAGCAGCGGTCCAGCAGCAATAGACTCAGCTTGAGTAGTAGAAGTGGACACTGATTCGGCTTTTGCTACGCCAACTGATCAACTTTCCACAAGGAGTTGACATCCACCTGGTGTGCTTTTTCCGATCTACCTGCAGCCGGCAAAATCAGAACGAAATAACCTGTTAGCTCAAGGCTTGAGTCTATTGGGATACCAAAGACCCAACCTGGTGTACCCGTTAGGTACCTGAAGATTCTGGTGACAGCCGCGAGATGAGATTGCCTTGGATCAGCTTGGACCTACACAATAGACCGGTGGCAAACATAATATCGATCTGGCTAGCAGTTAATAAAGCAAGCGCCAATCATGCCGCTGTAAGCTGTTACTGAAACGCTTTGCGACTAGCATCACAGCCAATTTACATTGGGTTGCCATTGGGGGTTTGAATAGGGGAACTTTTGATCAAATTTGAACTTTTTCAAAAGAATCTAAAGTGTCTTCTTTGGATTTTATAAAAAATTCCCAGTTGAGGTTTGTTTTAACCTGCAATCCTAAAAAGAAGTTTAGTTCACACCCACACCCAATCATAAACTCTTTCATATTTAGATTTTTCCAATGAGTAGAAAAATTCTTGCATAAAAACGATCATGAGTAACCAATATTATTCCATGCTCCTCCACTAATTTGAACAAGCTATATCATACTTCACCTTCTTTAGGACAGTTGTGGTAATCAGTTACCTCGGTAACCCAGTGCTCGCATAAGGATTCATGTAAGAGTGTCATAAATACCACAGGCTCGAGGGGCCCCTTGTTTTGAGACCAAGAGAGCTTTGTCCAACTTGAGACAAAACCTGATTTGTTCATTTTCAAAACCTGGAGGCTGCTTGACATAAACTTCTCTTAAACGTCTTCTGCAGCTTCCCATTCAAAAATGCACTCTTTCACATCCATTTGAAATACCTTAATGCTCTTAATAGCAAGCTAGGGCGTAATACAAACGAATTGCTTCTTCTAGCCTGGCCACAGGAGCAAATGTTTCATCATAGTCAATGCCTTCCTCCTGTCTGTAGCCCTGAGCAACCAGTCTTGCCTTATTTCTAATGACATGACCTTGCTCGTCCATCTTGTTCCTGAAAACCCATTTTGTGCCAATTATAGTTTTACCTTTAGGAGCAGGGACCAACTTCCATACATTGTTTCTCCAAACTGATTGAGTTCTTCTTGCATGGCAGTGATCCAATTGGCATCTTTTAATGCTTCATCAACCCTCTTTGGCTCCATCAGTGAAACAAAACTAGAGAACATACAGAAGTTCCCTAAGTTGTCCCACCGTGTTTGTATCCCTTTGTTGATGTCCCCAATTATTTGATCATTGGGGTGACACCTGATCCACTTAGGATCATTTTTCAATGATAATTTTCCTGAGTTGTTAACATCTTCAGCAGGTCCTGTTGAACAGCTCTCAAGATTTTCAGACACACTGTTGTCTTGAGCCTGTTCACTTGTTGAACATGTCTGACCACTGTTGAACATATCAGCAGAGGAACTGGAAAAATCAGCATTGATAGGTTCTGGACATGCAGTTGTAATTAAGTCAGTACACTTATTCACACAGGGTGTATTGACATAATCATCATCATGTCCATCATGATTAGCAGGTTCCACACTGGGGGTAGTGGAAGCTTTTGAGTCCTCTTCATTGATTGAATGCATCAGATCATCAAAGTTAAGTTCTCCTGAAACTGATTCAGGAACAGCTTTGGTGGAGGCATTCTTGGACTCTTCAAAGGTGACATTGATAGATTCATCTATCACCCTTCTTTTGTTGTTGTATACCCTGTAGGCTTTGGAGATAGCAGAGTAGCCAACAAACACACCTTCATCAGCTTTAGGTTCAAATTTCGACAGCTGGTCCCTTTGATTCAGAATGAAACAGGGACATCCAAACACATGGAAATAACTGACATTTGGCTTTCTCCCTTTGAGCAGCTCATAGGGAGTCTTGTTGAACCTTTTCACCACTAAGGATCTGTTTTGGGTGAAGCAGGCAGTTTAACAGCTTTCAGCCAAAATGATGAAAGGTAAACCTGATGCCACACAGCATGGTTCTAGCAGCTTCAATGAGAGTTCCCGGTTTCTCCTTCAGCAACTCCATTTTGTTGAGGAGTTCTTACTGCTGAAAAAGTTTTGAGAAGATACCTTTCTCTTCACAATAAAAGTCTTCAAGAAGTACTGTTTCTGAATTCCAGTACCATGATCATTCTAAGCTGCTTTAAATGGCAGAAGTTCGGCATTTCCATCTTTTTGACAAATCCAATAATCTCGTCTAGCAGCCTCTCCTTTGCTTCTTCAGAATAGATCAACCCATGTGACCTGGAGAAACTAACTCATCAACCATTACAAGAATGTATCTTCTTCCTCCTAGACTTGGGACATTAACAGGTCCAAACAAGTCCATATGGATTAAGAAGAGTGGAGTATCAATAGAGAAATTATGTTTGGATTTAAAAGATGTTTTTCTCTGCTTGCCTTTCTCACAAGCTGTGCATAATCTATCCTTAGCAAAAATCATAGAAGGCAAACCTGTCACCAACTCTTTCTTACAGAGTTTGTTGATGTTCTTGAAGTTCAGATGTGACAGTCTTCTGTGCCATAGCCAGTTTAGATCAGCATTTGTTATTGTGAGCAAACAGGTTTCAGTTGTGGGGTCAGCAGAGTGCATATCCACAACATTTACACCTTTCTTTCGTTGAGCACATAGCACAACTTTGCCTTGGGGATCCAATATGTAACCCATGGTGCTCATCAAAGTATTTAACCTTGTTAGGCAGCATACATAGTTGCTTATGCCTACAAGGTTATGTTTTAGCCCAACACCATAGGCTACTTCTTTGAACACTGCCAGCACCAGCTTAGAGTTCCATATGCCCTCAGTTGGATCCCTGTACATTGTCACCAAAGGTGACTTTTGGCCCTTTTTCAGGCCTGAGTTCACTCAGCAATTCTTTACAACCTGTCATGTGCCCTGAGCAGCCACTGTCCAAGTACCAAACTTGGGAAGGTTGTTTTTCCTGCAGAGTGATAAGAGAATTATTAGTCATTTTTAGGGAAACTCATCACAGAGATGAGTTCTCCTACTTCATCAACATTTGTTGATGGATTGGAAATATCCACACTAATATTCCCTATCTGAATGGTATCAGTTTGAATACCATCCTCAGTGACTGTGACATTTCCACCACTGCTTGTGACAGCTGTGAGGGAAACAGCAGAGTCAACAGGCCTCATGTCCTCAGATTCAGGACAGTCCTTGGCCAGATGTGTCTTCTTCCCACATTTGTAACATTTTCTCTTTTTAGTATTTTTGGAAGAAGATCCCTCAGAAACACATTCTGAGCTATTTTTGTTGATTCTTTCAGCAGGTTTAGCATTCTTTGTTGAATCAACAGCTTGTGTGGAGAGTTCAATAGCCACAGCTTTGACTGTCTCTTCTTTCCTCTTTTTGGGAGGACAGATGTCAAAGACAGGAAGCTTGATTAGCTTTTGAGCTTTCACATGTTTGGGAAACTTATTCCCAGTTGTCTCAGTTTGAGCAATGGCTTTGCCTTTGCTCCTACTGGATTGAGATTTATGCTGCCTATCAGCATACTCACTGTGTCTGGTTTTGAAAAACTTATTTTCATTTAAAACCAATTTACCACTATGATTTGAAAACTTATTTGAAATCACAGCAGTTTTGTTTTCAACATGAGACTTACCCTTGTTGAAAACAGGCTGCTTACCTTTTGAAAACTTATTTTCAAAGTGTTTAGCATCAAAAGGATTAACATGCTTTTTACCATCAGCTTTGGACTCAGAACCTGTTTTGTCAATAGGTTTAGCATCCACAACTTCAGTTTGAACATGTTTTCCTTTCTTTTGCTTGTGTGAGCTAGCAGAGCACTTAGCAGGCTGACTTGGAGAACAAACTCCAACATCAGCTTTTGAGCTGAGTTCACACAAGCTGTCAGTATTTTGAGGCCTGACAAACCTATTTGTTGAGATCAGTTTACCATTCACATTTTGAATGAATGTGTTTGGAAGTTCACCAAGAGTGGATAAATCTTCTTTCAGATTATTGATCTCAACAATGGAAGCTGCTGTGTCAAGATCCCCTCCAAGATAGGCTTGGATTTGTGCAGGAATCTGTTGACTTATACAATGGCTGACTTTTTGTGCAGATTGGCACCAAGAGTCAACTATCTTTTGAAGCTTAGCATGCTTTATATCTGTTTCTCTCTTTTCTTCCAGTAAAATAGAGTTGATGTGTTTTAACTCATCAAGCTCAGTTTCCAACTTATGGAAACTGTCCAGTTTACTGGATTTAGTTTTAAGATCAGCTTTAAGCTTAGAGATTTCAGATAGTAAAGCATCATGCTTCTCAACAGCAGCTTTGAGATCAACAAGCATATATTCAAACATTTTAACTTTTTCTTCAGAACTGTAAGCCATAAAATTTTGTACCTTATACATCATAGTAGGATTCCAGTTCTCTAAGCTGCTGAAGGCTTCAGCTTCAGCCATATCTTGTTTGAAGCTGCTTGTTGATGGGACATCAGTGTTGGCCATCAGACATTGATTATCTTCTTCATCAGATGATGAATCAGATTCCTCCCAGTCACATGTCTCTGCCATAAGTCCCTTTTGGCGATTGGAAGACACTGAGTTTTCCAATTTCCTCAGCTTAGCCATGGCCATAAGGTACTTAACCCAATAGCCATCATCCTTATTAGTCTTGTTGGGTTTGGATGACTGACCAACAGCTTTTGACACACAGTCAGTAGCTATGTGACCAGTTTTGCCACATTTGAAGCACTCAGCTTTGGATTTGTCAAATGCATTCTTTTTCCCAGCACCTGAGCTTCCTTGTAGCATGTTTCTTCCAAACCTTTTCTTGTTGAACCTTTTGACAAGCATGGCTATCATTTTCTCATCATCTTGTTCAGCAAGATCTGCAGCATCTTCTTCGTCTGACACCTCCTCCTTTTCATCATCCTGTTGATCAGGTTGAATGAACACATCACTCACCTGATTTACAGGCTGTCTCACATTTGCCACAAAGGCTGCACCTCTTTTGGACATTTCCAAGGCATTTCTCTTTTGTTTCCTTGACTGTTCATCATTCAGTAAGGATCCATACAGATTGACCAGATCCATACTTCTGATAGTACCTGAGTTCCTTAGGATTGTTGAAAAGTAGTTCCATTCTTCAGGTAAAATGTCCAGAAATTTATTCACCAGGGTAAGACTGTCCTTGGTGATCCCAACAGCTTTGAGATCATTCACTAGAGCAGTAAACCTGGTGTAGGTTTCAGTGAGAGTCTCATTTGGTTTAGCAAAGAAGAGTTCATACTGTCTAACAAGATTGTTGATCCTGTTGTCCAGTGTGATTGTGGGTCCATCATAGACGGTACACAAAGTATCCCACATCTCCTTTGCTGTCTTCATTTTCTCAACCTGCTTGAACACATCATCAGGGAGAGAAATGACCAGGTTGTTTCTGGCCTTTGCATCCAGAGCCACCAATCTCTTGTCTTCATCAGACCATTGAGCTTTTGCTTTCTCAAAGGTCCTGATTTCAGGAGCAGCTCCTTCAACCGCTGGAGTTATGGTAGTAACAGAGGTTGGCACATATGGACCCTCCATCACTATCTCTGGTAGTTGTACGTCCAGATTCTCTAAATAGAGCATCATTCTGCACTTCCAACCAGAGAAGTTTTGATGATTAAATTTTGGAGGTTTGCCCATAGAACCATTGTCATAGTAAGAAGAATTTGCAGCACTGTTGTCCATGGAAACTTGGGAGAATGAGAGATCTAGAATGACACACACTCTAAACGGCTTTGATACCAGTTGTAGGTCCCGAGAGGTTTCCAAAGTATATAGTTATAAGCTGTAGAGGGGGGGTGAATACAGCAATTTAAAAATCTACACACTCTTTTCTCAATGTTTGTATGTATTATCAACAATTTGTTAATTACAAACAAGCTTGAATGCGGAATAGTTCAAGCTGAGATGACAGATACAACAGTATGTTCACTAGTCTAAGACAAACTCAAACTAGTATACAATGAATACACTCACTAAGAAGCACTCACTGTGTTTACAAGACTTAAAGGAACAGCTTATGTAAAACAGCTTAGACACACAGATACTGGTTTACACAGAAGACTTGCATGCATGAATATCACACTTGCACGTTCACTCTTGGGTTTCAGCACTTAGCTTTCTTCACATTTCTTTCTGACCTTAGAAGCTTCCTTTTATACTCACTTAGAGGATCTAAGAGAAACATCTTCATTGGACGGAATGAAAAAGGAGAAGTCTTGTTGAAAAGACAACATAACCTTTTCTGCACTTTTCTGAAAAGCAGACTTGTCTTCACATGTGCAGAACTTTTGTCTTTTTACTTTGTCTACTGTTGCATTGCCTTTAACTAATTTAGGAATGTCAACTTTGCGTCTTCCTTCCTTGTAAAGGCCTATTTTGATATAAGAAAAAGGTCTGTCACCCTTTTTCAAATAACCTTTTGTCTTCATGTTACAGAACAGCATGGGCAGGCTGAGCAGTTCTGTTTTCCACTTTGTCTTCGACTTTGTAAACTGATCTTGTAGTCAAAAACAATACATGATGACTTGGAAACATATTCCATAAAGTGTTTAGCCTGTTCACAAAGAACAGGTTCTGTTCACAAAGAACAGAACACTTTAAAAATGCCCAAGCTGCTCAACAGTGTAGAGCAGCGTAGACAGTTTATGTCCAGCCTGTTCAGCAGACAGAGCAGCTTGGACAAACTGTCTTAGTTGCAACACATGCAACATATAGAACAGCTTTAGACTGATATTGCAAATCATTTTCAGGTTTCAATAAGGCATATAACAGGCCTTAAATTCAACCTTCAAATGCATCAACATGTTTGATTATAAATCTCCCCCTCAGATGTAGAACAGGTTTGACTGAGGCCTTTTTGTGCCTAACAGAAATCCCCTCCCAATTTGAGATCGGAGGACCATCCTCTGCACCAACCCCACCGCTCACTCAGGAGCTGGCCGACCAGACCATACCTCTTTTAGTAGCAAGTTCTTCACGGCACGACCTCCAAATCCGGTTACTTAACCAGGATATTGGAGAGATGACTGCTCGTATAGAGCGGGAGGAGTTGCAAAATTCCAAGCTATATTGGGCCAACCAGCATGCTCTCACTATTCAACAGAACGGGCTGGAGGAGATTCAGCAACGACTAGTCGAATACAAGGCTCGTAATGATTAGCTAACACGGTGCCTCAATGCATTAGAGAAGAGAGAGACCCCAATCACTCCTACACCTAGTACCCTCCCCCTATCTCTGTAATGTTAGGAATTATTATGTAATAGCATAGGACTTAAAAATTTTCGGGTAATAACCCGCCCCGATGTAAGAAACTATGAATTATTAATGAAAATTTCAAGTTATTTATGACTCTGTTTTGATGATTATAGAACTGTACCCTAAAAAATTCTAATCTTTAAGACTCAACTTCTTATACCCTGTTTATTTTTTTATGATAATGCCGCCAAGAAGAGCCATGAACACTGCTGAAAT
Source organism: Centrapalus pauciflorus (assembly GCA_020465985.1). Classification (NCBI taxonomy): domain Eukaryota; kingdom Viridiplantae; phylum Streptophyta; class Magnoliopsida; order Asterales; family Asteraceae; genus Centrapalus; species Centrapalus pauciflorus. The sequence continues at coordinate 7,831 of JAANYP010000214.1, forward strand.
CGAGCAACTCATAGCACAAAGAGTAGCCGCCGCCATAGCCACCTACGAAACCAATCGGAATGGTTCTACCAATGGTGACGGTGTAGCTAGTCGTACTACGAGAGGAACCAAAACTAATTCCAAGGGTTGCGGGATTAAGAGGTGTTTGAGCTGCAAGCCCCGTTACTTCAATGGAACCGAGGGAGCTGTCGGACTAGTTTACTGGTATGAGAAACTTGAGTCTGTCTTCCGCGTTAGCGGATGTATAGAAGACGAGAAAGTTAAGTTTGCTACTCACACTCTTCAAGATGGTGCATTAACTTGGTGGAATTCGTATGCCCAGTCTATTGGAATCAACATGGCCTATCAACTCGCCTGGACTGAGTTGAAACAGATGATGACCGATGAGTACTGCCCCCGGAATGAACTACAGAATATGGAATTTGTGTCTGGAATCTCAAGATGACAGGTACAGATGCTGCCGGATACACTAACCGTTTCCATGAACTAAGCCTACTATGCCCACAAATGGTGACCCCCGAGCACAAGAAGGTCGAACACTACATTTGGGGACTCGCCCCTCAAATCCAAGGCAACGTCACCGCCTCAAACCCCACCAACATCCAGCGCCATCCGAATGAAGAATAATATGATAGATCAAGTGGCCCGAAGGAATGAGGCCAAAGCAGGAGAGAACAAGAGCAAATGGGAGGAGAAGTCTGGGAAGAATTCGGGTTCGCAGTCCAAAAAGCCCGAAACCATTAAAGCCTTTATGGCCGGAGCCAAACCAAGGAAAGGCTACACTGGTACCAAACCCCTTTGCAACCAATGCACCTACCACCACAACAAAGGTCCCTGCCCAACCCCTTGCGGGAAGTGTAAGCGTCTTGGTTATCTGACCAAAGATTATAGATTCAACAACAGCAGCAACAATAACAGCAACAACAACAGTAGCAGCCAGAGGAGCTGCTTTGAGTGTCAGTTTTCGGGCATTATAGGAATGAGTGCCCAAAGTTGAAAAATGTCGGAGGAGCTCAAGGGAGAGCTTTTGTGTAGGGAGCTGGAGACGCTCGTCAGGACCCCAGTGTAGTATCAGGTACATTTCTTCTAAATGACATTTATACTTATGTACTATTTGATACTGGGGCCGATAGGAGCTTTATTTCTGCTAAGTTAGTGAAGAACTGAATGTCGCTCAATCCCTTTTAGACAACTCCTATACTATAGAGTTAGCCGATGGCAAACTGGTTGAGGAAAATAGTATCATTAAGAATTGCACACTAAAATTAGCATATCATTCCTTTAAGATAGACCTGATGCCTATCGAACTCGGAAGTTTTGACATAGTTATTGGTATGGATTGGTTGTCAGACAATCATGCCGAAATCCTATATGGTAAGAAGGTCGTAAGAATACCACTTAAGAAAAAGAAAGTCCTAACAGTCCAAGGAGAAAGAAAGAATCTCTAATTGAACGTCATCTCTAGCTTAAGAACATTGAAATGCATTCAAGAAGGTTGTCATGCAGTGTTAGTTCAACTAGCAGAAAAGGAGTCGAAGGAGAAGCGACTTGAAGAAATCCTGGTAGTTCGTGACTACCCAAAAGTCTTTCCTGAAGACTTTCCTGGACCCCCACCAATTAGGCAAGTAGAGTTTCAGATTGACTTGGTGCCTGGAGTTGCATTTGTCGCACGAGCACCCTACCGATTGGCACTGTCAGAGATGCAAGAATTATCCAATCAGCTGCAAGAACTGTTGGATAAAGGATTCATCCAACCAAGTTCCTCACCTTGGGGAGCTCCGGTCTTATTTGTCAAGAAGAAGGACGGATCCTTTAGGATGTGCATCGATTACGGAGAGCTGAACAAGTTAACGATCAAAAACCGATACCCTCTCCCCAGAATCGAAGATTTATTCGATCAACTCCAAGGATCTAGTTTCTACTCTAAGATTGATCTGCGGTCCGGGTATCACCAAGTTAAGGTTCGGGAAGAAGATATCCCAAGACATTCAGAACTCGTTATGGACTTTACGAATTTCAGGAGATGCCATTCGTTTTGACCAACGCACCAGCCGTATTCATGGACCTTATGAATCGAGTGTGTAAACCGTATTTGGATAAATTTGTAATAGTGTTCATAGACGATATCCTTATCTATTCCAGAAGTAAGGAGGAGCATGAGCAGCATCTAAAGTTGATTTTGGAGCTTCTAGAGAAAGAACAGTTGTACGCCAAATTCTCTAAGTGTGAATTTTGGCTACGAGAAGTCAAATTCCTAGGGCATGTGATCAATAATCAAGGAATTCAAGTAGACCCATCAAAAATTGAGGCCATTAAGAACTGGGCAACTCCTAGGACTCTAACCAAAATCCGTCAATTCTTAGGTCTTGCCGGTTATTATAGGCGATTCATTGAAATCTTCTCGAAGATAGCTGGTTCCTTAACGGAATTGACTCGATAGGACATGAAGTACAACTAGGGAGAAGATCAGGAAACGACATTCTGACTGTTAAAGAAAAAATTGTGTAGTGCACTTATTTTGTCCTTACCAGAAGGAACAGAAGATTTTGTTGTGTACTGCGATGTCTCACACAATGGATTGGGTTATGTGTTAATGGAAAGAGACAAGGTTATCGCTTATGCATCATGGCAACTTAAAGTTCATGAGGTGAACTACACGACTCACGACCTGGAGCATGGAGCTGTGGCATTTGCTCTCAAGATATGGAGGCACTACCTTTACGGTACTAAGTGCACGGTGTTACAGACCACAAGAGCCTTCAGCATATCCTGAACCAGAAGGAGTTAAACATGAGGCAACGATGCTGGGTTGAGCTGCTTAGCGATTACGACTGCGAGATCCGTTACCGTCCGGGGTAAGGCAAATGTTGTAGCTGATGCCTTGAGCCGGAAGGAACGGGTTAAACCCCTGAGGGTCCGAGCTTTTATCATGACTATACAGTCAAACCTGAACTCTCAAATCCACGAGGCACAGAAAGAAGCAGTCAAGGATGAAAATCTGCTAGATGAAGCCTTGAGAGGAATGGATAAACAGTTCGAAATCAAGACCGATGGATGTCGGTACTTCATGAACAGAATTTGGCTACCAAAATTCGGAGGGTTGAGGAAGCTGGCTATGGATGAAGGGAATAAAACAAGATATGCTATTCACCTAGGGTCAGATAAGATGTATCACAACCTGAAGGAAATGTACTGATGGCCAAACATGTAGGCTGACATTGCTACATATGTCAGCAAGTGTTTAACATGTTTGAAAGTTAAGGCTGAGCACCAGAAGCCGTCAGGATTGTTGGTTCAACCGAAAATACCCTAGTGGAATTGGAAAAAAATAACTATGGACTTCATCACAAAGTTGCCAAAGACTTCTGGAGGTTATGACACCATTTAGGTGATTGTGGACCGACTCACAAAAACTGCACACTTCTTGTCAATCAAGGAGACTGATAAGATGTATAAGTTAACCTGAATCTATCTTAAAGAATTTGTCTCGAGGCATGGAGTCCCCGTATCGATTATATCTGATAGAGACAGTCGGTTCACATCAAGATTTTGACAATCGTTACAAGAGGCGTTGGGTACACACTTGGACATGAGCACGACATATCACCGACAAATGGATGGTCAGAGTGAAAGAACGATTCAGACATTGGAGGACATGCTAAGGGCATGTGTTATCGACTTTGGCAAATGTTGGGACAGGCATCTGCCATTAGTTGAGTTTTCCTATAACAACAGCTAGTCAGCTACCATTGGAGTATTAAGACTGATCCATTCGAGGCACTTTATGGGCGAAAGTGTCGGTCACCGCTTTGTTGGGCTGAGGTAGGAGATTGCCAGATCACTGGACCCGAGATCATCCAGGAGACTATAGAAAAGGTAGTCCAGATTCGGAACCGATTAAAGATTGCACGGGATTGACAGAAAAGCTATGCAGATGATAGACGGAAGGATTTGGAATTCCAGGTTGGAGATCAAGTAATGCTGAAAGTCTCGCCTTGGAAAAGTGTAATCCGTTTTGGAAAACGAGGAAAACTCAATCCTCGTTATATCGGACCATTCAAGATCTCCAAAAGAATTGGCCCGGTAGCCTACCGACTCTATCTGCCCCCAGAGCTAAGTAATGTACATAATACCTTCCACATGTCCAACCTTAAGAAGTGTCTGGCTGATGAAACACTCGTCATACCCATGGACGAACTGGAACTAGATGATAAGTTGAACTTCATTGAACAACCCGTGGAATTAATGGACCGAGAAGTCAAGAAACTAAAGCACATCCGAATCCCGATAATAAAGGTCAGATGGAACTCTAAGCGAGGTCCTGAGTTTACATGGGAACGCGAAGATCAGTTTCGGAAAAAATACCCTCATCTGTTCTCAAATACTCAAGCAGTGGAGAACACGAGCTAATTTCGGGACGAAATTCCCTTAACGGGGGGAGACTGTAACATCTGACACTAAACCAGGTTAAAAACTATGACCTAATCAGTATTTACTAGCAAAATATAACCTAATCAGTGGTCATTAGAAATTAATCAGAGTGATTGTAGGTCCCAAAAGGTTTCCCTAGAGTATTGGTCTAAGCTGTAGAGGGGGGTGAATACAGCAAATTAAAATTCAACACTCTTTTCTCAATGTTTGTGTATACTATTAACAAATGTTAATTACAAACAAGCTTGACTGCGGAAAGGTTCAAGCTGAGATGACAGATACAACAGATGTTTCAACTGATGTAAGACACACTTAGACTAGATATAATGAATACACTCACTTAGATGAACTCACTGATTTTACAAGACACAGATGGAGAGCTTGAATATGAGCAGCTTAGACACATGTACTGTTCTATTCAAGCAGACTTGCATGCATGTAAAAACACACTTCAATGCACGATCTGATTTCTCACTCTTGGTTATCTCACAATCCTTAGAAGCTTCCTTTTATACTCTCACTGAGAATCTCAGTGAAGCTTCTTCATTGGACGATGAGATAGTGAGACGTCCTTCCAAAAAGACAAAACAACTTTTTTGCACATTCTGATAAAGCAGATTTGTCTTCATGTGGCAGAATCTTTGTCTTTTCCTTTTTGTCTCTGTTGCATTAGGCTTTAACCAAAAGAGGAATGTCAACTTTGCATCTTTCTTCTTTTGATAAGGCCATTTTGATATAAGAAATGGTCTGTCACCCATTTCAAATATCCTTTTGTCTTCATGTAACAAAACAGCATAGTCAGGCTTTTGTAGTTTCTGTTTTCCACTTTGTATTCGACTTGTAAACTGATCTTTTAGCCAAAAACAATACATGAGGACTTGGAAACATATTCCATAAAGTGTTTAGCCTGTTCACAAAGAACAGGTTCTGTTCACAAAGAACAGAACACTTAGAATCTGTCCAAGCTGCTCAATAAAACAGAGCAGCATAGACAGTTTATGTCCAGCCTGTTCAGCAGACAGAACAGCTTGGACAATCTGCCTTTGTTGCAATGAATGCAACAGGGTAAAAAGCTTTGACTTTTATTGCAAATCACTTTTCAGGTTTCAATAAGGCATAAACAAGCCTTAAATTATACTTTCAAGTGCATCAAACAGATTTGATTAAAAATCTTTCCCTAAGATGTAGAGCAGGTTTGACTGAGACCTTTTTGTGCCTAACAATCTCTCCCTATTTGCAATAATCAGTCTAAGCTGATTTTATCAATTATCACTATATATTTTTCCAATAAATTTTGCTGAAATGAAATTACAACATCAAGTAAAGTAAAAGATCAATTTATATACTGATTTTTTTATTACATAAACAACCTATGTTTTTACAAAAGTACAACTGATGTACTAGTGTATATTACAACTGATGTAAAAATAAAAGTTACAACTGATGTAACAAAGTACAACTAATGTACATAGAAATTCAATAATTTGGACTGTTGATAATGGGAGACAATAATGGCGAGCCTGCCCAACAGATAGACAGTTTCCATTCTTCACCTACTCAGATAGTAGATGGACTTCAAGACAGTGGTGGTGGCACTCCTTCTTCAAACATTTTTTAAAGCTCCTCCCTGGTTTCCTCCAAATCCACTATTTCAACTCTGAGGAACATGAAACTGGGATGTTGATGCTCCCCTCTTTCATAGAAGCCTCTGAGTTGATCCCAGATGGCTGCTCTCCACTTTATGGATTGCCTGAAGGAGTTTGCAAGTCTGAATGCGACAAGCTGTTTGAGACCCACTTTGTGCAGGTCTGATTCTATTTGAAAGCACTTCTTCTTTTCAGGGAATCTACAAAAAATACCCCCAGCTCAGGTTCTTCAATCAGCTTTCCATCCTCAAATTCCACTCCTTTAGGCAGGCTGCGGTCAACTCCTTTAATTTCAACTGCAACATCACCTTGTTCAATCATGACCAGGAGTTCCTCCAGATCTGAATCCTTTCTGTTCCTCTTGGCCCTTATTTTGGAGGTAGACATTGAGATACCCTTACTTTGCTCTTCTGAAATCAGGCCAAGATCTCTCACCCTTTCCATCAACTTTTTGACATATGCCCTGATTGTCTTAGTTGTTTCAGACAAGACTGGCTCAGGGAAACTGCCAACTCCACCCATTCTCTGTATCCCATCTGAGCAACGTCAGTGTAATCATATGCTTCCAGTTCTGGGCCTGTAGCACCCAATCTTGTTATTTGTAGTTTCCACTGTTTGCCTTTTCTTGAGATAGGGACAGCTTTGACAATAGATTCCTTGGCAAGTCTTCTGTCAGCAACATCAAAGAACTTTTTCCTTGCCAAGTTGTCACAGTGAATCTGGGCTCTTGCAGAGGATGCTTGTTTGGACTTGGTCTCTAAGACCGGTGCGCCCTGTTTCCTATCAATATCCTTTTCAGCACTGACTCCTTAGCAGCTTCAAGCAATTTTCTTTGAACATCCAAAGAAGGCATTTTGATTTCGCTTGCCTCTTTGAATGCAAGGATCTGGCAGCTTTTTCTGAGGCTTCTTTTTTTCTTAGTCTTCCCAGGGCTTGGAGCTATTCATCTCTGTACTAATAGTATTTCTCCATAGGAATACCCATTTCCTTAGCCCTTGCCTTGTCAAACTTTAGCTCCGTTGCTCTTTGGTGGTCAGGGTCTACTACTGCTTTCCTCTTTCCTTTGGCTGTTACAGTTTGAACAACTTCAAGAACCTCTTCCTCTTCTTCTTCTTCCAGAATCAGATGCCTCCTTCTGCTTGGCCTGTCCCCAGGAATGTATTCCTCCCCCTTAGTTTGTGCAGGGTTTGGAGATCCAGCCTGAGTAGACTGAGCAGCTTCAGTGTGTTGGAAGACATCTTCAGTTGAACTTGTTTATGATGCACCTGATGCTTGACCAACCGATACTGATTTCTCCTTAGAAGGAGAAGATGTTTTCTCCCCCTTAGACTTAGTTTTTGAGGCAGAAAACTTCTCCCCCTTTGAAGGAGATGACTCAGAACCTTCAACAACTAATCTGCCTGGAGAAACCAATTTAGCAGGCTTAGCAGCAGTTTTGGCAGCAGGCTTGGGGCCAACCAGACTATGCACTAAGATTCAAATTGTCCTTAACCTCTGCAAGTTGAGTAAGGCAGGTCTGAAGAGAAGAGGATTGGGAATCAGCAATTGAGGACAGCTTAACGAGATTTTCTCTGTCGGAAGCTGTGAACAGCAAACTTGGAAGTTGTGCAAGATGTAATTCAAGAGAGTCTTGCACATCATCAAGGTTGGCTTGACACAGAATTGGACAGACAAACAATGAGAGAATTTAAGCTGGCCAGTGTGGTAGGAAGGGTAGTAGTGCAAGTGTTGATTAGAGTGGACAGCTGTTGGGATATGGCTGTCATGGAGGACACAGAGTCCTGTTGATGTGAAAGAATAGAGGAGAGTGTTGTGGAGATGTTTTGCAGCTGTGCAGTGAGTGCAAGCAACTGTGAGGATTGATCAGCTTGGGGAGTGGTTGGAAAGGAACTCTTGAACAGATCAAAGAATCCCCGGAGCTGTGCAGACACAGAGTCTGAGATTATGGAGGGTAGGGAGGTCATGGAATGTTCCAAAGATCCAACTTTGTTGGTCAGTAAAGAAAGCTGATCCTTCAATGGAAGATCTTTGGGGGATGGAGGAGTATGGGTGGACTGTTTGGATTGTGTAGATGGTGAGGAATGCGATGAGGATGAGGCAGGTGTTTGAGGATGTGATGGTGAGGGAAGGGTGACTTTGGACAAAAGTTCCATAGCCTGAGCAAAAGTAATATGGCCCAGCTTGGAAGGGTCAATGGGTCCCTCAGCAGTGGCTGTAGCTGCTTCATCAAGAGAAGGGGTAGAGAATGATGGCCTTTCAGATGCAGCTTGTGTTGCAGCACCTTCATTAAAGCCTGGGATGGTTCCCTCAGTAGCACCTTGGTCTAGAGGTGCCTCATCATGGGGAGATGGGATGTGCATTTCAACATCAGCAGTGGTGAAACCTGCTAACGGAATTTGCATATGAGGTGCAGCCTCACTAGAGGGATGTTATGATCCCTGAGGTTCATCAGCTTGGGAGATTGGTCCTTCAGCAGCTTTTGGATGTACAATAGTTGTATCACGTGGAGCAGAAGTTGCAGGCTGATCTACTGGATGGTCTAATCCAGCATGTTTGACACCTCGTGCAGACTCAGGTTGTGTAGGAGAAGTATGGAGTGGAAACTGTGTGGACTCAATGTGGAGTGGAGTGAACTTCTGTCTTTCAATATTCTCAGCCTGTTGGGAGGCTGGAATAGTTGATGTGGTGGTCTCCATATGTACAACTGGCTCTTGTTGGGAGGAACCAGAGGGCCTAGGCTGACTCAGCGTAGACTCTTGTTGGAGTGAAGCATGCTCCAAATGTGTTGAAGCTTCTCTCAAAATAGGAGAAGCAACAGGGGTTGCTTCTTTTTCAACTGACACCTGTTGAGAGGGGTCACGGGGGCTAGTTGGGTCGGTTGATTTCTTTTTGGCTAAGGTTTTACGTCTGTAGGATCTGAGAGATGAAGTGGAGGATGGATGTTGTGGAGAGGTGATAAGGGGTTCTGTTTGGCCTGGTCGTGAGACTGGGTCAGAAACAGGTGGGTTGACATGTTCCATAGTCTCAGGTACCATAGAGGCACCAGCCACAAAGGCTTCAGGTTCAACATATGAACCAGGGTGAGAGGCCTGCTCCCCCTCAGCCACAGAGGCTGATGGAGTAGACTTGGACTTAGCTGTTTTTGCCTTCTTGCGGACAGGCTCAGCTTGAGTCGTTTCCAGGGCTCTTTTGACAAATTTAGCTCTGGATTTTGATTTTCCCTTGGGAGCAGTCACTGGATCCACCCTCACAGTAGAGGGTCCTTCCACCATACCAAGCAACCTCCTCACTGGAGTAGGTAGAGCAGGCTCATTTGGAAGTACAGGGGTGTTGAAAACTCTATTCCCAATCACTGGAAAAGCATCAGTACATAACATAGGCTGAGAGTTGTATAGATGCTCACCACAGACATGCTTGAAAATGAGGCTCAGAAACCTTGGATATCGAACAGTAGCTGGACGTTTTTCCTGCTGCACCAGGTTCCTCAAATTTATGAAAATCCACCGAGCCATGTTCATGGTAGTACCATCTACGAGCTGTAGGACTATTGGGATCTCATCACGGCTAAGCTGGTCAAAAGAACCAACTTTGCTGCTGAAGCACATCACCACAGAGGCAAATAGAAAGCTGTAAGTAGGTGATAGATCCTTCCTGAACAGGGTGGCTCCAATCTTGGGCTCCGCTACACCACAAAAACGTAGCAGATTTCCCATCTGACCATTTTCAGGCTGTGGCTGATCATAAGTTTCAGCCACAGGGAGATGAAGAACTTCCCTGATAGATCCTTCCTGAACAGGGTGGCTCCAATCTGAGTGCCATTGAGAATGGTTCCCCTTATGATTTTGGTTGCTGGGTCGTAGGCACAGGTGTACCAAAACTCATATACCATCTCCTGGTACAGGACACCAAGAGTGGCAGTCATGGCGTAATGCAGAGGGTGAACCTTTAGAAACTCCACCATATCTTCATACCTTTCCCCACATAGTTTTTGGGAATGGTTAGGTTGGCTATGTAGTTTGTGGGTTTCAGTGTTAGCATTGTGGTAACAGAAGAGTGTTTCTGAACATCTGCACCAACAAATACTGGTAGAAAGGGGTTATTTCGATGAGCCATAGTGAAAGTAGTGAGGATATGAGCACAAGATACTTAGTCGAATTTAGGGTTCTTTGGAAGTTATGGAAGCAGTAAGGAAGACGAAGATGAAACAGTAGAGAGGTATTTATAGGGTTTGAGTGTGACTGGGTATGAGAGAGAAAAGTTTGGGTGGTTGATTTGAAAAGTTCTTTCACGGAAAACGTAACGGTTGCCAGACCACTCGAGCCCTTTTTAGTCACTAACATATGTTAACACACATTATCCGCAGTAATTAGGTTAAATAAATATAGAAATTAAGTAAGAAGAAAGGTAATTAAAACTGATGGTCTAAGCTGTTGGTCAAACCTGTGATGAGCAGAGTCATCACAATCTGTTCATTCTTTAAGCTGTTCATTCAACCTGTGCAGCTATGCAGGAACAGGTTGTGTTCAATAGCTGACCAGGTTACAAGACAATGTCTTGTTTGACAGATTGAGAGAATGAGAAGGTTGGAGGTTTGATCAACAGACCAGGTTTGAGATGGAAACTGATATTATCAAACCTGTTATATGCTCAAGCTGTTCAAGTTTTCAAAAATTGGCTAAGTGTGGAACATGCATAGCCTGTTCTGTCAAAGATGTTCTGAGAGACTTGAGCAGTGTGAGACATATAATAACTTAGAACATTTAGGACACTTAGTCACTTTTATTTAACATGCCCAGCTTGCTTACAAGATAATTAAACCTGTTTTCATCAAGAGGCTTGGTGAAAATGTCTGCAAGCTGTTCATCGGTGGAAATAAAACTTACCTCCACATTACCTTTCTGGATGTGATCCCTGGAAGTGATGTCTGACCTCTATATGCTTTGTTCTGGAATGAAATACTGGATTGTTGGAGATAGCTATAGCACTTGTATTATCACATAGAATTGGAGTCTTCCTATATACAAGTCCATAGTCTTCAAGTTGATGCTGCATCCATAGAATCTGCCCACAGCAGCTTCTAGTAGCAATATACTCAGCTTCAGCAGAAGAAGCAGAAACTGAGTTCTGCTTCTTGCTACACCAACTTATCAACTTACCACTAAGGAGTTGACACCCACCTGTTGTGCTTTTTCAGTCTAGCCTGCTGCCTACAAAATCAGAATCTAAATATCCTGTTAGCTCAAGACTTGAGTCTTTGGGATACCAAAGACCCAAACCTGGTGTACCCTTAAGGTATCTGTAGATTCTTTTTACAGCAGCTAGATGTGATTCTTTAGGATCAGCTTGAAACCTAGCACATAAACAGGTAGCAAACATAATATCTGGTCTACTAGCAGTTAAGTATAGCAAGCTCCCAATCATGCCTCTGTAAGCTGTTACTGAAACAGCTTTGCCACTGGCATCTGCATCCAACTTTACATTGGTTGCCATTTGGTTTTCATAGGAGAACTTTCATCAAATTTAAACTTTTTCAAAAGATCTAAAAAGAAAGTAAGTTATCCCATCATACTCATTTCATATTTAGATTTCATGAGTAGTGAAAAATTCTTGCATAACTGCTCATTAGTAGAACCAAATATTATGTCATCCACATAAATTTGAACAAGCATAATATCAGACTTCACTTTCTTTATGAACAGAGTGGTATCCACTTTACCTCTGGAATAACCATTGCTCGTAAGGAAACAAGTTAGAGTGTCATACCAGGCTCTAGGGGCTTGTTTTAGACCATAGAGGGCTTTGTCCAACTTATAGACAAAACCTGAATGATGTTGATTTTCAAAACCTGGAGGCTGCTTGACTTAGACTTCTTCTTGTAGCATACCATTCAAAAATGCACTCTTCACATCCATTTGAAATACCTTCATGCTCTTATGAGCAGCGTAGGCTAGAAACAAACGAATTGCCTCTAACCTGGCCACAGGAGCAAATGTTTCATCATAGTCAATGCCTTCTTCCTGTCTGTAGCCTTGAGCAACTAGTCTTGCCTTATTTCTAATGACATGACCTTGCTCATCCATCTTGTTCCTGAAAACCCATTTGGTGCCAATTATTGTTTTTCATTTAGGAGCAGGGACCAGCTTCCATACTTTGTTTCTCTCAAACTGATTGAGTTCTTCTTGCATGGCAGTGATCCAATTGGCATCTTTAAGTGCTTCATCCACTTTCTTAGGCTCCATTAGGGACACAAAGCTAGAAAACATATAAAAATTTCCTAAGCTGTCACATCTTGTTTGCACCCCTTTTTTGATGTCACCAATTATTTGATCATTTGGGTGACACCTGATCCACTTAGGATCTTGCTTCAATGAGGATTCTCCTGAGTTATTTGTATCTTCAACAGGTCCTGTTGAGCAGTTCTCAAGATTTTCAGACACATTGATATCTTGAACCTGTTCACTTGTTGAGCATGACTCTCCATTGTTGAACATATCAGCAGAGGATCCAGGAACATCAGCATTGATTGGTTCAGGACATGAAGTTGTAATTATGTCAGTACACTTATTCACACAGGATGTATCAACATAGTCATCATCATGCCCATCATGATTAGCATGTTCCACTCTAGATGTAGTGGAAGCTTTTGAGTCCTTTTCTTCATTGATGGAATGCATAAGATCATCAAAGCTGAATTATCCTGAAACTGATTCAGGAACACCTTTGGTGGAGGCACTCCTAGACTCTTCAAAGGTGACATTGATAGATTCATCAATCACCTTTCTCTTGTTGTTGTATACTCTGTAGGCTTTGGAGATAGCATAATATCCAACAAACACACTTTCATCAGCTTTGGGTTCAAACTTTGCCAGTTGGTCCCTTTGATTCAAAATAAAGCAAGGACATCCAAACACATGGAAATAGCTAATGTTTGGCGTCCTCCCTTTGAGTAACTCATAGGGAGTCTTGTTGAACCTTTTCACCACCAAGGATCTATTTTGGGTGAAGCAGGCAGTGTTGACAGCTTCAGCCCAGAATGATAAAGGTAAACCTGATGCACACAACATGGTTCTAGCCGCTTCAATGAGAGTTCTGTTTCTCCTTTCAGCAACTCCGTTTTGTTGTGGAGTTCTTACTGTTAGACATTTAATTTCGATCATAGGGAGTTATTTTGTAATAATTATTTACTTAGCATTTATCTTTGTATTTGTTTCCTTGTAACTTATTTATATGTCAAAGTCTAGGGGGCAATTGTGTCAATGCCCCATAGATAATTAAATGGAGCTATAAAGCTCCAAGGGTTACTTTATTGTAAACACACGGTTCATACATTGAATATACTTCAGCCGCCACTTTTGCATATTCTCTCTAACATTCATATTGTCTTCTTCATCATTCTCCAATTATTGAGCATTGTTTCTTCCTGGGATATGATAAAGAATCACCAAAGGTGCTGAAACATACGGGATTTCATATTCTACAATTGGTATCAGAGCCCAAAAGGTGGATTTCAACTTGTTCTTCTCGGATTCTGCTGGGGTTTTTCTTGTGTTCTTCGTGTTCTTCATTCTCCCACTCAGTTAGATCATTTCTTTCTCTATTTTTACATGTTTATTGTGTTCTTACAGTCTTATAATCATCACAATATCAACACATACTGATTTCGAGCTCATTTAGTTCCATATTACCACTAAAATCATCAAGAATCGGAGTTTTGAAAAAGTAAAAAAAATATGGGTTTTTAGTGGGTTTTTAGCTTGTTCTTTACTGATTTTAAGTGTTTTGGGTATTTTAAATCACCAAAAGTGTTTAAAATAGTTTATCACTCATTTAGAAACTTTTTTAGGCTTTAAAACTGATAAAATAGACTTCTGCTCTGTTCTGCCTAAGAAAACTGCTAAAACCTGCTGAAATTCGGACCATATACTGTAGCAATTCGGACCAATTAGTATCCCAATTCGGACCAAATATCATCCTAGTTCGGACCTCACTTCGGTCCAATTCGGACCAACCTTAGGTGAATTTCGGACCTCCCTCTGACCAATTCAGACCCTACTTCGGACCCATCCGAACTTCGGACCATCCAAAGTTCAGATTAGGCTTTCCCATTTTACCATTGTGGACTTGTGCTTAAATTTTTAAATTTCAAATTCGGACCATATCCATTTCGGACCATCCGAACTCCGACCATCCGAATTCGGTCCCCTACCTGGACATTTTCCTAAGCCCTGTCCACTGTTCATCCGAATTCGGACCATCCGAATTCGGTTCCCTCATTTCATTCGAACTACAAACTGTTCATCCGAAGTTCCCCAACCGAAGTCATCACTGTTCATCCGAATCCGGTTCATCCGAATTCGGTCCATCAGTCTTCTAAGCATCCGAATTAGACATACCATCCGAATTAGGTTGTCCATCCGAATCAGACCTCATCCGAATTACATCCTCCATCCGAATTCAAATTTCATCCGAATTAGTCTTTCCATCTGAAACCCATTTCATCCAAATTCGATTCTGACCATCTGAAACACTGTTCACCCGAAACCAGTCCATCCGAAATACTATTCCATCCGAAATCAGTTTCTTATCCGAATTAGCACCACCCACAGTGCTATTCTTCTAGAGTCCAGCTCATCCGTGTCAAGTTTCCACCTTTAAGATCTTATCTCTTTCATCAGCATCAAATATCATGTCTCGCGAAGCTCTCGTACTCGGATCTGAGAACAGACCACCTGTTCTCTATCCCGATGAGTATGAACAATGGAAATCCCAGTTCCTCAAATTCGTTGGGATGCAACCGCTTGGGAATTTAATGCTTCAGTCCATCTACGAAGGTCCCGTCATCTATTATCGGGAAATAGCAGCCCGTCCTGAGGCTGACCCCCCTGTCTTAGCCTCAAAAGTTGAACGAGAACCGGCCAATGACGCCGAGAGAGACAGGCAGCATGCCGATAAGAGAGCGGAATATTTAATCTATCATGCCCTCCCCACTGATATTCTGGTTGGCGTCGACAGCAAAATGTCTGCCAAGGAAATGTGGGACGAATTGGAAGTCCAAATGCTGGGGGCAAATCTCGATGATCGTGCCAAGATTGAGGAGACGAAGGCTAAGTTTACAGAGTTCCGAGCCAAAGACGGGGAATCTCTGCAACCTACGTTTACCAGGTTTTGTGCGGTCCTAAATGAATTGAACAAACTGCACATCAAGAAGGACAGGGATGACATCAACATCCAGTTCTTTGCCGCCTTAGCCCCCGAGTGGCAGATCGCATGTCGGGCCACGAAGCGAGTCCTGAACATTCCTGAGGTATCAATCAACGTCGTGTTTAAGGAGCTAAAGAAGTATCAAGGGGATGTGGATCAACAAAAACTGATGGCGAATCAATTGGCATCATTGTTGTTATCAGCTAATACTGGGATGAAACCGAATGATTCACTCGCCTTGATTACCAACGCGAATATTCCAACACCAGCCTTTGCTCCAGGTTCATTGCCATCACAGTGCAGGTATGCTTCTCCTCCACGTGAGGTATTTGATGAGGAAGAAGCTTCTATACAGGAACAAATAGCCTTGTGGACCAATCGTCTCCAACAACGACGGTTCTCCAACAAGACTAACAATCAACTCCGTTATGACACCGGTCCACGGAGGTACTCAGATGACCGTAGGGATGAACGACGCGATGATTATCGCAGGGACGACTACCGAAGGGATGATCGGGATGACCGGAGGTATGACGATAGACGCGACTATCGAGATGATCGCCGTTATGAATGGCGAGACGATAGGCGTGAGGATCGCAGGGATGATAGGCGGGACTATGAGAGGCGGGACGATCGTCGGGACGACCGCCGGGATGACGGGCGAGAGCATGAGAGAAGAGATCGATGGAGATAGGACAGTAGAGAACATCGTCGCGCCGGCAAAAGGCCGGCCGAGAGGAGAGATTAACGGCCGAGAGCTGAAGAACCGAAAGCCGCAGACGAGCGTCTTTGTTATAAGTCTGGTAAACCGGGCCACTTTGCTCGGGAGTGCAAGAACAATTTTGACAGAGACGTCGGCTATTATGAGCGAAAGCTGGAGGCCGCAAAGAAAAGAACCGATGCGTTGGCCGTCGTCGCCTAGGAAGACTACTGGGATGCTGAAGACATAGACGAGGAAGATGATAAGGGCAAGAACTGCTATATGGTTGATCGTCAAGGGTTGGAGCATTGTGCCGTTTCCACTGCTGAGAGCTCAGATCATGCTGCTGAGGGGGAGACATTGAAAAATCCACCAGCATGTCTGATGACCACAACCGATGATCCTAAATGCTATACATCCGGTTCTGAGACAAATGAGGTATATTCCTGTTACATTCCTTCATATGTAAATAATTTATTTGTAGATAATGAATGTACATTGCACACACATATTCTTGATCTACAAGCTAGATTAAATGCTGAAACTGCAAAGTGTGTACAGGCTGAACATCAAGCTCAAACTTTAAGAGAGTCATCTGAATTATATCATTCAAAGTGGTTAAATAATCACAATGTTATAAAACAGATGTTAATCGAAAAAGTAGATGTTCAGGACAGGAATATATATCTTGAATCTTGCATGGACACGTTATCAAAAGAAAAACTCTCTTTAAAAGAAGAAATTTCTGTTCTTACAAAACAGTTAGATGCGGTAAATATGGAAAATATAGACAGTTTAGAAAAATATAAAATGATTGAAGAAGAAAGGATAAGTTTGTACTCACAAATAAAGACCCTTGACGATGCATTTTTAAAAAGGGGTCAAACAGAACAAACTATCCACTTAAATCAGCCCAAAGAAACTAGGTTTTACCATTTTAAACAAGGAATCGGTTTTAAAAATCCTAAATATTTGGAAAAAACACAAAATGTTTTACCTTTATTTTATGACATGAATTATATGGGAGCCGGTCTTAAATCTTTCTTTTTTGAGTCATCAAAAGAAGTTTTAAACCAAGAAAATGAGAAACGCGTTGCTCATAAAGAAAAAGAAATTTCTTTTCAATATGAAGAACTTAACGAGAGTTATCCTTCTAGAGTACCCACTTTAGAGGAAGACTTCTTGTCAACTTATTCAGAAGCTGAATTGAAAACAGAAACCATAAAATCAACTCCTCAACTTTATATTCCTGCAAAAGTTCTTCAACAACAAATCACTCTTTTAGAAAAGGAATTGAAGTCGTCTCAAAAGAAAGCTCTTGATCTTCAAGATGCTATTCTTAAGAGCGAAGATGAATTGGTAAATCAAACTTTTCAACAATCTGTGGAAGTAACTGTCTACAGAGAAAATTTTAAAATGGTTTCACAAAAATTGAAATATTTTTCAAAAGAACAAACAGTTTCTCATTCCACAAAAATTCCATATGTGTCATCAAATAAAGGTAAGGTCAAAGCTGAAACTTCTTCTGTCATTTATAAAGGTGAGTGTTCAAAACCTTTTAAAACGAGGTTTCTAAAAAGACTCAGATCAAATCCAAGTCTTTTAAGAAACCTACTCACCAACAAAAAGAAAATTTTGTCAAGTCTAAATCTTCCATTCTTGCTGACTCTAATCGTTTTGTTCCTACAGATCATATAAGAAGAGTTCCAAAAACCACCATGCTGGATTTTACGAGTTTTTTTTGTGAAGAAGGCTATAATGCCAAATGAATTTGTTACTAGAGATAGGATGTCTGTAATCTCTAAAGACAATTTGTGTAACAATATGTGTGACAATGCATGTAATGATGTACCGAATTCTGTTGTTCCTTTAAAGTACTCTTTCAGTGAATTACTTAATCTATGTCCAACTTGCTATAGACGACAGGTTCCTGAAATGAATGTTTTCGTGTCATATCCTGTTAAACAAATTCGAAAAAAAAAACAAAAATTGTTACATCATCGGCCTCAAATAAAGTTGAGACTTGTCAGTTGCCAAGGCCCAAAACCAAAGCAACGGTCAAAAAGGTCTCAAAAAGACAAAAACCAAAGGCAATTACAGCGCCTAAGGTTCCAAAGCCCAATAAATCCAATTTTCAATGGATTCCAAAGAGTTATGCATCCGGACCACACACAAATGCTAAATGGGTTCCTAAAACTGTACACGTGCCATATAAATCTGGAACTACTAACAAAAAGGGACGCATATTGAGGTGGGTACCCAAAGTTGTGTGATCTTTATGCAAATGAATCTTGGTTACTTTTGATCAAGACCCGTTCTTCAATGAAATGGCTTCTAGTTACCATAGACTAGTGTAACAACCTAACTTTTGATCTAGTTGTAAATTCAGTAATATTTTGAACCGATAATGTAATAATGATACATTATTTGAATTATAATTTAATTAAGTTATGAAATATTTAATTAAATTATATAAATATTTATATTATGAATTAATAAATTATTAAAGATAATTAAATAAAAGAGATATAATATAAAAAATGAAAGTGGGTTAACTAGCAAATATAACTAGATGAAGTATATAAACGTGATTTATTAATTAAATTTCAGATTCTCTCTCTCTCTCTACTCTCTCTCTAACTTTCTCTCTCTACTCTCTCTCTACCTTCTCTCTAAATTTTCTCCCAAACCGACCGTCTGATTATCAAGTTATATATATCGTTAGAAAGATCTCGGAGAATACTACACGAATCTGCTATCTCCTGTGTGATTTCATACGAATTTGAGGTAAGAATCAATATTTTTAAGTTTTTATATATTTCGGTTTTTTTCGAATTTATTAGTTTTATGAAATTTAAAGCTATTTTTATGGAGTTTAACTAGAATTTGTATGATATAATCGAACATAGGTTTGTTATGTAACATATTCGTGATTTTAGGCCTAAAAATGTATGTTTTAAAGCTGCAGATATGAACAAATTCGAGTTACCAAGAACAAACTCGAAAATACATAGAACAAACTCGAAATGGAATTAAATTCGAAATATATTCGAATCTAACCATTAAATTCGAAATAACATTCACATTCGAATTTTTCCTCGAATTTAACAATTCATTCTTAATGCTCGAATTTGGTATAGTCAAATGATGGAAATTTAATTTGATCCTTAAAGTCAAAGATGGAATTTAATTTTGACCCAAAGTCAAAATAATGGATTTAAAAATTAGTTATGTATTTCGAATTTGAAGCTTTCAACGAATTTGGTACCATATTTGATGATTAGATTCGAATATGTTGATTCATTTTGAATTTAATATATATAATTCGAATTAATTATATAAACTCGAAACCCACTTCCTAAATTCGAATATATTGAATAAAACACTTATAAATTAACAAAATAATTAGCAAAATGATTATAATATATATATATATATATATATATATATATATATATATATATATATATATATATATATATATATATATATATATATATATATATATATATGTACCGACCTTTTGAGAATATTAATGAAACAAAGAACGATTTATGAATAAACAAGTTATCAGAATCAGATAAAATAAAAAATTTAAAGACTGAAAGATAATGATATTGATATGATTTTGACACGATAAATTCTGGACAGGTTCAGTGAAATTCTGAACAAAGATTTAAAGATTTATAAAGTGGGTCAAAGGCTTGATTTGACAGAGAACTGATTAAGATAAAATCCTGAGATAACTCAGGTGGCAGATTTTTACATCTGTTTGATAAAGACCCAACACTGTGAGTTATAGATATTCAGATTTAACATGCTTGATTTCCGGTTGAGACATATTGTTGATGCTAGATTAATTTGACATTCATTTATCAGCTGGATTGTGACCTGTGCACACCATGGATGGGTGTTGCCCAGTGGATCATGATAGCTATTTGACTTATCATTTCATATGATATTGCTTTTACTGTTCATTTCAGATATTGCGATAAGACTACTGCTATCATGACTTTGATTACATATGCTTCATCATTACATATATTTGACATATTGATTCAGCTTGTTTAGCCTTGATTGGTCTATTGTTCTAGACCTGGCTTTTTCACCAGTTCTATTGAACTTGGTAATGACCTTTGATGTTCCGCCACGTTGATTTACTGGTAGCTAGTCCAGTATGTGGCTGATCCCCACGATTTAAGTGTGAGCGTGGCTTGAGCATCATCCGACTCTATGACTTCTATGTCTCAATCATGAGGGCTGTAGCGGCAGCCAAGATATATCACGCTAGATTGATGATCCGCTTGACATGCATGTTAATTTGAAAATCTATTTACTCACTAAGCATTGCTTACGGTTGCTACATTGACATTTTTACAGGAAAAGACAAAGGAAAGTCACCTGCCGGGCCTAGTTCTTAGGTCTTACACGCTCAAGACAGAAGTTTCATAGACCTCTACTCAGCGACCCATTTTGGTACTAATTGGATGACGATATTATGGTGATCTGGGTAGATTTATTTTGATAATATGATGGCATGAATTAAATTAGACTTGTGCCCTTTATAAGTTTAATTTGAAAACCGTAAACTGTACCAAACTTAAATCCTAATATTTTGTACTGTAATTTAATATTCCGCACTTAATTACTCTATCTTAGTTTGATTGATATCGTATTGCATAATGTGGGACCTAGACTCGTGAGAACTGCCCCGCACGGGGTGGTCTTCACAGGATGGTATCAGAGCCCATAGTTTGAGTGAATCAAGTATTACGTAAGTATACTTGGTCTCAAACTGAAGCAATACATATGTATCAATCATGTAGGTGGTTTAAACTGAGATAGGATGTACAGATTGTTAGGATGGGAAAAAGGGTACGTAGATCTAAGTCTATAAACTGATAGTTAAATGATTTTAATTTTCAGAAAAGATGTCAGGATCAGGATCAGGTGACATACTAAACATGACCCCACAACAAATGTTCGAAATGATGCAACAATTGTTAGCCCAACATTCTAAGCAACAAAACAAAATAATGCAAGAACAGTTTCAGGCCAGAGATGAGGCTGAAGCTAAAAGACGTAATGATAAGAAAAATAAGCGAAAAGATAAGCAAGTCCAGAATGAAGAATCTGATTCTGATAACTCTACTCCTGAAACCCAAATCGAGCAGCCTAAAAGCTGTAAGTTCAAGGACTTCAAAGCGAGCGGTGCCCTTAACTTTGAGGGTACAGTGAATCCAATTCAGGCGATGGATTGGATCAGCCATACCGAAGAGATTTTCAGAATCTCTGATTGTTTAGATTCGAAGAAAGTGAGCTATGCGTTTGCGTTGTTTGTCGGAGCTGCCCGTGCCTGGTGGAAAACCCAGAAAAGCATATATGGCGAGGAAGTAATACAGACTCTAGAGTGGAACCAGTTCCTAGATATGTTCAATGCAAAATATTGTCCGATCGACCAACAAGATAAGATGGAGGTTCAACTGATGCAGCTGACTCAGGGAACCAAAATGTTGATGAATACGAACACGAATTCTCTCGGCTTTGCGGTTACTCCTCATATCAAGTAGCTACCGAAGAAAGGAAGATGAATAGATTCCGCGGAGGACTCAACCCGAGATACCGACATCCGATGAGTGCGATAAAGTATAAGAGTTATTTGGAAATGGTAGAGGCGGCAAGACAGATCGAGAGAGGATATCTAGAGTATGGCGATCAGCTTTATGCCCCATCAATGAATCCAACATGTCCATCTCCTCCGAAGAAACAGCGATTTGACAGATTCTTTAAGCCAAATAAGTCTCAGTCCCAGCAATCTCAGCAGTATAGTTCACAGCCGAAAGCCCAAGCGTATTCACTAACGAACGAGCCGCGATTCTGCAAGAGATGCAGAAAGTCACACATGGGACTATGTAATCCAGATGACGTCACATGCTTTGCTTGCAACAGAATCGGTCATAGTAGTGAAGAGTGCCCACAGCAAGGACGCGGATGTGCAAAATGCGGGAAAAGAGGACACATCATGTATCAGCGTCGCAGCGGGCAACGAGGACAATCACAGTCGTCAGCAGGAGGATCTATGATGAAGAGCTCAGCTGCTACTCCGACCGCAAGGACTCGAGCTTTTCAAATAACAGCTGAGGAAGCAAAGGAAACACCTGACGTAGTTACCGGTACGTTCTTGCTTAACTCAATCCCTGCACGCGTATTATTTGATTCCGGTGCTAGTCGTTCCTTCATATCAACTACTTTCGCTCAAAGATTATATAAATCTCCCTCGAAGCTTCCCGTGATACTTGATATTGAGACAGCCAGTAACAGTTACGTTATGGCTGATTTTGTATACCGAAACTGCACTCTACTCGTCGATAACATCGTATTCAACCTTGATCTCATTCCTATTCCGTTGAAAGAGTTTGACGTCATCATCGGCATGGACTGGCTAATGAATAACGAGGCTACGATCGTATGCAACCGCCGAATTATCAGAATTAAGTCTTCAGAGGGCCGAGTATTGGAAATCAAAGGCGAAAAGCGAAAAGGTGCTCACTGCTTCATTTCTGTCGAAAAAGCGTGTAAGTATTTATCTAAGGGTCACGAATCGTATTTATGCTACGTCTCATCTGAATCTAACTCTGAAGCCCAAAAGAAATCTTTATCCGATATCACTATCGTCTGTGAGTTCCCAGACGTATTTCCTGATGATATTTCTGGAGTGCCACCGGAACGTCAAGTTGAGTTCAGTATTGACTTGGTTCCTGGTGCGGCTCCTATTGCAAAAGCTCCTTACAGACTTGCACCTGCAGAAATGCAGGAAATGTCAAAACAGTTGCAAGAGCTGTTGGAAAATGGATTTATCCGACCAAGTTCATCTCCGTGGGGTGCACCTGTCTTATTTGTCAAAAAGAAAGATGGAACTTTCCGTATGTGCATCGACTACCGCGAGTTGAACAAAGTTACTATAAAGAATAAATATCCTCTGCCCAGGATAGATGATCTGTTTGATCAGCTACAAGGAGCCATTATTTCTCGAAAATAGATCTTCGTTCTGGGTATCATCAGTTGAAAGTTAAAGAAGAGGATGTTCCAAAGACAGCCTTCCGAACAAGATACGGTCATTACGAATTTCTCGTGATGCCGTTCGGTTTAACAAATGCACCATCGGCGTTCATGGATCTCATGAATCGCGTGTGCAGACCGATGCTGGATAAGTCAGTTATCGTATTCATAGACGATATTCTGATTTACTCCAAAACGGAGGCTGATCATGCTATTCATCTACGACAATTGCTAGAATTTAACAATTCATTCTTAATGCTCGAATTTAACAAACTCGAAATGGAATTAAATTCGAAATATATTCGAATCTAACCATTAAATTCGAAATAACATTCACATTTGAATTTGTCCTCGAATTTAACAATTCATTCTTAATGCTCGAATTTGGTATAGTCAAATGATGGAAATTTAATTTGATCCTTAAAGTCAAAGATGGAATTTAATTTTGACCCAAAGTCAAAATAATGGATTTAAAAATTAGTTATGTATTTCGAATTTGAAGCTTTCAACGAATTTGGTACCATATTTGATGATTAGATTCGAATATGTTGATTCATTTCGAATTTAATATATATAATTCGAATTAATTATATAAACTCGAAACCCACTTCCTAAATTCGAATATATTGAATAAAACACTTATAAATTAACAAAATAATTAGCAAAATGATTATAATATATATATATATATATATATATATATATATATGTACCGACCCTTTGAGAATATTAATGAAACAAAGAACGATTTATGAATAAACAAGTTATCAGAATCAGATAAAATAAAGAATTTAAAGACCGAAAGATAATGATATTGATATGATTTTGACACGATAAATTTTGGACAGGTTCAGTGAAATTCTGAACAATGATTTAAACATTTATAAAGTGGGTCAAAGGCTTGATTTGACAGAGAACTGATTGAGATAAAATCCTGGGATAACTCATGTGGCAGATTTTTACATCTGTTTGATAAAGACCCAACACTGTGAGTTATAGATATTCAGATTTAACATGCTTGATTTCCGGTTGAGACATATTGTTGATGCTAGATTAATTTGACATTCATTTATCAGCTGGATTGTGACCTGTGCACACCATGGATGGGTGTTGCCCAGTGGATCATGATAGCTATTTGACTTATCATTTCATATGATATTGCTTTTACTGTTCATTTCAGATATTGCGATAAGACTACTGCTATCATGACTTTGATTACATATGCTTCATCATTACTTATATTTGACATATTGATTCAGCTTGTTTAGCCTTGATTGGTCTATTGTTCTAGACCTGGCTTTTTCACCAGTTCTATTGAACTTGGTAATGACCTCCGATGTTCCGCCACGTTGATTTACTGGTAGCTAGCCCAGTATGTGGCTGATCCCCACTATTTAAGCGTGAGCGTGGCTTGAACATCATCCGACTCTATGACTTCTATGTCTCAATCATGAGGGCTGTAGCGGCAGCCAAGATATATCACGCTAGATTGATGATCCGCTTGACATGCATGTTAATTTGAAAATCTATTTACTCACTAAGCATTGCTTACGGTTGCTACATTGACATTTTTACAGGAAAAGACAAAGGAAAGTCACCTGCCGGGCCTAGTTCTTAGGTCTTACACGCTCAAGACAGAAGTTTCATAGACCTCTACTCAGCGACCCATTTTGGTACTAATTGGATGACGATATTATGGTGATCTGGGTAGATTTATTTTGATAATATGATGGCATGAATTAGATTAGACTTGTGCCCTTTATAAGTTTAATTTGAAAACCGTAAACTGTATTAAACTTAAATCCTAATATTTTGTACTGTAATTTAATATTCCGCACTTAATTACTCTATCTTAGTTTGATTGATATCGTATTGCATAATGTGGGACCTAGACTCGTGAGAACTGCCCCGCAAGGGGTGGTCTTCACAACTAGGACCCGTTCTTTTGCTTGTCTGTTGTGCTTAAACCGACACGTTTGGCTTCTGTGCACACAGCCCAGGACCCGGTCTGAACTCATCATGTTTTCTGAACATCTCTGTTCAGAACATGGTTTGATTGTGAATTAAAAATGGATGTGTTTGAATGCATATATATTTTCATTGTATGAATTTATTTGCTTTTCAGGCGAAGTCCATTTGGTATATGGATTCGGGTTGCTCCAAGCATATGACGGGAAGAAGAGAATTGCTGTCCAACGTAGTTGAACAGTATTGCGGAACGGTAAAATTCGGGAACAACCATCAGGCTCACATTATAGGATACAGGGACTTAGTTCTAAATAATCTGGTCATCAAGGACGTTGACTATGTTGAGGGGTTATCGCATAATCTTTTTAGCATAGGACAGCTCTGTGACAAAGGACTAGAGGTAACTTTTAGAGCTAAGAACTGCAGTGTAAAGAGTATGGATGGAAAAGAAATTCTAACAGGTTCACGAAACTCTAACCTCTACACCATTGACGTAGCCAAGCTAATAGTGAAGGATAACATTTGCTTATTATCAAAAGCCTCTTCAAAAGACTCTTGGTTGTGGCATCGAAGATTATCCCATTTGAACTTTGATAATATCAACAAGCTGGCTGCGAAACAATTGGTTAAAGGTCTTCCTGAATTGCACTATGAAAAGGACCATCTGTGTGGAGCTTGTGAGAAAGGAAAGATGAAATGATCATCTCACAAACCAAAGCCCGAACCATCAACAAAAAGAGTATTGGAGTTACTTTACATGGATTTATGCGGACCGATGCGGACTCAAAGCATAAACGGGAAACGATATGTGTTGGTTATCTTTGATGACTATTGACGATATACCTGGGTCAGGTTCTTGCATTCCAAGGACGAGACAGCTCAAGAAATCATAGATTTTATCAAGAGTGTCGAGACCCAACAGCAGCTGTCAGTGCAATCAATCAGATCAGATAACAGCACGGAGTTCAAGAACTCGGTAGTTGAGGGCTTCCTTCGATCCAAAGGTATTCAACATCAATACTCTGCTGCTCTCAACAAAATGGGGTCGTGGAAAGGCGTAACCGTACGCTTGTGGAAGCCGCTCGTACAATGCTCACATACTCGAAGCTACCTCCGTTCTTGTGGGCCGAAGTCGTGTCAACAGCCTGCTATACACAAAATCGCTCCATTATCCATAAGCGCTTTAACAAAACTCCTTATCAACTCTTTTTGAATAAAGTACGATTTATCAAGTACTTACGCGTATTTGGTTGCAGGTGCTATGTGCTGAACGACAAAGACAACCTCGGGAAGTTTAACGAAAAGGCGGATGAAGCGATCTTCATTGGATACTCATCCAACTCGAAGGCCTATCGCGCATTCAATACCCGAACCAGAACAGTCAATGAAAGTGTGCATGTCACATTTGATGAGTTGGCTGAACTGGCACCCGAAGTTGATAAATCAGGACCTCGCATTACTCAAATGCCTGGAGACTCTTCCAATAATCTCATTTCTTTTTCTTCTTCTGATTTAGTCAATTTGTTTGATCCTTTTTATGTTGAATTTTTCGGTCCTAACGCTAGTGTGTCTAATGTTGTCAATAATGTAGGTAATCCTTCCAGTTCAACTGCGCCACAAAGTTTCTCCGCTCCATCTTCATCAACATAACCTCATCCATCTACATCATCCACCGACACATCCGCAGTTGAATCTACTCCTCTAATACCCTCTCATATAATACCAACCATCCTTCCTTCACCTGAACACTCGGAAATTGAACCGGAAACAGTGGTACCATCATTTGAAACCATTGACCATGAATCTTCATCCATCCCCACATTAACCACTGAGGTTCCATCCCAAGCACCCCTTCCACACGATATTAAATGGACCCGAAGTCACCCCACAGATCAAATCATTGGTGATGTTTCAACAGGAGTCCAAACTCGTAGGGCGTCTGCT
Source organism: Centrapalus pauciflorus (assembly GCA_020465985.1). Classification (NCBI taxonomy): domain Eukaryota; kingdom Viridiplantae; phylum Streptophyta; class Magnoliopsida; order Asterales; family Asteraceae; genus Centrapalus; species Centrapalus pauciflorus. Next base: position 34,780 of record JAANYP010000214.1, read on the forward strand.
AATGAATGCCTATTCGCATCATTCCTTAGTATGATAGAGCCCGCTCGTGTGGATGAAGCCCTAACAGATCCAGATTGGATAGTTGCAATGCAAGAGGAACTCAACCAGTTTGAACAGCTAAGAGTATGACGGTTAGTTCCCAAACCAAAAGACCGTACAGTGATCGGAACAAAGTGGATCTTTAAGAACACAGGAGATGAGAACGGCATTGTGATAAGGAATAAAGCAAGACTTGTTGCCAAAGGCTACCGACAACAAGAAGGGATAGATTATGACGAGATGAGAACGGCATTATATTAAAATCTATGTTTTTCTAACATTGGTCTCTTAACGATTGACTTTGGAATCCTAACAATAATATTTTAATATTATTGTCTGGAATCCCGATGCTTTAAACAGTATAACACAAATTTTTCTAATTTCTAGTAAAATGTTTTATTTTTCTATCTGCAGGATTACACTTGTTTACCTGACTTTTCTAACATGTTTATTATTTTTTACAGGTTACAAATGGCATCCCAAGGTCAATCCCAAAACTCTAATTCTTCAGATTCACATTCATCATCCAATCATACACTGGTCTCTAAACAAGTGAAATCAGCTTTAGTTACCCGACCATCAACTTCATCACCCATCCCAGACACCCAACTTGTTAGAACTAAACATTGTCTACCATTCCGTGATAATAACCACAGACTTTACCCTAAGACTATCAAAGTCAGTCATCCCATAATTTTTTATATCCTGAAAGGACATCCTCTGGGTTATCTGTTGCAGTACAAACCCTCAATCCCTCTAGTTTATTTGCAACAATTCAGGCATACAATAAAGTTTGTATCGGATGATGGAAATCATCATTTCTGTAACAACCTAACTTTTGATCAGTTATGTAATGTTTATTTTGAGATAATAATATAATTTTTGTTATATTATTTGTATTTGCAAATATTGATTAAGAATAAAAATTTATTAAATAAATATAATTTTAAATCATATTTATGATTTAATTGAGTAAAATAAAAGAGATGTAAAATACAAAAGTTTTGTGGGTTAAATACACAAAGTGATAAAATGAAATATATAAAAACAAAAGATAATGATCCTTTATGATCATTAATCCAAATCACACTATCTCTCTAATCTCTCTCTATCTCTCGGATATTTCAACAAAATTGCCAAATAAATTCAAGAATTGATGATTTAATTGAAGAATCAAGACAAAGGAGTTACAACAAATCATCAAACATCATCAATTAGCAACAATTCAAGGTAATTATCGATTAAACTCCTTAATATTCAAGAGTTTGGTTCGGTTTTATTAAAAACCGAAACCAAAGAATTAAATTGTGATGATTTTAGGTTGCATGTTCAAGATTTTAGTAGTTTATGATGAATTTAAGTTAATAGATGTTAAAGAAACAAAATTTTATAGTCGGATCATTCAGAAATATGAAGAAATCGGAATTTTGATGAAAAATAATGTTCTTGACAAAAATGATGAATTTTGGATGATCTTGATTAATATGTGATGTTATTGATGGGGAAAAATGCATAAAAGCAACCCAATAATCATAATATAACATAATATTCAGTTGCATGTTGATTAAAATAAGTTTTTGTGAATTTTATGTGAAAATCCGTATGAACATAATGAAGAACATCCAGAACAAATCTGGGAAAAATGCTAAGTGTATGATCCGAATTCGGGTAGGACCGAATTCGGATGGTGCACCAATTCGGATCCCTAGTCTCGAACTTTATGGTTCAAATGATATGTTATTTCGGACCCTACATTTCGGATACCTTCAAAAATTCGGTTCATAGGTCCTCAATTCGGATAGGTCCAATTCGGATCCAAGATTTCGGATTGGGTACATAAATCCGAATTCGGTTGGCCCATTCGGTTCGGATTGGTCCGGATCCGGATGATCCGAATCCGGATGGTCCGAAATCAAATACTGATTTTTGATATTTTAAAATGATTATAATACTTAATAGATCAATAAAGAAAGAAGAATTATCAATATAAATATAAAGATCTTTTGAGAATTCCAAAGAAACAAGGAAAGAACTGACAAAATGATCAATGATTTATCAGATATCAGAATCAGATAGAATTAAAGATTTAATGACCAAAAGATGATGAAATTTCCATGATATGGATGATGATATTGACATGAGATTATATGATATAATTATGGACAGGTTCAGTGAAATTCTGAACATAGAGACAAAGATTTAAAAGATTTAAAGCGGGTCAAAGACTTGATTTACAGAGAACAGAATTGACAAAGATAAAATCCTGAGATAACTCAGGTGGCAGATTCTTATATCTGTTTGACAAAGACCCAGACCTGTGAGTTATAAATATTCAGATTGAACATACATATATCCGGTTGAGATATATTGCTGTTGTTAGATTTATTGACATTCATTTATCAGCTGGATTGAGACCTGTGCACACCATGGTTGGGTGTTGCCCAGTGAATCATGATAGCTATTTGATTATCATTCCATATTGCATTTAAGACTTATTCAGACATTGCTTATGATTCATTGCTATCATGATTATTATGACTTAAGCTTCATTATTTGATCAGACATTCGATAGATTTATTCAGCTTGACTAGCCTTGATGGTCTATTGTTCTAGACCTGACTATTTCACCAGTTCTTATGAACTTGGTAATGACCTCCGATGTTCCGCCATATTGACTTACTGGTAGCTAGCCCAGTATGTGGCTGATCCCCACGATTTAAGCGTGAGTGTGGCCTGAACATCATCCGATTCTACGATTCTATATCTCAATCATGAGGGTTGTAGCGGCAGCCAAGACATATCACGCTAAGACTAATGACTCCGCTTGACACGCATGTTGATATTGAAAATCTATAAACTCACTAAGCATTGCTTACAGATGTTGCATTAATATTTTACAGGAAAAGCCATAGAAAAATCACCTGCAGGACCTAGTACTTAGGTCATTCAAGATCCAAGTTTTGAAGCTTACTTAGACCACTACTCAACAAACTTTCTGGTACTGATTGGAAGACAGAAAATGTGGTGGTTCTGGGTAGACTTGATGTAATATATGATGTTATGACTAGATTAGATGTTACCCTTTTTATAACTTTACTTTGAAATATGTAACTTAAATCCTAATATGCTTGTACATGTAATTTTTAATTCCGCAAGTAATTACCCTATCTTAGTATGGTTGATATCGTATTGCATGATGTGGGACCTAGACTCTGAGGACTGACCCGGAAGGGAAGGTCTTCACAGGATGGTATCAAAGCCCATAGTTTGAGTGAATCAAGTACTACGTGAGTATACTTGATCTCAAACTGAAGCAATACACTTGTATCAATCATTTAGGTGGTTTGAACTGAGATAGGATGTACAGACTGTTAGGATGGGAAAAAGGGTACATAATTCTAAGTCTATAAACTGATAGTTGACTTATTTTAATTTTCAGTAGAAGATGTCAGGATCAGGATCAGGTGATATTCCCAGCAACATGAATCCACAACAAATGTTTGAAATGATGCAACAACTCTTAGCCCAACACTCAGAACAACAGAACAAAATAATGCAAGAACAGTTTCAGGCCAGAGATGAGGCCGAAGCTAAAAGACGTGAAGAAAAGAAAAATAAGAGAAAAGAAAAGCAAGTTCAGACTAATGAATCTGATTCTGATAAATCTAACCCAGAAACCCAAACTGCTCAGCCAAAAGGCTGCAAATTTAAGGATTTTAAAGCTAGCGGTGCATTGAATTTTGAAGGAACAGTGAATCCGATTCAGGCGATGGATTGGATTAGTCATACCGAAGAGATCTTTAGAATCTCTGACTGTTTAGACTCGAAGAAAGTAAGTTATGCGTCTGCACTATTTGTGGGAGCTGCCCGTGCATGGTGGAAAACCCAGCGAAGTATCTATGGTGAGGTGGTGATTCAGACTTTAGAATGGGAGCAGTTTCTTGATATGTTCGATGCGAAGTACTGCCCGATCGACCAACAAGATAAAATGGAAGTACAACTGATGCATCTGACTCAGGGAACGAAGACAGTTGACGAATACGAACACGAATTCTCACGATTATGCGGTTATTCCTCATACCAAGTAGCTACCGAAGAAAGAAAGATGAATAGATTTCGCGTAGGACTTAACCCTGAATATCGACATCCGATGAGCGCTATCAAATACAAAAGTTACTTGGAAATGGTAGAAGCAGCCAGACAGATTGAGAGAGGATATCTAGAATACGGTGATCAGCTATACGCTCCGACGACTAACCCAATGAATCCGTCTCCTCCGAAGAAGCAAAGATTTGGTAGATTTTTCAAGCCAAATAAGTCGCAATCTCCGCAATCCTATCAGCATAGTTCACAGCAGAAAGCACAAGTCTACTCCCTCACGAACGAACCACGATTCTGCAAGCGATGCAGAAGATCACACATGGGATTGTGCAATCCAGATGACGTTACTTGCTTCGCGTGCAACATGATCGGTCATAGTAGTGAAGAATGTCCACAGCAGGGACGTGGATGTGCAAAATGTGGAAAAAAGGGGACACTTTATGTATCAGTGTCGTAGCGGGCCGCGTTATCAGTCTCAGTCATCAGCTGGAGGGTCTACAGTTAAGAGTTCTGCTGCAACGCCGACTGCAAAGACTCGAGCTTTTCAGATAACAGCCGAGGAAGCAAAAGAAACACCTGACGTAGTTACTGGTATGTTCTTGCTTAACTCTATTCCTGCCCGAGTACTATTTGATTCCGGCGCGAGTCGTTCTTTCATATCAACATCTTTTGCACAAAGATTACATAAAGCTCCATCAAAGCTTTCCGTGATATTAGACATTGAGACAGCCAGTAACAATTTCGTTATGGCTGATTCCGTTTATCGAAATTGCACACTACTTGTTGACAGCATCGTGTTCAACCTCGACCTCATCCCGATTCCGTTGAAAGAGTTTGACGTCATCATCGGCATGGATTGGCTAATGAATAACGAGGCTACAATTATCTGCAACCGGCGAGTCATTAGAATCAAGTCTTCAGACGGCCGAGTATTGGAGATCAAAGGCGAGAAGAGGAAAGGTGCACATTGTTTCATATCTATAGAAAAAGCTCAGAAATACTTGTCTAGAGGTCACGACTCCTATCTTTGTTATGCCCTATCTGAGTCCAGCTCTGAAAAGAAATCTTTGTCCGATATTCCTATCGTCTGTGAGTTCCCAGACGTATTTCCTGATGACATTTCCGGAGTGCCACCGGAACGTCAAGTTGAGTTCAGTATTGACTTGGTTCCTGGTGCGGCTCCTATCGCAAAAGCTCCATACAGACTTGCACCTGCAGAAATGCAAGAAATGTCTAAGCAACTGCAAGAGCTGTTAGAGAAGGGGTTTATCCGACCGAGTTCTTCTCCGTGGGGTGCACCAGTTCTATTTGTTAAAAAGAAAGACGGAACCTTCCGTATGTGCATCGACTACCGCGAGTTGAACAAAGTCACCATAAAGAATAAATCTCCTTTGCCCAGGATCGATGATCTGTTTGATCAGCTGCAAGGAGCCAGCTATTTCTCGAAGATAGATCTCCGTTCTGGGTATCATCAACTGAAAGTAAGAGACGAGGATATTTTGAAGACAGCTTTCCGTACAAGATACGGTCATTACGAATTTCTCGTGATGCCGTTCGGCTTAACAAATGCACCAGCGGCGTTCATGGACCTCATGAATCGCATGTGCAGACCAATGTTGGATAAATCAGTTATCGTATTCATAGACGATATTCTGATTTACTCCAAAATGGAGGCTGATCATTCTATTCATTTGCGACAGTTGCTAGAGTTATTGAGAAAAGAGAGACTCTATGCAAAGTTTTCTAAGTGCGAGTTTTGGCTCAGACAGGTATAATTTTTATTATATATGTCTTGAGTATTTCGTAAGTATTCCCTGATTTACATCAGAACTTGAATTTCTATTTTGATTCTTATAGATTCAGTTCCTTGGCCATGTTGTTTCTGGCCAAGGGATTTCCGTTGATCCTACGAAAGTCGAGGCCGTTCAGAAATGGCAAACGCCTCGTAATGCCTCTGAAATCCGAAGTTTCCTTGGATTGGCCGGTTATTATCGGCGATTCATAAAGGATTTCTCGAAGAATGCTGTACCTCTAACGATGCTAACACGAAAGAATACTCCTTTCGTATGGTCCGATAAACAGCAAGAGGCATTTGACATTCTGAAACAGAAGCTTATTCAAGCGCCAATTCTAGCCTTGCTAGAAGGCAATGATGATTTCGTTGTCTATAGTGATGCCTCTAGTACTGGCTTAGGATGTGTTTTAATGCAAAGGGGGAAAGTAATTGCCTACGCTTCAAGGCAATTAAAAGATTACGAGAAAAGTGCACCAACTCATGATCTTGAGTTGGCTGCCGTTACCTTTGCACTAAAGATTTGGCGTCACTATCTATATGGGACTCGGTGTCAGCTCTACACCGATCATAAGAGTCTTAAATACCTTTTCACTCAAAAAGATCTGAATATGAAACATCGTCGATCCTTGGAGCTTATCAAGGATTATGATTGCGAGATCTTATATCATCCCGGCAAAGCAAATGTTGTCGCGGATGCGTTGAGTAGAAAAGTATATCCAGAAAAGTGCTGTTATGCCCTAACTCCAGTTATATTCTCTTCTGATCTTATTGAAGGCATCAAAGTTGCTCAAGCCGAGGCACTGAAAGAAGAGAATATTGATTCTGAAAATCTTAAAGGGCAATTACAATTTCTAACTCTGAATCCTTTGGGACTTCACTGTCTCAAGGGAAACCGAATCTGGGTTCCTAAGTATGGTTCAATTCGCAGCACTCTTCTATCTGAAGCCCATCAGTCCAAGTTATCTGTTCATCCTGGCAGCTCAAAGATGTACTTCGATTTGAAGGCCGACTACTGGTGGCCAGGAATGAAGAAAGATATCGGTAAATGTGTTGAAAGCTGCAGAGTATGTCAGATGGTTAAGGCAGAACACCAGAAACCCTTTGGGGATATGCAACCACTACCCGTTCCTGAATGGAAGTGGGAGCATATAACTATGGATTTCATCACGAAGCTACCGAAAACCAAAAGACAGCACGACTCCATCTGGGTAGTCGTGGACCGATTAACGAAGTCAGCTCACTTCATACCGATGAAAGAGACGTATTTCCTTGATAGATTGGCACAGTTGTATATTACTGAAATAATTTCATGACATGGTGTGCCGAAATCTATCGTTTCTGATCGTGATAGTCGTTTCACATCCAGATTCTGGCAAGCACTGCAAGAAGGGATGGGTACTCGGATTTCTATGAGTACTGCTTATCATCCAAGTGCAGATGGTCAGAGTGAGCGTACTATCCTAACTCTGGAAGATATGCTCCGTGCCTGCGTTCTTGATCTAGGTGGTAACTGGGATGATCACTTGCCGTTGGTCGAATTCTCATACAATAACAGTTATCATTCTACGATTAAGATGGCTCCATTCGAAGCTTTATATGGAAGAAAGTGCAGAACTCCTACCTCTTGAAGCTCAAAGCAGGCAGAAGTCATATTATGATAACCGACACCGATCTATCAGCTTTGCGGTTAACGACTGGGTGATGCTGAAAGTATCCCCAATGAAGAATGTGGTGCGTTTTATTAAATGAAACAAGCTAGCTCCGAGATTTATTGGTCCGTTCAAAATTGTTGAAAAGATTGGAAATCAATCTTATCGTCTTGAACTGCCAGCGGATTTATCTGGAATACATCCTGTATTTCATGTCAGTCATCTGAGAAAGAGCTTAGCAGACGAAAGAGAGATTCAAATACCACACGTTAACTTGCAGATAGATGAGAAGCTTAGAGTGATTGAGGAGCCGGAGTGTATTCTGGACTCTAAAACTAAGAAGCTTCGGAATAAAGAGATACAGATGGTGCTTGTCCAGTGGAAACACCACAAAGGTTCGCATCAGTCTTGGGAATCCAGAGATGTAATGAAAGCAACTTATCCCAGTCTGTTCGAACATAGCTAACTTCGGGGACGAAGTTTGTGCGTGGTGGAGCCCATTCTGTAACAACCTAACTTTTGATCAGTTATGTAATGTTTATTTTGAGATAATAATATAATTTTTGTTATATTATTTGTATTTGCGAATATTGATTAAGAATAAAAATTTATTAAATAAATATAATTTTAAATCATATTTATGATTTAATTGAGTAAAATAAAAGAGATGTAAAATACAAAAGTTTTGTGGGTTAAATACACAAAGTGATAAAATGAAATATATAAAAACAAAAGATAATGATCCTTTATGATCATTAATCCAAATCACACTATCTCTCTAATCTCTCTCTATCTCTCGGATATTTCAACAAAATTGCCAAAGAAATTCAAGAATTGATGATTTAATTGAAGAATCAAGACAAAGGAGTTACAACAAATCATCAAACATCATCAATTAGCAACAATTCAAGGTAATTATCGATTAAACTCCTTAATATTCAAGAGTTTGGTTCGGTTTTATTAAAAACCGAAACCAAAGAATTAAATTGTGATGATTTTAGGTTGCATGTTCAAGATTTTAGTAATTTATGATGAATTTAAGTTAATAGATGTTAAAGAAACAAAATTTTATAGTCGGATCATTCAGAAATATGAAGAAATCGGAATTTTGATGAAAAATAATGTTGTTGACAAAAATGATGAATTTTGGATGATCTTGATTAATATGTGATGTTATTGATGGGGAAAAATGCATAAAAACAACCCAATAATCATAATATAACATAATATTCAGTTGCATGTTGATTAAAATAAGTTTTTGTGAATTTTATGTGAAAATCCGTATGAACATAATGAAGAACATCAAGAACAAATCTGGGAAAAATGCTAAGTGTATGATCCGAATTCGGGTAGGACCGAATTCAAATACTGATTTTTGATATTTTAAAATGATTATAATACTTAATAGATCAATAAAGAAAGAAGAATTGTCAATATAATTATAAAGATCTTTTGAGAATTCCAAAGAAACAAGGAAAGAACTGACAAAATGATCAATGATTTATCAGATATCAGAATCAGATAGAATTAAAGATTTAATGACCAAAAGATGATGAAATTTCCATGATATGGATGATGATATTGACATGAGATTATATGATATAATTCTGGACAGGTTCAGTGAATTCTGAACATAGAGACAAAGATTTAAAAGATTTAAAGCGGGTCAAAGACTTGATTTACAGAGAACAGAATTGACAAAGATAAAATCCTGAGATAACTCAGGTGGCAGATTCTTAAATCTGTTTGACAAAGACCCAGACCTGTGAGGTATAGATATTCAGATTGAACATGCATAAATCCGGTTGAGATATATTGCTGTTGTTAGATTTATTGACATTCATTTATCAGCTGGATTGAGACCTGTGCACACCATGGTTGGGTGTTGCCCAGTGAATCATGGTAGCTATTTGATTATCATTCCATATTGCATTTAAGACTTATTCAGACATTGCTTATGATTCATTGCTATCATGATTATTATGACTTAAGCTTCATTATTTGATCAGACATTCGATAGATTTATTCTGCTTGACTAGCCTTGATGGTCTATTGTTCTAGACCTGGCTATTTCACCAGTTCTTATGAACTTGGTAATGACCTCTGATGTTCCGCCATATTGACTTATTGGTAGCTAGCCCAGTATGTGGCTGATCCCCACGATTTAAGCGTGAGTGTGGCCTGAACATCATCCGATTCTACAATTCTATATCTCAATCATGAGGGCTGTAGCGGCAGCCAAGACATATCACGCTAAGACTAATGACTCCGCTTGACACGCATGTTGATATTGAAAATCTATAAACTCACTAAGCATTGCTTACAGATGTTGCATTAATATTTTACAGGAAAAGCCAAAGGAAAATCACCTGCAGGACCTAGTACTTAGGTCATTCAAGATCCAAGTTTTGAAGCTTACTTAGACCACTACTCAACAAACTTTCTGGTACTGATCGGAAGACAGCAAATGTGGTGGTTCTGGGTAGACTTGATGTAATATATGATGTTATGACTAGATTAGATGTTACCCTTTTTATAACTTTACTTTGAAATATGTAACTTAAATCCTAATATACTTGTACATGTAATTTTTAATTCCGCAATGAATTACCCTATCTTAGTATGGTTGATATCCTATTGCATGATGTGGGACCTAGACTCTGAGGACTGACCCGGAAGGGAAGGTCTTCACAATTTTGAAGTCACTATAGATCAGTTCAAGGAAAAGATCACCCTTGCCAGGCTTCATCATAATCTGTTTCTACCTAGACGAATTGATGCTTTGAACTTTCCTGAATTAGCAGATTTTGAAGATTTTGTGTCTGATGAAGAGCTGGTCCATGATCTTATCTGCTTGGGCTATTCCAATCCTTTACCTAAGAGCTCAAAGTTTCATAGGAATGGATTCAATGGAGAGTTGTACACTCTATTTGGAATTGTGAACAAATGTATGACTTCCAAACATACCGGAATTAACAGAGGCAGTATACAATGTTTAAGAATGTTTCATGGAAGTACATTCAATAAGCATTATGATTATACTCAATGCATATGGGAGGACCTGAAGGAAGTTGTCTTGGCGAAAACAACAAACTGAGCAAGGAAGTTTGTACCTCTTCAACGATTTATCTAAATTTTGATAAGGGGTATTTTATGAGCAAATGAGCAAATCCCAAAGAGGTCAAGTGCTCAAAAATGCATGGACTATGTCATGATGAGTCTCCATGGGGTACAAGATGCATCGAATGCAAATGTCATGCCTATTCCTGAAGCACTTCTGAAATATGTTGATCCCGATAGTGAGAGTGTGAAATTGTATCGCATAGATCATGCTCCTATAGAAACCCAGGATCCAGGTTTTCTTAACCAGTGAATATTAGGAGAGCAGGAACATCAGCAGGAGGCTGATGTTCAGGGAAACCTAGCAGAGATAGAGGGAGCATAGGAGAAAGTGAGGTGTGGGGAGAGAAGCTCTGATTCTGATAGGATATTATCTAATATTGCTGAAGGAGCTAATGAAGGAGATGATGATGATGATGATGATGATGATGATGATGATGAGGAGAGTAATGATGATAATGAGGGTGGTGCAGGCATGATTGAATTTTCTGAATCTGAAAGATTACTGGAGATTGATGTGGTTGAGATAGCAAGGGAGAGTGTGAGGGAGTTACCTAGCCCAAACAGCCGGGACTTAGCCAAATCTGCTGTTGGCTCTCAAATCGGAGTCAGCAATAAAACAGTCAGTATCCCACTGACGATTGCACACCCCACTGGCCACTCATCTTCCTCCCAACAGGAAGGTGTTTCAACTTCTCACCGGGATTTAACACATGATCTATCCTTGAATCCTTTGGATTTTATGGATATTGAAACTAGTACACAGCTGCCCGGGTGTACAAGTTCATCTCATGCACAAGCAATAGATCCTATACACCTTAGGACACTCGAATCGACTTCATGTGTTGAAGTAAGGATGATTGGTTTGGAGAGTACAGTGATTACTGCTTTGGGAGATATGTCTGAGAAAATATCTGCAGTTGAACAAACATGCGAAGCACAACATTTTGCTCCTAAACGCAAACATGATGAGCATGATGATGACTCCGATGATGCTCCTCATGAGGGGGAGAAGAGGAGGAAGCATGGAGATCAACAAACTGGCATTCTAATGATAACATATCCAGAACAAGAAAAGGAGACGGGAGGACAAGAGTTAGGAGAAGCAGGGAGATCAAAAGAAAATCCTATTGATGCTCAAGTGAGCTGGAATTGATTTTCTAATGAAGATGTTCCGGTTCCTTTAAGTGTTCAATCAGGAATCTATAATTTTGAAGAATATGATGACTCCGACAACAAAGATCAAGGGCAAACATTGTTGCTACACCCTGTGTGACGATAGCAGTCTAAGTGATCGAACATTTTGGTTTAAGTAATATTCAAATTATTGAGAATTAAAGAGTGTTTGATATATATGTTTATATATGTTTGATAGTTATTGATTGTATCTTTGAACTTGATGTATCGTATTACAAGAAGTTCAAACATAAAGATCAAAGATAAAATCAAACATAAGTTAAAAACATAAGTTTCATATACAAGTTAGTCAGATTCAAAGTCTATAATGATTGGCATTCGAATCTATGTCAGATTCGAATGTAATCCTAGATAGATTCGAATGTTCATAGGTAGGCAGATTCGAGAATGTCAGTGAGGAAAAACTCGAATGGGCCTTGGGCCGGATTCGAGTTTGGCCCATGACAGACTCGAATTAGCCTCTATAATTAGGGATAGACTCGAAATATTATCAGACTTTTTGCAGAATTCGAGAGTGATTAAGCATTAAGCGATTTCGAGTTTATCATCAGTGTTAGTGTCGTTTCGGAGAGAATCTTCTAGTAGGTGCGTTCTTGTGTAGTTCGTGCAGCTCATTGATAGTCTCCGTGTTTCTGGTGAGTGTTGTTACCGTCTACCCGTTAACGAGGATTCCGCACTCGTTGACGGTTCCGCGTCTAGATAGATCTGCGTCGTCACCAGCAAAGACTGATGACACACTGAACAGAGCGTTCTTAGGATTGGGAAGATCGGAAGAACAGCTACCTCAAGCAACTCAGGCATCAACATCTCAGGGCTACTCTAAGATGCCCATGAGCGCAAAATCAGCCGAAGAACATTTGAACTTGCTTGCTTCATTTGTGGCTGCATACGGAAACTGCGTTCAGGGGAAGATAAACGATCCTGCTCTCTGGGATGAAGACTATGATCAGGTCGACCCTGACGATCTTGAGGAGATGGACCTTAAATGACAACTAGCCATGGTAACCCAACGGGTTAAAAGATTCATCAAACGCACTGGGAGGAATCTGACTATGAACAATAAGGGAATTGGATTTGATAAGTCCAAGGTCAAGTGCTACAATTGTCAAGGTCTGGGACACTTCGCCAGAGAATGTCAGAGATCGAAGGTAGATATGTACCAATGACAGAATCAACATCATGGACAGTTTCAGACTCAATCTCAACAACGATACCTTCCGAGTTCATCTGCCGGTCAAGCCAATCTAGCTTGTCTACTATCAAATGTCACATCAGACAGACAGCTGGATGGTACCTACGACTGGAGCTCACATCCGGAATCAAATGTTCGGGCTTTTATGGCTGAAGTCATGGAGAATGGATGTGAAGGGGAAGAGCAGACCACAAGGGACAGCAGTCCGATGTGGGTGGAGAAGACGAATGATCAGATGCTTCTGGAGTTTGCCGCTCAAATGGCCAACGTGGAATCCGACCACACAAAGGTTAGTCTGACTTACTCTCTTTTTCATGATTTATGCCTGTTATGTGTTACTTCTAATGATAGGTTAATTCTAGTCTTAGAATCACATAAAACCATAACTGCTCAAAATGAGTCTTTAAAGGCTGATAACGCTAGCCTAAACGACATTAAGCAACATCTTAAGGAAAAACTAAGGCTGATGCTCAAGATGTAATAGTTCTGAAAGACAAACTGAGTGAGCAGTGTGTTAGGTTAGAGCTTATGTATGAGCATGTAGAGGCCTTGACCAAAAATCTTAAGGACAAAGACATAGAGCTAGCTGAAACAAAGGTAAAGGTAGCAGAGGCGAATAGTAAGCTAGAGAAGTTTAGGAATTCAAGCCTGAACCTTGGGAAAGTTTTAGATGCTCAACGCCAATCTAAAAAGCCTGTAGGTCTAGGATTTCATGAAATTCCCCCACCTTTTAATGCAAACTACGTGCCTCAACCTCAGGAGAAAACTGATAAATCAGTCGACTTAGAGGACATACCTACACCTATATCTGAGCCTGTAGTAGAAAATACACCTAAGGTGGCTGACACAACCGTCAAGGTTAAGAAAGTCAAATTTGTGTCTTCCTCCAGTGAAACACCTGCAGGAAAACATAAAATTGATTTTAATGATCAAGACGATGAGCCAGTCGCAATAGATGTTCAAAAGGACCAACACACTAGTGAGACACCTAAGTCTAAGGGCACACACAAGAAGTCCATAGATAAGATGTCCTGCTTCAGATGTCATGAAAAGGGGCATGTTGCTTCTAACTGTCCGCTTAGGAAAACTGAAGTCACACCTAAGACAGGGAAGCCAACACCAGTTAAGCCCTCAACAAATGTGGCGAGCACTAGTAGTTCTGAAACAAACACTGAGAAAACTGTGCAGGCCGCACCAAAACAAGTTGTGAAACAAACACCGGTAAAGGTTGGACCAAAAGAAGTGGTTAGGACAAATTCACCGAATAGAGTCGTAAATCAATCTAGGTCTGGACCTCAACAACAATATAGGTGCACAACACCTAGCAGAGCATACACTCCGGTTAGGTCACACACTCCTATTAGGCATCACACACCGGTAAGAGCTCAGGGATCACAATCTGAAATGCAATATAATCGGAATTATTCTAGAGCTCCACAACAAATGCCTACTCAAAGGCAAAGAGTGAATTTACATCACTCGGCACCACAACAAAGTCCTGTTCAACGACCCAAGTCACCTGAAAGGCGAGATGGGTATTTGAAAGAGTTTAAATATGTGGACGAGAATGGTATAACCAAGTCAGTTATGGCTTGGGTTCCCCGTGATAACTAACCTATTTTCTTTCATGTGCAGGAGATTACCACAGGTCCAAACAACAAGTGGTTCGTCGACAGTGGATGCTCCAGGCACATGACAGGGGAAAGAAGTCTCCTTACAGACTTCAAGGGTGGGAATCGGGGATTTGTATTATTCGCGGGAAATAAAGGTGGAAACATCACGGGTACCGGAGTGGTCACTAATGGGACAATCAAGTTGGATCAAGTTTATCATGTTGATAAACTGGTTCACAATCTCATTAGTGTATCTCAAATCTGTGACAAGAAGAATTCAGTGTTGTTCACAGACACTGAAGCGTTAGTGCTAAAACCGGGATTCAAGATTCCTGAAGAATGGGTATTGATGCGGGCACCAAGGAAGAATGACCTGTACATGCTTGATATGAACAAGCCGGAGACTTCGATGGGGCCAATCTGTTTGCTATCCAAAGCTTCGGAGACGGAATCAGTGTTGTGGCACAGACGCATGGCGCACTTGCACCTAAGAAAAATGAACTATATAACGAAACATGGATTGGTGCAAGGTGTGCCTATGAAGAGCTTTCAGTTCGAGGACAAGTGTCTACCATGCAAAAAGGGCAAACAACATAAGAAGACACACAAGTCCAAGACTCAGAATTCATAACCTCTACATTCGATTTGTTGCATATGGATCTCTTCGGACCAATCAACAAAAGGAGTATAGGAGGTAGTTGGTATTCTTTGGTTATCACTGACGATTACTCATGATTTTCTTGGGTTTTCTTTCTAGGTACAAAGGACGAGACGGCTTCCAAGCTCATCGGGTTCTTAGACCAAGTGGAGAATTCCTACGGAACACGGGTTAAAAGGATACGTAGTGATAATGGAACTGAGTTCAAAAACACTGTAATTGGTGTATATTGCCTCTCAAAGGGCATAGTGCATCAATTTAGTGCACCATATGAGCCTCAACAAAATGGGGTGGCCGAACGTAAAAACAGGACATTGATTGAGGCAGCTAGGACTATGCTTTCGGATTCAAAGCTTCCTACCATGTTTTGGGGGGAGGCAGTGAATACCGCATGTCATATTTTAAACCGAGTCCTAACTGTCAAATCTTTGAACAAAACCTGTTATGAAATTTTGAATAAACGGCCACCTAATTTAACTGGCTTCGAACCGTTTGGGGTACCATGCACTCTTTTGCGAACAAAACATCAACCTAAGTTTGGTGAAAAGGCTGACGAAGGATACTTCCTAGGTTATGTGCCGAACTCACCAAACAAACGGGTTTTTAATAAAACAAATGGTACAGTGGAAATTGTGTATAACATTGAAGTCACAAGTTATACACATGAACCCCAAACAGGTCCGGAATGGATATTTGAGTATGATAAATTATTTGAGTCATTTAACATTCCTTTGGATGAAAATGCAGGTACAATCGAAAAGGACATGGCGACATTGCATCTGAATGACGAAGGTCATACCTTTCCGAGGACTACATTTCAATCCACATCCGAGCCTACTTCGACTGAAGATGGATCTCCAGAAGTTACTGATCCAGAGGCACCTTCAACTGAGAATCAGACTCAGACAACAAATTCCAACTCTGAAGAAAATGTCCATGAGGAGGAAAATGTAGAAACTGAGGTTGTTCCCCCATTAGGTGAAATAGGATCTAACTTAGGAGATATTCTGAGAGTTGACGAGATAGAGACCTCTAGGATCAACAAGAACCATCCTATAGAAAGCATCATAGGAAATCCTAACGAGGGTGTGAAGACTAGGAGTAGTTTAAATAACCACACTGTGTTGTTGTCGATGATAATCGACTCCGAGGCATATCACACCTGTCTCTATTCGTGTTTCATATCGCAAGTAGAGCCTAAGAATGTGCAAATGGCACTTAAGGATAACTCCTGGGTTGAAGCGATGCAGGAAGAACTCTCGCAGTTTAGGAAACTAGATTTGTGGGAGTTAGTTCCATTACCTCGAGGGGAAGTTGCCATAGGAACCAAATGGGTTTTTAAGTCCAAAAGAGATTATCGGGGTATAGTCACTCGCAACAAGGCTAGGCTAGTTGTAAAGGGTTTCAACCAAGAGGAGGGAATCGATTACAATGAGGTGTTTGCACCAGTAGCTAGGCTAGAAGCCATTAGGTTGTTTCTGGCTTTTGCTTCCTTCAAAGGCTTTAAGGTATATCAACTAGATGCTAAGAGTGCTTTCTTATATGGGAAAGTGAAGGAGCTGGTGTATGTAGAACAGCCGCCCGGATTTACAGATCCAAAATATCCTGATAGAGTATATCGTTTAGATAAGGCTCTATATGGATTGCATCAGGCACCAAGGGCGTGGTATGAAACTCTATCCAACCATTTATTAGAGAACGGGTTTGAAAGGGGTAGGATAGATAGTACTTTGTTCGTTAAGAGGAAGGGAGATCATTTCATCTTGGTACAAGTGTACGTAGATGATATCATTTTTGGATCATCAGATGAACAAATGTGCAAAGATTTCGAGAAGGTGATGAAGTCTAAATTCGAGATGAGTGCAATGGGAGAGTTAAATTTCTTTTTGGGGTTACAAGTTGACCAGAAGAAGGATGGTATGTTTATCCATCAGACGAAGTATGTCTATGACATATTAGAACGCTTCGGGATGGAAGGAACAAAATTGACTGCCCATTTCAGCACGCCGATTCAAGTGAATCACAATCTCGGACCGGGTACTGAAAGTGATACCGACGTGGATCCGACGTTATATCGGGCCATGATTGGATCACTTATGTACTTAACTGCTTCAAGACCTGACATCATGTTTGCTGTGTGTATTTGTGCTAGGTTTCAAGCTAATCCGAAGGAGATGCATATGAAAGCTGTGAAGTGGATTCTACGATACCTCAAGTCGAAACCGAAGCTGGGACTTTGGTATCACGCGGAGGGAGATCTAGAGTTGGAAGCGTTCACGGATTCTGACTACGGAGGATGCAGCTTGACGCGCAAATCAACAACTGGAGGTTGTCAATTCCTAGGAGGGAGGCTGGTATCCTGGCAATGCAAGAAACAAACGTCGGTAGCCGTGTCAACGTGCGAGGCCGAGTATGTTGCTGCTGGAAGTTGCTGCTCACAGGTTCTGTGGATACAACAACAATTACGGGATTACGGTTTGGCTTACACTCAAACTCCAATTAGGATAGACAATCAATCTACAATTGCTATAACTAACAATCCAGTTAAACACAGTAAAACAAAGCACATAGACATAAGGCGTCATTTTATTCGTGATTGTGCTGAAAAGAACTTAATCAAATTGGTAAAAGTGGCAACGGACGATAATAATGCAGATTTATTTACCAAAGCATTTGATAAGTCACGGTTTGATTATTTAATTCAACTAAATGGAATGCGCAACCCAGAGTAATTTGACCTTAGTGGTAGTTTATTTCCTTTTATAGCAGTAGTATTTCTTTCTTTTTATAGTAAGTCTGCTAATTTAGGAAAGTTTCTATTTTTAGTAAGTTAGTAGGTTATCTTCTTTTATTGCTATTTCTTAGGAAAAACAAAAGAAAAAAGAGAGAAAATCATAAAAATACAAAAAAAGAGAATATCAGAAAAAGAGTTAAGTCTTAGATGCATAGGTTCAAAGTGACGAAAATTAGCACAGTCGTTACAAACTCTAAGTGTTTAGACTTTCACACATAATGCACCTAAAATTCTAAGTGTTATACTTTATTTTAGTTTGATGTGTTGGTAGGCATAATACATATAGGGAATCCCAAGGCTAATAAAATATTCAAGAAAAAGTCAAGCGTGTCGCTAACTTAGATGTATGACCAATCGGTCTTAATTTTTATGTACAAGACATACAAACTTTAAGTCTAAATGAGGTATGTAAACTTTCTGGGGATGTATAGCACCATCAAATACATCTAAAAATGGAAAGCATAGAAAAATCATAAGGAATTGAGAGTCAAAAACATGTAACTCTGTTGTACGTAAGTACAGACCTGTTGCCTCTGTTTAGATTCGGGTTAGCAAGATAAGTCGCTTTGTTGTACGTCGGTACAGACCTGTCACCGCTGTCTTGCTAGCTTTTAAAATAAACCTTAAGTCAAACTAAGACACTTTGTTGTATGAAAATACAGACCTGTGTCCGATGTTTGTCTTTTAAAGAAAGTTTGCAAATACCAACAAGTTAGAATCTTAGTCTGTATGCCTTGATCATAAAAGTATGTCTATGTCTGAGTCACGTAAGATAATTTCATGAAAAATAAAAATGCCAAGGGATATTCCGAAATGTAGCATGTTTGTAGGGGTAAATACCAACAATCGGCTAAATGGGTATTTCACGACAAACAATCAATGGCATCAAAAATTCCTAAGTGTGAAAGTTTAAGTACTGAAAGTGAGTATCTGACACCGCTATCTGATTGAACCTTTCTTTGACTATACTCATCAAAAATATTTTGTTTAGCGTTTAGCATAGATTGTAAGTTGTAATAAACGCAGTTTAAGTCTAAGTTAAATGCTTGGTCAAAAATTTTAAAAATCTTCTTTTTTTTACTTATTTTTATTTTATTTTTACCTTAGTTTATTATTTTTATTTTTATTCTTCTTAGGAAAAAGGTCAAAAATAATTGAGGCTGCATTCACAGTTGGATAAAATAAACACAGCGTGAAAATCTTGTGCTTAGGGTAAAAGACTTGGCATAGTTTATCATGTTACACAATACCGTTGAAAAGGTTGAAAAAGTTGAATTTATTTCAAAATTTTCGAAATTTTCTAAGTGTTTGGGGTAATTCGAGTTTAGGTCAAACTCGAAATCGGCTGATCTCGAATCTGTCAGTAGATTCGAATCTGTCATTAGACTCGAAGGTAGGTATTATAAATAGGTTAACAGTAATCGTCATTACTCTTACCAGTTTTCGAATCTGTTCCTTCGAATCTATCCAGCGATCTCGAATCTATTTCCTCGAGTCTACCGTTTTCCACAAAAACGACAATTTGTCGAGTTTCTTGCTTAAGTGTTGGATTCTACTGATACATCTAGGTATAAGCAACTGATTTGTACAAGATCCAAGTAGTTTTATACACCATTTAAGTCAAAATCACCAATTTTTGAAAGTTTGATGGTCGAAATCGAGTTTTTCAAAATTACCAACTTTGGAACGGTAAAAGGTCAAATTAAAGGCAAATATCTGTGATTAGAACCTAGTTGGACTAATGTATGTGATTTTCTAAGTTCAAAATGGTTAAAATCATAGTCTTTGGTGATGATATGGGCCGACGATTTCGAATCTGTTCCTGACCATTCTCGAGTTTGTCAGTAAACTCGAGAAGGTCATTAGATTCGAGTGTGACCTCAAACTCGAAACAGGGTTTCTTCGAATCTGTTTATTCGAATCTGTCATTTTATTTGAATTATTCAATTTAAATTTAATTAAACTTGTAGAAATTTATTTGTGTTGGATTTTGTACTTAAACAAGTTCAAATTAAAACAAATTTGAAATTAAACAAGTTTATTGATTTATAATAATTCTAATAGTTTATCTGTTGTGCAGATATGGCTGATCGAGTATTCGTGCCAAAGCATAATATGGTCATTCCCCCTGACCATCATATCCCTGAGGCGCAGGGTTTTCGTCAGATGATGAATTTCCTAGTAGAGTCTAGGATTGCATTTGCATTGTCGTATATCATTCAAGTTGTTATTCCATATGTACGACAATTTTACGAGCACTTACAAGTTGATTGTTCCGTCACTCCAACAGTTTTGAGAACAAGGATAGCAGGACAACCACTGGTGTTTTCTGCTGATATGCTGCGTCAGGTTTTGCAGCTAGGATCTCAGGAAGAAGAGTCTGGGCCTATTGACTCTCCCTTAAGTATTAGGCAAGCAGCTTTTCAGAGGATGGGTTACAGCTTGGATGTTACTAAAACAACGTATATGAAGAGTGGGCTAATAGGTCAATGGAGATTTTTGGCACATGGGTTTATGGTCTGTTTTGCGGCCAAGAAAGCTGGATTCGATTATATTGTCTCGAAGATCCAATCCGGGATGATCGCTTTAGTTTATAATCAGCCCTTCAGTTTTTCTCAGATGTTCTTCTCGGAGTTCGTTCATCAAATAACGGCTCCAGAGCAGCAACAATTTCTCCTATATCCTCGTTTCATAATGATGCTCATCCGGCACTTTTTGCCAAATTTGCCGCAGCTAAATGAGATCCAAAGCGTAGCGGTCATGGACAAAAGGATTTTTGCTGATTGCTCCTCGCATAGAGGAAGGTTGGCAGTTCCAGTCGAACGACCATTGTTTGGGGCAGTTATAGACAGGAACTTTGAACCACCGGATAATGCCAACTGGGTAGGTGAAGTAGAGGTTCAACTCAGACAGCCACCGCAACAACAAGGACAAGAACTGCGTGCACAGCAACAAAGGAGACGACAGAGAGCTACCGCGAGTCAAACTCAGGCAACTAGGCCTTCTACAAGTCAACAGCAAGAGGCACAAGAAGCAGGGCCATCAAATGTACCAGTTGAATCTGATCAGTTGTGTCAGACACTGCATGAGATTTGGGAAGCTGGTCCTAATGCCAATGAAGAAATATCTGCAGCATTAGTTGGAGAATTGCTAGAGCCTCCAGAGGGAGAAGAAGATGTTTTTAGGCAAGTTGATGAATATGAACCGGAGCAAACAGGAAATGACTTGTCATCATCAGCAACTGAGTCAGAAGAAATGGAGGAGATAGAGGTTGAAGCTCCAGAGTCCGTATCTACAGAACCTCCTGTTCAAATGGGAACTTATGGATCTAGGTTAGTAGTGTCTGAAGAAGCTTCAAGGCGGCGAGCATCAAGAGAGTTTGATGACTCTGATTTTGAAGAAGAAGTGGTCGCTCCTTTAGTGACGAGGCAAAGGGCTAAGCGTCATAGGTTTATGCAAGGAACTTCCTCAGCTTCAGTCACACAGCCTGAAGTATCTCAATCTCCAGCTACTCCAACTACCATTCCACCATCACCACCACATGCTGAACCATACATCCCATCGCCCATCATTCCAACTCCAATTCAATCCATCCCATCCACCTCATCCACATACACAGAAAATCAAAGGTTCTTGCAGCTAAAAGCTCGAGTCGACTTCCAACAGGTCCAGATCTTAGGGCGAACGACGGCAATCGGTGAGATTCAGAAGCACAACGCAAATCTTGATAAGGAGAATAACGACCTGAAGAAGATTGTGGAAAAAGTTTAGGAAGAGAACTTAGAGTTGAAGACTTTTGTAGCTGATCAATCGGCTGAGATAAGATCGATGCGCTCCCTAGTTGAGCAATTAATGAAAAATATAAAGGCTCAGGGGGAGACATCCTGCCGAGATCAAGTGGAGCTAACGAGGGATGATGATAATGATGAAGGTGACCAAGGCAATGATCCCAGCACTCAAAGACAGAATGAGCCAGTAGATTTTTCTGCTGCTCAGGATGCTCAAACTCAGGGGGAGCCGAGTCAGTTGGAAGGTGAAGGAGGACAGGCTGGTTCCTCAAGGACTTTGGAAAGCGATATGATAGATGCGCTAAAAGACATTGAGGAAGAGTTAATGGAATTTCATTTTGAAGATGAAATAAAAGAGTTGGAGGAAGGGGAATTTGTACTTGAGGAGATTGTTGATTGGAGATCCGACGACGAAGTAATAGAGGACGAGGACGATAACGTCAATGAGGTGATCATAAATTCACAACCTATCACGGAATTGTATGTGCACAATAATGACAATGTGATTGACATAGATGACATCAAGATAGCCTCAGTCGAAGACTCAGAAATTGAAGAAGCAGAGAAGGAGCCATCTAGGGCTGAGTTGATAAAGCTTTGGTTCCGCAAGGAAGAAAAGAAGACAAAGCCAAAGATGAAGAAAAGAATGAGAATTCCGGGTGCTGGAGATCTCTCAGGAGGAATTATAAGCTGGTTCTTTGACCGAGAACTGCAGCTATTTATTTTAAAAAGGAGAGATGGCCTTCAATACTTGAGGCGAACACTGAAAGCATTCAATTCACTGCCCAAGATTGAAGTTAAAGAGTTAGCCTGGAAGGAGCTGATTAATATCGGAGATGATAAGTATGCAGAAGTGATTGAAAGAATTATAAGGAAAGAAGGTCGATCAGGCAAATTTGAGCGACTCAAGCCAAGGACCGAAAAGAGGGTCGAGGATCAGTCGAGAACAGATCCTCATACAGGTAGGCCATGGGCCAGGATGGTATACAAACCTGTGAGGTGTCTGAAGAAAGTACCAATGAAATCGATGCCACAAGATGTTCTAGGCAACATGAAATGGTGGTACGTCGATAATGACACAGTTGAAGCAGTCATGGAAGATACATAGGACAACGTGATTTTGAGAGTGTATGATCCACTGCACTTAATAAATCTGTCGAAGGACGACCTGAATAAGCGGAATAATCAACCTATCTTCTTTCACGAAGGATGGAGGTCTGATGCTAGGAAGTACCAAAAAGTTGTTAGAGTGTGTATAGATGCTGGTTTATACGCAGGCAGTAGTATATATAGATCTAGTACTTAAACTTGATGTAAATAGTTAGAAGCTATCGTCAAGGGGGAGTCTGTTGGTACACCCTGTGTGACGATAGCAGTCTAAGTGATCGAACATTTTGGTTTAAGTAATATTCAAAGTATTGAGAATTAACGAGTGTTTGATATATATGTTTATATATGTTTGACAGTTATTGATTGTATGTTTGAACTTGATGTATCGTATTACAAGAAGTTCAAACATAAAGATCAAAGATAAAATCAAACATAAGTTAGAAACATAAGTTTCATATACAAGTTAGTCAGATTCAAAGTCTATAAGGATTGGCATTCGAATCTATGTCAGATTCGAATGTAATCCTAGGTAGATTCGAATGTTCATAGGTAGGCAGATTCGAGAATGTCAGTGAGGACAAACTCGAATGGGCCTTGGGCCGGATTCGAGTTTGGCCCATGACAGACTCGAATTAGCCTCTATAATTAGGGATAGACTCGAAATATTATCAGACTTTTTGCAGAATTCGAGAGTGATTAAGCATTAAGCGATTTCGAGTTTATCATCAGTGTTAGTGTCGTTTCGGAGAGAATCTTCTAGTAGGTGCGTTCTTGTGTAGTTCGTGCAGCTCGTTGATAGTCTCCGTGTTTCTGGTGAGTGTTGTTACCGTCTACCCGTTAACAAGGATTCCACACTCGTTGACGGTTCCGCGTCTAGATAGATCTGTGTTAGGTAGACCTTACAAACATTAATGATTGATGGAGTTGTAATAACCTAGCTTTTTACTTAACTTTAATTCTGTCTTTGATTCAATAATGTAATTTTATTACATTATTTGTATTGTAATTTTAATTAGGTAATGAGAATATTTAATCAATATAAGTTATATTAGAAATGATAAAAAGTAAAGATAAGTTAGTTAACTAAAAAGAATCAGATATTGAGGGATCAAAAGCGACAATTTCATAAAGTTGAAAATAAGAAGACATAAAGTCTTTTAATTCCTCATTATCACACATTAAGCAAAAATCAATTCTCTCTCTTCTTTCTCTCACTACCATACGGCCAATCTCCAAAATTGATCAAAGAGTTCATAAGTTGTCCATTAATTGAAGATTCAATACAAGAAAGAGTTACAACAATCAACAAACATCATCAAACTACAAAGATTTGAGGTAATAAATTCTTTAAATTTCGAAATATATGTATGTTTAGTTCGGTTTGTGTAAAAACCGAAAACAAGAATTTAAAACATGAAAATTTGTAATGCATGTATAGATTTTTAGTAGATTATGATAAATCTAAGTTATTAGAAGTAGTAGAAACAAAAATCAGTGATTAATTCGTCCAAATGAGTTCAAAATCTGAGTTTTTGTGCAAAAAGGGTGTTCTTAAAGAAAAGTGTTGAACTTGGATGATTTTGGACGGATTAAAGTGTTTCGATAGGGAAAAATGATATAAAAACAACCCAATAATGATAATATATCAATATAATGCATTGCATGTTAATATAAATGAATTTAGTGAATTTTATGTAAAAACCCGTATGCATAAAAGTTAAGAACATGAAGAACAAATCTGGGAAAATATGAACATGTGGGATCCGAATTCGGCTGAGTCCGAATTCGGATAAGAAGCACCAATTCGGATATGATGCTCATTTTCGGACCCATGATTTCGGATAACCAATTTCGGATATCCCAATTTCGGATGAAACATTTCGGGTGAAAGGTGGTCCGAACTCGGATAACCGAGTTCGGATGGTGTATTTCGGATCACTTATATTCGGTTCAGCCCGGTCCGAATCCGGGTCCCCAATCCGGATTGATCCGAATCCGGGTTTATCCGAATTCAATATATTTTGATATTTTAATTAAATAAATGATTATATATATATATATATATATATATATATATATATATATATATATATATATATATATATATATATATATATATATATATATATAGAAAGCTTTTGAGAATATAATGAAACAAAGAATATAAATAAATAAAAGGTTTATAAGATTAACAGTTATCAGAATCAGATAGAATTAAAGACTTTATGACTAAAAGATGATGAAATTCCATGATATTGATATGATAAATTCTGGTCAGGTTCAGATAAATCTGAACAAAAGATTGAAAGATACTGAAAGTGGGACACTGATTAGAAAAGAAAAGCCAGATCAGATAGATCAAGATTAAAGATAAATCCTGGGATAACTCAGGTGGTGGATATAAATCTGCTTGATAAAGACTACAGAAACGGTGAGTTATAGATATTCAGTTTTTCATGCTAGACTTCCGATTGAGATATATTGTTGATGACAGTTTATTTGACATTCATGAATGCTCAGCTGGATTGTGACCTGTGCACACCATGGTTCGGTGATGCCCTGTGGATCATGATAGCTAATTTGACTTATCATTTCACATGACAATTGTATTTATAGTTCATTTCATATGTTATTGCTATCATGACTTTGATCACTATGCTTTCTTTATTGATCGCATCATTAGACATATTGATTCAGCTTAGAATAATTAGCTTTATCGGTCTATTGTTCTAGACCTAGCTATGTCACCAGTTCTATTGAACTTGGTATTGATATTCCGATGTTCCCCCATGAAGACCGCTGGTAGCTAGCCCAGCATGAGTGGATAGCTTCCACTAAAAGCGTGAGCGTGGGCTGAACATCATCCGATTCCCTGAGTTCTATGTCTCAATCATTGAGTGGCTGTAGCGGCAGTCCAGACATATCACGCTTTGACCCATGATCCGCTTGAGAAAGCGCGTAAATATCTTTCTAAGGGTCACGAATCTTATCTTTGTTATGTCTCGTCTGAATCCACCCCGGAAGCCAACAAGAAATCAGTGTATGATATTCCGATCGTCTGTGAGTTCCCAGACGTATTCCCTGATGACATTTCTGGAGTGCCACCGGAACGACAAGTTGAATTCGGGATCGACTTAGTTCCTGGTGCGGCTCCCATCGCTAAAGCCCCCTACAGACTTGCACCTGCAGAAATGCAGGAAATGTCAAAGCAATTGCAAGATCTGTTAGAGAAGGGATTTATCCGACCGAGTTCATCTCCGTGGGGTGCACCTGTCTTGTTCGTAAAGAAGAAAGACGGAACTCTCCGAATGTGCATTGACTATCGTGAGTTGAACAAAGTCACAATTAAAAATAAATATCCTCTGCCCAGAATTGATGATCTATTTGATCAGCTACAAGGAGCCAGCTATTTCTCAAAAATCGATCTTCGTTCTGGGTATCATCAGCTAAAAGTTAAAGAGGAGGATATTCCAAAGACAGCCTTCCGAACAAGATATGGTCATTACGAATTTCTCGTAATGCCTTTCGGATTAACGAATGCACCATGGACCTCATGAATCGAGTGTGCAGACCAATGCTGGATAAGTCAGTTATCGTATTCATAGACGATATTCTGATTTACTCCAAAACGGAGGCTGATCATATTGTTCATCTACGTCAATTGCTAGAGTTATTGAGAAATGAAAGACTCTATGCAAAATTCTCAAAGTGCGAGTTTTGGCTCAGACAGATTCAATTCCTTGGCCATGTTGTATCTGGCGAAGGCATCTCCGTTGATCCATCCAAAGTCGAGGCCGTTCAAAAATGGCAAACGCCTCGCAATGCCTCCGAAATCAGAAGTTTCCTTGGATTGGCTGGTTACTACCGGCGATTCATTAAGGACTTTTCGAAGATTGCTGTGCCACTTACAATGCTAACACGAAAGAATACACCTTTCGTATGGGCCGATAAACAGCAAGAGGCATTCGACATTCTGAAGCAGAAACTCGTTCAAGCGCCAATCCTAGCCTTACCAGAAGGCAATGATGATTTCGTTGTCTATAGCGATGCATCTGGTACTGGTTTAGGATGTGTCCTCATGCAAAAGGGAAAAGTCATTGCCTACGCTTCAAGGCAATTAAAGGATTATGAGAAAAGTGCACCAACTCATGATCTTGAGTTGGCTGCCATTACCTTTGCATTAAAAATCTGGCGGCATTATCTCTATGGGACTCGGTGTCAACTTTACACCGACCATAAAAGCCTCAAACATCTTTTTACTCAAAAGGATCTAAACATGAAACAGTGTCGGTCCTTGGAGCTTATCAAGGACTATGATTGCGAGATCCTATATCATCCCGGCAAAGCCAATGTGGTCGCGGATGCATTGAGTAGAAAAGTCTATCCGGAAAAGTGTTGCTATGCTCTGACTCCAATTGTATTCTCTTCTGATCTCATTGAAGATATTAAATCTGCTCAAGCCGAAGCCTTGAAAGAAGAGAACATCTGTTATGAAAATCTCAAAGGGCAACTTCAATTTCTGTCTATGAATCATTTGGGACTTCAATGTCTCAAAGGAAACCGAATCTGGATTCCTAAATATGATTCTATTCGCAACACTCTTCTATCCGAAGCCCATCAGTCCAAGTTATCCATTCATCCTGGCAGCTGAAAGATGTATTTCGATCTGAAAGCGGATTATTGGTGGCCAGGAATGAAGAAAGACATCGGTCAATTCGTTGAAAGCTGCATAGTATGTCAAATGGTTAAGGCAGAACACCAGAAGCCCTTCGGGGATATGCAACCACTGCCAATTCCTGAGTGGAAGTGGGAGCATATAACCATGGACTTTGTCACGAAATTGCCAAAGACCAAGACACAACACGACTCCATCTGGGTAGTCGTGGATCGATTAACGAAGTCAGCACATTTCATACCGATGAAAGAGACATACTCCCTTGATAGATTGGCACAGATGTACATCACCGAAGTTATTTCACGTCACGGTGTGCCAAAATCTATCGTCTCTGATCGTGATAGTCGTTTCACTTCGAGATTTTGGAAAGCACTGCAAGACGGGTTGGGTACTCGAATCTCAATGAGTACAGCTTATCACCCTAATGCAGATGGCCAAAGTGAACGCACTATCCTAACTCTGGAAGATATGCTCCGTGCCTGCGTTCTTGATCTGGGTGGTAACTGGGATGACCATTTACCCTAGGTCGAATTCTCATACAACAACAGTTATCATTCCACGATTAAGATGGCTCCTTTTGAAGCTTTATATGGACGAAAGTGCAGAACTCCCACCTGTTGGCGCGAAACAGGTGAATCGCCTTTAGCAGGTCCTGCCCTTCTACAGTTGACTCATGATAAGATTCAGCTTGTCAGAAGGAACATCCTTGAAGCTCAAAGCAGGCAGAAGTCGTATTACGATAATCGTCACAGATCGATCAGTTTTGCAGTTAACGATTGGGTGATGTTGAAGGTATCCCCAATGAAAAATGTGGTTCGGTTCATAAAGAGGAACAAGCTAGCTCCGAGATTCATCGGCCCGTTTAAGATCGTTGAAAAGGTAGGGAACCAATCTTACCGTCTTGAACTACCAACTGACTTAGCTGGAATACATCCTGTATTCCATGTTAGTCATCTACGAAAGAGCCTAGCTGATGAAAGAGAGGTAAAGATACCACACGTTAATGTGCAAATTGATGAGAAGCTTCGAGTGGTTGAAGAGCCAGAATGTATTCTGGACTCGAAGACCAAAAAGCTTCGTAATAAAGAGATACAGATGGTGCTCGTCCAGTGGAAACACCACAAGGGTTCGCATCAGTCTTGGGAACCGAGAGATGTCATGAAAGCTACCTATCCAAGTCTGTTCGAACATAGCTAACTTCGAGGACGAAGTTTATGCGTGGTGGAGCCCATTCTGTAACAACCTAGCTTTTTAATTAACTTTAATTCTGTCTTTGATTCAATAATGTAATTTTATTACATTATTTGTATTGTAATTTTAATTAGGTAATGAGAATATGTAATCAATATAAGTTATATTAGAAATGATAAAAAGTAAAGATAAGTTAGTTAACTAAAAAGAATCAGATATTGAGGGATCAAAAGCGACAATTTCATAAAGTTGAAAATAAGAAGACATAAAGTCTTTTAATTCCTCATTATCACACATTAAGCAAAAATCAATTCTCTCTCTTCTTTCTCTCACTACCATACGGCCAATCTTCAAAAATTTATCAAAGAATTCATAAGTTGTCCATTAATTGAAGATTCAATACAAGAAAGAGTTACAACAATCAATAAACATCATCAAACTACAAAGATTTGAGGTAATAAATTCTTTAAATTTCGAAATATATGTATGTTTAGTTCGATTGTGTAAAAAACCGAAAACAAGAATTTAAAACATGAAAATTTGTAATGCATGTATAGATTTTTAGAAGATTATGATAAATCTAAGTTATTAGAAGTAGTAGAAACAAAAATCAGTGATTAATTCGTCCAAATGAGTTCAAAATCTGAGTTTTTGTGTAAAAAGGGTGTTCTTAAAGAAAAGTGTTGAACTTGGATGATTTTGGACGGATTAAAGTGTTTCGATAGGGAAAAATGATATAAAAACAACCCAATAATGATAATTTATCAATATAATGCATTGCATGTTAATATAAATGAATTTAGTGAATTTTATGTAAAAACCCGTATGCATAAAAGTTAAGAACATGAAGAACAAATCTGGGAAAATATGAACATGTGGGATCCGAATTCGGCTGAGTCCGAATTCGGATAAGAAGCACCAATTCGGATATGATGCTCATTTTCGGACCCATGATTTCGGATAACCAATTTCGGATGAAACTTTTCGGGTGAAAGGTGGTCCGAACTCGGATAACCGAGTTCGGATGGTGTATTTCGGATCACTTATATTCGGTTCAGCCCGGTCCGAATCCGGGTCCCCAATCCGGATTGATCCGAATCCGGGTTTATCCGAATTCAATATATTTTGATATTTTAATTAAATAAATGATTATATATATATATATATATAGAAAGCTTTTGAGAATATAATGAAACAAAGAATATAAATAAATAAAAGGTTTATAAGATTAACAGTTATCAGAATCAGATAGAATTAAAGACTTTATGACTAAAAGATGATGAAATTCCATGATATTGATATGATAAATTCTGGTCAGGTTCAAATAAATCTGAACAAAAGATTGAAAGATACTGAAAGTGGGACACTGATTAGAAAAGAAAAGCCAGAGATCAGATAGATCAAGATTAAAGATAAATCTTGGGATAACTCAGGTGGTGGATATAAATCTGCTTGATAAAGACTACAGAAACGGTGAGTTATAGATATTCAGTTTTTCATGCTAGACTTCCGATTGAGATATATTGTTGATGACAGTTTATTTGACATTCATGAATGCTCAGCTGGATTGTGACCTGTGCACACCATGGTTCGGTGATGCCCTGTGGATCATGATAGCTAATTTGACTTATCATTTCACATGACAATTGTATTTATAGTTCATTTCATATGTTATTGCTATCATGACTTTGATCACTATGCTTTCTTTATTGATCGCATCATTTGACATATTGATTCAGCTTAGAATAATTAGCTTTATCAAAATCCCGGTCTATTGGTTCTAAGGGACCTAGCTTATGTCACCAGTTCTAATTTTGAACTGTATTTGATATTCCGATGTTCCCCATGAATACCCGCTGGTAGCTAGCCCATCATGAGTGATAGCTCCATTCCACTAAAAGCGTGAGCGTGGGCTGAACATCATCCGATTCCGAGTTCATATGTCTCAATCATTGAGTGGCTGTAGCGGCAGTCCAGACATATCACGCTTTGATTGACGCTCCATGATCCGCGTTGAGAAATGCGGAAATATCTTCTAGAGTGTCATAATCTTTTTCTTTGTTATGTCTCGCTGAATCCACCCGGAACCAACAAGAAATCAGTGTATGATATTCCGATCGTCTGTGGATTCCCCATAGCGTATTCCCTCCCGAGACATTTCCGGAGTGCCACGGGAGACATTGAATTCGGGATCGACTTAGTTCCTGGTGGCGGCTCCCTCGCTAAAGCTCCCATACAAGACTTGCGCACTGCAGAAATGCAGGAATGTCAAAGCAATTGCAAGATCTGTTAGAGACGGGATTTATTCCGACCGAGGTTCATCTCACGTTGGTGGCAACCTGTCTTGTTCGGAAAGAGAAAGACGGAACTCATCCCGAATTGGCATGACGAATCGTGAGTTGAACAAAACACAATTAAAAATAAATATTCCCTGCCCAAATTGATGATCTATTGGATCAGCTACAAGGGAGCCATTTATTTCTCAAAAATCGATCTTCCGGTCTGGGTAATCATCAGCTAAAATTAAAAGAGGAAGGTAGTCCAAAGCCCCCAAGGCCTTCCGAACAAGATATGGTCATTAAACGATTTCTCGTAATGCCTTTCGGATAACGAATGCACCACGGCGTTCATGGACCTCATGAATCGAGTGTTGGCAGACCAATGGCTGGAGAAGTCAGTTATCCGTATTCATAGACGATATTCCGGATGTTACTCCAAAAAAACGAGGCTGATCATATGTTTGTTCATCTACGTCAATTGCTAGAGTTATTGAGAAATGAAAGACTCTATACAAAATTCGCGAAAGTGCGAGTTTTGCCTCAGAACAGAAAGTCAATTCCGCTGGCCATGGTTCTGGCAGGCATCTTCCGTTGATCCATCCAAAGTTTCGAGGGACCGTTCAAAAAATGGCAAACTCCGTCGCAAATGCCCATCCGAAATAGAAGTTTCACTTGGATTGGCTGGTTACAACTACCGCGATTCATTAAGGACTTTTCGAGAGTGCTGTGCCACTTACATGGGAACACGAAAAGAACACCTTTCGTATGGGCCGATAAACAGCAAGAGGGCATTCGACATTCTGAAGGCAGAAACGTCGGTTCAAAGCGCCATTCCTATAGCCTTACCAAAGGCATGATGATTCGTTGTCTATGAGGCGAAAGCATCTGGTACTCTAGGTTTGAGGATGTGTCCCTCCTCATGCAAAAGGGAAAAGGCATTGCCTACGCTTCAAAAAGGGCAATTTTAAGGATTATGAGAAAAGTGCACCAACTCATGATCGTGATTTGGCTGCCATTACCTTTTGGCATTAAAATCCTGGGCGGCATTATCTCTAGGGACTCGTGTCAACTTTAACCGACCATAAAAGCCTAAACATCTTTTTACTCAAAAGGATCAAACAGGAAACATGAATCGGGCCTTGGGAGCCTTAGTAAGCAAGGACGATGATTGCGAGATCCTAGATCATCACCGGCAAGCCATGTGGTCGCGGATGCATTGAGTAGAAAATCTATTCCTGAAAATGTTGCTATGCTCTTACTCCAATTGTATTCTCTCTTCTGATCGCACTGAAGATAGTTAAATCTGCTCAAAGCCGAAGCCTTAAAAAAGGAAACATCTGTTAAAAATCGCACAAGGGCACTCAATTTCTGTCTATGAATCATTTGGTCTTCAATGTCCTCAAAAGGAAACCGATCTGGATTCCTAAATATGATTTCTATTGCAACACTCTTCTATCGCCGAATCCCAGCATGTCCAAAGTATCCATTCAATCCGGCGCTGAAGATGTATTTCGATCTGAAGCGGAAAATTTAATTGGTGGCCTGAAGAGAAAGACATCGGTCAATTCGTTGAAATCTAGCATAGTATGTCAAATGGTTTAAGGCAGAACACACAGAGAGCCCTTCGGGGATATGCAACCACTGCCAATTCTGAGTGGAAGTGTGGAGGCATATAACCATAGTGACTTTGTACGAAATTGCCAAGACAAGACACAACACGACTCCATCGTGGTTAGTCGTGGATCGATTAACGAATAGCACATTGAATACCAGAATGAAAGAGACATACTCCCTTGATAGATTTGGCACAGATGTACATCAAACACGAAGTTTTTCACCCACGTCCGGTGTGGCCAAATTGCTTCGTCTCTGATCTGCTAGATCGTTTCATCGACTCGAGATTTATGGCCAGCCCTGCACGCCTGGTTTTGATTTTGGGGTACTGCCGTCTCTCCCTGGTACAGCCTCTACTCACCCTAATGCCCGAATGGCCCAAAAATGCCGCACTATCCTCACTCTGGAAGCTCTAGCTCCGTGCCTGCGTTCTTGATCTGGGTGGTATAACTGGATGCCCCTTTCCCACCACACTAGAGAAATCGAATTCTCATACACACCATCTCAGTCCAATTCCACCCACACGCACGAGTAAGATGGCTGCCGTTTTGAAAGCTTTAAACCTGCACGCCCGTGGCACGCCCTCCGCACCAATGGTTGCAAGCGCCCAGGTGAATCCCGGCCTTTCGCAGTCCCTAGCCCTTTCGCCCATTGCCTCCTACTCCGCTTCCGCTTGTCATCAGGCCCCTCCCTTGGCGCTCCAACGCAGGCCGCCGTCGCTTCCCCGTACTACTCGTCCCCCCGCTCAGATAAGTTTTGTTATTTGTCCGTTACCTCCCGAATTTGTTGCTTGTTCAGGTCCAGTCCACCCCTGACAACCCTGTGGTTCTGGTTCCTCCCTAGGAACAAGCTATCTCCGAGATTCATCGCCAGCGTTTAAGATCGTTGAAAAGTTAGGAACCAATCTAATCTTACAGTCTTGGAACTAACAACGTGACTATAGCTGGAATAACAATCCTTTATTCCATGTTATGTCATCTACGAAAGAGCGCTATCTGATGAAAGAGAGTAAAGAGCGCACACGTTAATGTGCCAACTTGATGAGAAGCTTCGAGGGGGTTGAAGAGCCATAATGTATTCTGGACTCGAAGACCAAAAAAGGGTCTTCGTAATAAAAGATACAGATGGTGCTCGTCAGTGGAAACACCACAAGGGTTCGCATCAGTCTTGGGAACCGAAGAATGTCATGCACTACCTAGCCAAGTCCTGTGCACAATAGCTCCCTTCGAAGAGGACGAAGTTTATGCGGGGTGTAGCCCATTCTGTAACAACCTAGCTTTTTAATTAACTTAATCTGTCTTTGATTCAATAATGTAATTTTATTACATTATTTGTATTGGTAAGTTTAATTCGGTACTGAGAATACTGTAATCCATATAAGTTATAGTCGAAATGCATACAAAAAGATCATTATTAACGAACAAGACTCCGCTCTTGCGGGGATCAAAAGCGCCATTCATAAAGTTACAAATAAGAAGACATCGGTCTTGTAATTCCTCATTATCACACATTAGTCAAAAATCAATTCTCTCTCTTTCTTTCGCTCACGACCAGACGGCCAATCTCAAAGTTATCAAAGAGTTTCATAAGTTTGTCCATTAATTGAAGAGTCAATACAAAAAGAGTTACAAGAAACAAGCAAAACAAACATCATCAACTACAAAGATTGGGTATAATTCTTTAAATTTTCGAAATATATGTATGTTTTAGAGTTCGTGTGTGTAAAACCGAAACAAGAATTTAAAACATGAAATTTGTAATGCATTTTTAAGATTTTTAGTAGATATGATAATCTAAGTTAATTCCCGTAGATAACACCAACATCATGATTCATTCGTCCAACTGAGTTCAAATCTGAGGTTTTTGTGCAAAAAGGGTGTTTCGTTAAAGAAAAGTGTATGAATCGAGTTGGATGATTTTGGGACGGACTTAAAGTGGTTTCGATAGGGAAAATGATCTAAAAAGCAACCCAATAAGGAATATAGTCAATATATTCATTGCATGTTTAATTATAAATGAATTTAGTGAAGTTTTATGTAAAAAACCGTAGGCGATAAAAGTTTAAGAACATGAAGAACAATCTGGGAAAATCTAACAACAGGTGGGATCCGAATTCCGCTGAGTCCGAATTCTGATAAGAAGCGACCAATTCGGATATGATGCCATTTTCGGACCCATGATTTCGTGATAACCAATTTCGGATAAACATTTCGGGTGAAAGGTGGTCCGAACTCGGATAAAGCGAGTTCGGATGGTGATTGCGATCACTAGAGTCGGGCGAAGCCGGTCCGAATCGGGTTCCCCATCCATCTGATCCGAATCCGGGTTTAAATCCGAATTCAATATATTTTGATATTTTAATTAAATAAATGATTATATATATAAATATATAGAATATATATATGATAGATATATATATATATAAAGCTTTTTGGGAGAATAGAAGGAAACAAAGAATTAAATACATAACCGGTTTCTACGCTTCCCAGTTATACACATCATAAAGTCAAGACGTTATGACTAAAAGATAGGACATTCCATGATATTAGCATAGTGAATAACTTCTGGTCAGGTCAAGATAAATCTGACAAAAGAGTTGAAAGATACTGAAAGTGGGACACTGATTCGCCAAAAACCAAGCTCCTGATAGATTCCAATCTTCAC
Source organism: Centrapalus pauciflorus (assembly GCA_020465985.1). Classification (NCBI taxonomy): domain Eukaryota; kingdom Viridiplantae; phylum Streptophyta; class Magnoliopsida; order Asterales; family Asteraceae; genus Centrapalus; species Centrapalus pauciflorus. The sequence goes on from JAANYP010000214.1 coordinate 70,259, forward strand.
AGCTCCTCCTTTGCTAAACCCTTCCTGTGTGCTCTAAATCTGCTTGAGAAAGATAAGAAACGAGTTAGGGTTTATAGTATTCAGTTTTTCATAGGCTAACTTCCTATTGAATAAATTGTTGATAGACAGTTTGATTTGACATTCATGAATGCTCAGGCTGGATGTGACTGTGCACAACATGGTGCGCGGTGATGCCTGTGGATATGATACTAAATTGACTATCATTTCACAGGACAATTGTATTATAGTTCATATTATATGTTATTGCTATCATGACTTTGGATCACTAGGCTTGCTTTATTGATCGCACATTAGGACATAATTGATTCAGCGGAGAATAATTAGCTTTTTATCGGTCTAGTGTTCTAGACACTAGCTATGTCACCATTCTATTGAACTTGGTAGTGATAATTCCCGATGTTCCCCCATGGAAGACCCCGCTGGTAGCTAGCCCAGCATGAGTGGATAGCTTCCAACTAAAAGCGGGAGCGTGGGCTGAACATCAATCCGAGTCCCTGAGGTTCTAGTTGCTGTCTCAATCATTGAGAATGGCGTAGCTGCCGTCCAGACATATCAGCGCTTTGACCCATGATCGCTGTTGATTAATGCATGTAACCGAAAACTATATTCTCACTAAGCTTGGCCTTACAGTTGGGGCTATTGGACCTTTTACAAGGAAAAGATAAAGGAAAGTCACCAACTGCAAGTACCGAGTTCTTAGGTCTTACAAGATTCAAGATTGAAGTATTCGTATACGACCGACTAACAAATACTCACAAACCCTTCGGGTACTGATTGGACAGATATAATTGTGGTGGTCTGGGTAATGTAATTTGATTGTGATGATGACAGGTATTAGAGTAGTCTGATACCGCTCTTATTAGTTTATTTTAAAATTGTAAAATCTTAAGCTAAAAGTGTATGTAAAATAGCCTAATGTGTTTGTACTTGTAATCTGAAATTCCGCAACTTAAATTACTCTATCTTAGTTAGATTGATTTAATCGTGTTGGCAAGGATGTTTCCCTAGACTCTAGGACGGCCCCGTAAGGGAGGTTCTTCACAGGGATGGTATCAGAGCCCCATAGGTTGAGTTTTGAATCAAGTATGACGTGAGTATACTTGGTCTCAAACTGCAGCAATACATATTATCAATCATTTAGAGGTGGTTTGAACTGAGATAGGAGGGCCAGACTGTTAGATGGTTAAAAAGGGTTACTAGGATCTAAGTCGAATAAACTGATAGTTTATGATTTTAAGGGGTTTTGCCGTAGAGATGTCAGGGATCAGGAGTCGATGTGACATACCAGCAACATGAAAACCCTACAACAAATGTATGAATGTGCAACAACTGACTAGCTCATCCTTCTGACAACAAAATAAGTATATGGCAAGAACAAACAAAGCGTCAGGCTAGAGATGAGGCCGAATCAAAAAGTACCGCGCTGTACAAAAAGAACAAAAGAAAAGATAAAACTATCCATAACGAGGAATCTGATTCTGATACTCCTACTACTCTCTAGTCTACTTCCGATTCCCAAATTGAGCAGAAGCCGAAAGGCGTAAGTTGCAAGGATTTTTAATAAAGCTAGCGGTGGCCCTTAAACTTCGAGGGTACATCAACCCACATCCAGCGATGGATTGGAAAGTGCCAGCACTGAAGAAATTTTCAGAATCTCTCAATCTCCGATTTGCTGTGGAGGTCCAAGAAAGTGAGTTAGGCATCCTTCTACATGTTCGTTGGGTGCTGCCCCATGCCTGGTGGAAAGACCCAGAGAAGTATTTATGGTGAGGAGTCATCCAGAAATCTAGAGGGGGACCAGTTTCTCTTGAAATGTTTACGCGAAGTATTTGTCCTGCGACCCCACAAACAAAAATGGAGGTTCAACTGATGCAGTAACCCAAGGCACCAAGACCTGTAGAAGACGAGTACGAGCACATAATTTCACTGGGCATACTGTGGCTATTCTTCATATCGAGTAGCTACAGAAGAAAGGAAGATAACCGATTTTCGTGGAGGACTTAACAACCGCGAAATATTGACAAAAACCTCAGATGAGCGCAATAAAGGTCAGTCGTATCTGCGAATGGTTGAAGCGGCAAAGGCAAGATTGAGAGAGGATATTTAGACAATACGGTGATCAACTCTATTCTCCATCCAATGAACCGACTTTCATCTCCCCAAGAAGCCAAGATTCGGCAGATTCTTTAAGAAGCCCAACAAGGTCTCGAGTCCCAGCAACCCCACAATCTCAGCAATACAAGTTCGCGCACAGAAAGTCCAAGCTTAGTCGCTTACAAATGAACCACGGTTCTGCAAGAGATGGGCAGAAAATCGCATATGGGTTGGTGTATCCAGCGATGGCACTGTTATGTGTGTAGCAGCAGACATCAGGCCCCTAGCGAGAAGAGTGCCACCAACGAGGTCTTGGTTGTGCTAAATGCCGGAAAG
>JAANYP010000214.1:83707-93953 GCA_020465985.1 Centrapalus pauciflorus
GCCCCGTCTTGCCGCGTCCCTGCGTTCGGGCCTTTTTTGTCGGCTCCCCGGTCTCCCCCGCCCTGTTTTCACAAAGAGGCTTCAGACCTACCTCCAGTTGGTCTTCCGCAGCTTGCCATTGCCGCCTTTCCGCATTGGGCCTCATCCTTCAGACAGTCCAGCTTATGGCCAGACAGCCATCTGGGATGTCTGAGAGGATTTACAACAGGATGGTGAGCTGTCAAGATTCTACTTTCATGTTTAGCTCAGAGTTGAATTGAAGAAATGGGAAGAACGAGGGAAGAACTTTGAAAGAAGATTACAAACGAAGGGAATGCCATCTGTATCCAAGTTGAAGTCCATCGCTCCTCTGGAGCAGGTGAAGAATGAGAAGTTGTCCATTCGTGTGACAGGCGTTACCATTATTTGCCTCCCAACAAAAACGTCCATGTACATTAGTGGTACGTCGATATTACATATGTTTAATTATCTTTATCATTAGTGTAAAATACATTAGTAATTAGTTTACTCTTGAAAAACAGGTGTTGTTGGGTATGAAACAGAATCAGTGTATAGAAAACGACTTGAATTACTTTACTGTATTTTTGTAATTTGATTTCAGTAAATGTACTGTAGAAATATATAGTGATTTTTGATAAGACCAGCTTAGACTGGTTATTGCAAATAGGGGGAGATTGTTAGGCACAAAAAGGCCTCAGTCAAACCTGTTCTACATCTGAGGGGGAGATTTAATAATCAAACCTGTTGATGCATTTGAAGGTTGAATTTAAGGCCTGTTATATGCCTTATTGAAACCTGAAAATGATTTGCAATATCAGTCTAAAGCTGTTCTATATGTTGCATGTGTTGCAACTAAGACAGTTTGTCCAAGCTGCTTTGTCTGCTGAACAGGCTGGACATAAACTGTCTACGCTGCTCTACACTGTTGAGCAGCTTGGGCAATTTTAAAGTGTTCTGTTCTTTGTGAACAGAACTTGTTCTTTGTGAACAGGCTAAACACTTTATGGAATATGTTTCCAAGTCATCATGTATTGTTTTTGACTACAAGATCAGTTTACAAAGTCGAAGACAAAGTGGAAAACAGAACTGCTCAGCCTGCCCACGCTTTTCTGTAACATGAAGACAAAAGGTTATTTGAAAAAGGGTGACAGACCTTTTTCTTATATCAAAATAGGCCTTTACAAGGAAGAAAGACGCAAAGTTGACATTCCTAAATTAGTTAAAGGCAATGCAACAGTAGACAAAGTGAAAAGACAAAAGTTCTGTTGTCTTTTCAACAAGACTTCTCCTTTTTCATTTCGTCCAATGAAGATGTTTCTCTTAGATCCTCTGAATGGGTATAAAAGGAAGCTTCTAAGGACAGAAAGAAGTGTGAAGAAAGCTAAGTGCTGAAACCAAGAGTGAACGTGCAAGTGTGATTTTCATGCATGCAAGCCTTCTGTGTAAATCAGTATCTGTGTGTCTTAGCTGTTTTACATAAGCTGTTCCCTTAAGTCTTGTAAACACAGTGAGTGCTTCTTAGTGAGTGTATTCATTGTATACTAGTTTGAGTTTGTCTTAGACTAGTGAACATATTGTTGTATCTGTCATCTCAGCTTGAACTATTCCGCATTCAAGCTTGTTTGTAATTAACAAATTGTTGATAATACATACAAACATTGAGAAAATAGTGTGTAGTTTTTAAATAGCTGTATTCACCCCCCCTCTACAGCTTAAAGCTATATACTTTGGGAACCTCTCGGGACCTACAACTAGTTCACATAATTTACATGTTCATTAGGATAAAATGTTCCATTTCATGCAAAATAACAATATGCACATGTTCAAATGTGCAATATGCACGAACATGTGTATATTACGCATTTTGGCATGATATTAAACATTTTGTCTTAACGAACATGTAGATGATATGAATTAGTTAATCATAATGCAATTTTGAACATATGTATATTATAATTTTAAATGAAATTTAACATTTTATCATAATGAACATGTGCATTTGATATGGTTTTCCAGTTTTCCAGTCTAATATAGTTTTCCATGGATCTCGACCCTATATATATATATATATATACATATATATATATATATATATATATATATTATATATATATATATATATGTATATATATATATATATATGTATATATATATATGTATATATATATATATGTAGATATATATATGTATATATATATATATGTATAAAGTGGTTCCCGGGTATTCCGATGAATATAGGTTTTCCATTGAACCCACCCCTATATATATATATATATATATATATATATATATATATATATATATATATATATATATATATATATATATATATATATTCAAAATCAATGGGGTACCATGTTAGACTGGGGTACCGGGAAACTCTTTATAGCCAATCATTTATCATAAAAATCATGAAATAAAATATAAATTTTGCTTAAAATTCTTTACCATATTAATTAGTGTTGGGGGTAATATTGGTATCGAAGATTCTGTGTATCCCATGAAAATCTTTATTTCAGTTAGTAATATTTCTTACAAACATACTGAATATGTGCAATAAGGACACACCATAAATCTTTGTTTATCATCAAAATGGAACCCATCGACTACACACACCATAAACCACGATTGAACATGTTCAATACCGTTAATATTGGTTTATCACCAAAAGGGTTAACATCGACTAAAAACACAATAAACCCCAATTGCACATGTTCAATAACGTGTATACGAAATGAACCTTCACGAACAGTTAGATAAAAATAATAAATACATTTATTTGACACATCCGGTTGAACATGTTCACTAAAACCACTTGTCGAATCTGATTGAACATGTTCACTAAAACCCATTTTGAAATTTATTAAAGATTTGTTATGGAAGTAAATCTTTATAATTAAAGATTTATTCATTAGTTGTCATCTATTGATTAAGATAAATCTAATTGACTATATACCCATTTTTACTTATAACCAAACATGGATGGGTTCCAGTTCCTCAGTCTAACATGGTACCCCACTGATCCCAACCGTGTGTATATATATATATATATATATATATATATATATATATATATATATATATATATATATATATATATATATATATATATATATATATATATATGTAGGTCCCGAAAGGTTCCCAAAGTATATAGTTATAAGCTGTAGAGGGGGGGTGAATACAGCACTTTAAAAACTACACTCTCTTTTTCTCAATGTTTGTATGTATTATCAACAATTGTTAATTACAAACAAGCTTGAATGCGGAATGGTTCAAGCTGAGATGATAGAATACAACAGTATGTTTTACTAGTCTAAGACAGACTCAAACTAGATTACAATGAACACACTCACTAAGATGCACTCACTGTGTTTTACAAGACTCAAGGAACAGCTTAGGTAAATCAGCTTAGACACACAGATGCTGGTTTACAGAAGACTTGCATGCATGAAAATCACACTTGCACGTTCACTCTTGGTTTCAGCACTTAGCTTTCTTCACACCTTCTTTCTGTCCTTAGAAGCTTCCTTTTATACTCACTCAGAGGATCTAAGAGAAACATCTTCATTGGACGGAATGAAAAAGGAGAAGTCTTGTTGAAAAGACAACATAACCTTTTCTGCACTTTTCTGAAAAGCAGACTTGTCTTCACATGTGCAGAACTTTTGTCTTTTTACTTTGTCTACTGTTGCATTGCCTTTAACTAATTTAGGAATGTCAACTTTGCGTCTTTCTTCCTTGTAAAGACCTATTTTGATATAAGAAAAAGGTCTGTCACCCTTTTTCAAATAACCTTTTGTCTTCATGTTACAGAACAGCTTGGGCAGGCTGAGCGGTTCTGCTTTCCACTTTGTCTTCGACTTGTAAACTGATCTTGTAGTCAAAAACAATACATGATGACTTGGAAACAAATTCCATAATGTGTATAGCCTGTTCACTAAGAACAGGTTCTGTTCACAAAGAACAGAACACTTTAAAAATGCCCAAGCTGCTCAACAGAGTAGAGCAGCGTAGACAGTTTCTGTCCAGCCTGATCAGCAGACTGAGCAGCTTGGACAAACTGTCTTGGTTGCAACACATGCAACATATAGAACAGCTTTAGACTGATATTGCAAATCATTTTCAGGTTTCAATAAGGCATATAACAGGCCTTAAATTCAACCTTCAAATGTATCAACAGGTTTGATTATAAAATCTCCCCCTCAGATATAGAACAGGTTTGACTGAGGCCTTTTTGTGCCTAACAATCTTCCCCTATTTGCAATAACCAGTCCAAGCTGGTCTTGTCAAAAAATCACTATATATTTTTACAGTACATTTGCTGAAATAGAATTACAACATTACAGTAAAGTAAAAGATCAGTTTATATATACACTGATTCTTGACTATAATAGAACAACATATGTTCTTACAAAAGTACAACTAATGTGCTAATGTATTTTACAACTAATGTAAAAGCAGAAATTACAACTTATGTAATAATGTACAACTAATGCACAGAATGTACAACTAATGTACAAATAAGTTTGGACTGTTTGAGATGGGAGCAGATAATGGCAAGACTGTCCAACTGATGGACAGCTTCCATTCTTCACCTACCCAGATGGCAGGTGGACTTCATTCGACAGGAGGTGGTATCCCTTCTTTGAATCTTTTTACAAGTTCTTCCCTTGTTTCTTCGTGTTCTTCAATTTCAGCTGTAAGAAACATAAAGTTAGCACTTTGAAGTTCACCTCTGTCATAAAAACCTTTTCAGCTCTTCCCAGATAGCTGCTCTCCATAGGCTGGACTGATTGAAGGAGGTGGCAATTCTGAAGGCTGCAAGCTGCTTAAGACCAACTTTGTGTAGGTCTGAAGCTCTTTGAAAACATTTCTTCTGAGATAGGGGATCTACAAAAAATGCCCCTAACTCAGGCTCTTCAATCACTTTGCCATCTTCAAATTCAACTCCTTCAGGCAGCTGTGGTCAACTCCTTTAATTTCCACAGCATAATCTCCTTGTTCAATCATCATAAGGAGTTCTTCCAGCTCTGTATCCTCTTTGTTCTCCTGGCCTTTATCTTTGGATGTGTCACAGAGACACCTTCACTTATTTCTTTTGGAATCAGGCCCAGCTCCTTTACTCTTTCCATCAGCTTCTTTGATGTATGCCCTGATAGTCTTAGCCGTTTCTGACTTAGACTGGCTCAGGGCAACTGCCAGTTCCAACCATTCCCTGTAAACCCATTGAGCAACATCAGTGTGATCATATGATTCCATTTCAGGGCCTGTTGCACCCATCCTGGTGATCTGAAGTTTCCACTGTGTGCCTTTTCTTGAAATGGGAACAGCTTTGGCAATTGCTTCCTTGGCCAGCCTTCTAGTAGCAACATCATGAAATTTCTTTCTGGCCAAGTTGTCAAAGTGGAATTTGGCTCTGGCAGATGGTACTGTTGATTTGGTCACAGAGACCTGAGTACCCTTTTTCTCCTTCCTTCTCTTTCTCTTCTGCTGATTTCCTGGCAGCTTCCATTATTTTCTTTTGCACCTCCAAGGTAGACATTTTTATTTTCTTTGCTTCTTGGAGGGCAAGAGACTTAGCAGCTTTGGCAGATTCCTCTTCTTTTCTTAACTCTTCCAGAGCCTTAAGCTGTTCTTCCCTAAAGTCAAAGTACTTGTGCATAGGGAGACCCATCTCTTTGGCTCTGGCTTTGTGAAACTGTGTATCTGCCTGTTTCTGCTCAATAGGATCCTCAGCTGCCTTTTCTTTGCCTTTAGCTGCTGCTTTAGTGAGAGCAGCTTCAGAAGTTTCTTCTTCTTCTTCTTCTTCTAGGATAAGGTGCCTCCTTTTGCTGCTAGGCCTATCCTCAGGAATGACTTCCTCCCCCTTAGACTGAGCAGGGTTTGGAGAGCCAGCCTGAGTAGGCATAGCAGCTTGAGAAACACCTTCAGCTGCACCTGTTTCTGCTGGTTGATCAGTTTGGGTTGCAGACACTGGTATCTCCTTAGGAGAAGGAATCTTCTCCCCCTTAGACTTAGTCTTCGAGGCAGATGATTTCTCCCCTTTGAAGGAGATGAGGCAGCGACTTCAACCCCTGGTCTGCCTTAAGACACAAAGTCAGCAGGCTTGCCAGCAGGTTTGGAAGGTTTAGGACCAACAAGGCTGTTCACTAAGTAAGCCAAGTTATCCTTCACCTCACCAAGTTGGGAAAGACAGTTTTGAAGAGAAGAAGCTTGGGAATCAGCAAAAGTGGTCAGCTTAACAATATTGTCTCTATCAGAAGCTGTGAACAACAAACTTTGGAGCTGTGCAAGATGAAGTTCAAGAGAATCTTGCACATCAGCAAGGTTTGATGACACATAATTTGATAGAGAACCCATAAGAGTGTTCAGGCTGGCCAATGTTGAAGGAAGGGTAGTATTGCAAGAAGTGAGAAGAGAGGACAGCTGTTGAGAAATGGCTGTCATAGAGGACACGGAGTCCTGCTGTAAGGAGAGGATAGAGGAGATAGAGTTGGATACATTTTGCAGCTGTGCAGTGAGTGCAAGCAGCTGTGGAGAGTGGTCAGTTTGGGGAGTGACTGGGAAGGATTCTTTGAACAAATCAAAGAAGCCTTTGAGCTGCTCAGACACAGCAGTCTTGAGATGATGGATGGTAGGAGTGCATGGGTATTTCCAAAGAACAACTTTGGTTGGTCAAACAATGAAGCTGATCCTTCAAAGGGCAGGTCTTTGGGGAGATGGGAGGTGTATGGGTAGACTGGTTTGGAGTGAGTGGATGGAGAAGATGATGAAGAAGGCCTGGTGTTTGAGGATGTGATGGAGAAGGGAGAGAAACTCTGGACAGTAGTTCCATAGCCTGGGCCAAAAGTAAGATGGCCACAGGTAGAGGGATCAAGGGGTCTTCAGCAGCGCTGTAGCTGCATCGATTAGGAGAAGGGGCTATGTTTGGGGCCTCTCAGATGCTGCTTGTTGTTGCAGCACCCTTCATGAAGACCAGTGGTGGTTCCCTCTGCAGTGCCTTGGTCTAAAGGCACTTCATCATGGGGAGATGGGATATGCATTTCAACATCAGCAGTGGTAAAACCTGCTGATGGAATTTGCATTGAGGGAGCAGCCTCACCAGAGGGATGGTATGATCCCTGAGGTTCATCAGCTTGGGATATTGGTCCCTCAGCAGCTGTTTGGTGTAGAACAGCTGAATCATGGGGAACAGAAGGTTGAGGCTGAGCTGCTGATTGGTCTATATCAGCAGCGTGGGCACCTCGTGCAGACTCAGAGTGTAAGGGGATATGAGTGGGGGACAGTGTGGACTCAGTGGGGAGTGGAGAGGGCTCCTGTCTTTCAATATCCTCAGCCTGTTGGGAGGCTGGGATAGTTGATGTGGGTATCTCCATTTGTACAACTGGTTCCTGTTGGGAGGAACCAGAGGGTCTAGGCTGACTCAAAGGTGACTCAGGCTGGAGTGAAGCAGGCTCCAAATGAGCTGAACCTTCTCCCAAAATAGGAGAAGCAGCTGGGGTTGCTTCTTTTACAACTGAACCCTGTTGAGAGGGAACAGAGGAGGTGGTTTTCTGGGCTGTTTTCTTTTTGGCTATTGATTTTCTTTGGTAATGGATGGATGATGTGGGTGATTGTGGAGAGGAGAGAGGATCTGTTTGGACTGGATGTGAGACTGGGTCAGGAACAGTGGGGCTGGACTGTTCCATAGTCTCTTGTGCCACAGAGGCACCAGCCACAAAGGCTTCAGGCTCAACAGATGAGCCAGGGTGAGATCTGCCTCCTTCAGGCCACAGAGGCCTAAGGGAGCAAGGACTCAGCACTGAGCTGTTTGGCCTTCTTTTTAGCAGGCCCAGCTTCAGCGCCAATGGTCCTTTTCACAAGCTTGGACCTGGGCTTTGATTTTCCAGTAGGAGCACAGTGACTGGACTCCCCCCTCACTAGCAGAGGGTCCTTTCCACCTAAACCCAACAGCCTCCTCATAGGTGTTGATAGAGGAGTTCTCATTGCAGTACAGGAGTTATGAAAAACTCTATTCCCTATCGACAGGAAGCAGCAGTTTTAAGTAGAGGTTGAGGTATGGATATAAGATGCTCACCACAGAACATGGCAGAGATGGACTCAGGAACCTGGGATATCGGAAGCAGCTGGTCTTGGCTCTTGCTGCCACCAAGGTTTCTCATGTTCAAGAAGATCCATTGGCCATTGTCAAGTGTAGTCCATCCACCAGCTGAAAGCACTACAGACACTTCATCTCTACTTAGTTGGTCAAAGCGAACCAACCTTGCTTCTTGAAATGACATTACCACAGGGCAAATAAGAAGCTGTTAAGTGGGGAACAGCTCCTTCCTGTACAGAGTAGCTCCAACCTTGGTTCTGCCACACCACAGAAGCATAGCAGATTGCCCATTTGCTCATTTTCAGGGTGAGGGAGATCATAGTTCTCAGCAACTGGAAGATGAAGAACCTCCCTCAGAAGATCGACTGTAATCTCAATGGTTTGAGTCCCATTGAGAATAGTACCCTTGATAACCTGAGTGTTTGGATTGTAGGAGCAGGTATACCAGAACTCGTATACCATCTCCTGGTACAGGACACCAGGAGATGCAGTCAGGGCATAGTTCAACGGATGAACTTGCAGAAATTCCACCATTCGGTCGTAACCCTTCCCCACATAGTTTTTGGGGATATTGAGGTTTGCAATGTAGTTGGTGGGCTTTAGGGTCAGCATCGTGGTGACAGATGGATGTTTAACAACATCCTCACCAACGAAGACTGGTAGAAAGGGATTAGGTCTGTGAGCCATTTGGGAATTTTGAAGGTTTGGGGAAGCAAAAGGACACTTAGTCCGATTTTTAGGGTTCTGAGGATTTCTGGAAATGATGAGGAAGACCGAAGATGGGAAACAGTATGTTGGTATTTATAGGATTTGAATGTTCGTGTGTATGAGAGAGAAAAGGTTTGGGCGGTTTGATTTGAAATGTTAGTTGACGGAAAAACGGAACGGTTGTCCATGTCAGAAACATTTGTCAGACCACTTGACCTTTTTATTCACTAACACACGTAGCAAACATTATCCGCAGTAATTAAGTTAAATAAAAGATAATTTAAGAAACTTAATTATGAAGAAAGGTAATTAAACTGCTGGTCTACGCTGATGGTCAAACCTGTGATGATCAGGGTCAACAAGGTTCTCAGTCTTCAAGCTGTTCTTCCCTTCAAACGGTGCCTTCAGCCTGCTCTCTTTTGTGAGAACAGGTTGTGTCCAATAGATGAACAGGTTTCAGTATGAAGAAGTGAACAGGTTGAAGACTGAACCATCAGAGCAGGCTGGACGAATAAACAGGTTAAACTGTTTTTGTTCAGCCTGTTGTATGCTCAAGCTGTTCAAGTTTTTCAGACAAATAACTAAGTACAGAACATGTATAACCTGTTCTGTCTAAGCTGTTCAGAGAAACTTGAGCAGTGTGAAACATACACATTATTAGACCTTTGAGAGACACTTAGTCACTCTTGTTTAACATGCCCAGCTTGCTGACAAGGTAATTAAACCTTGTTTCATCCAGAGGTTTGGTGAAAATGTCTGCAAGCTGTTCATTTGTGGAAATAAAACTTACCTCCACATTACCTTTTTGAATGTGATCCCTGATGAAGTGATGTCTGACTTCAATTATGCTTTGTTCTTGAGTGAAATACTGGATTGTTGGAGATGGCTATGGCACTGTTTTATGTTTATCACACAGAATAGGAGTTTTCCTATACACAAGCCATAGTCTTTCAGCTGATGCTGCATCCACAGAATCTGCCCACAGCAGCTTCCAGCAGCAATGTATTCAGCTTCAACAGTAGAAGTGGACACTGAGTTCTGCTTCTTGCTACTCCAACTGATCAACTTTCCACCAAGGAGTTGACATCCACCTGTTGTGCTTTTCCTATCCAACCTGCAGCCTGCAAAATCAGAATCTGAATAGCCTGTTAGTTCAAGACTTGAGTCTTTGGGATACCAAAGACCCAAACCTGGAGTACCCTTCAGTTATCTGAAGATTCTTTTAACAGCTGCTAGATGTGATTCCTTTGGATCAGCTTGGAACCTAGCACATAAACAGGTGGCAAACATAATATCAGGTCTACTAGCAGTCAAGTATAGCAAGCTCCCAATCATGCCTCTGTAAGCTGTTACTGAAACAGCTTTGCCACTGGCATCAGCATCCAATTTTACATTGGTTGCCATTGGGGTTTTAATAGGAGAACTTTGATCAAATTT
>JAANYP010000214.1:103443-187069 GCA_020465985.1 Centrapalus pauciflorus
TTCAATTTGGACTTGATTCCGATCGAGTTTAGTGAATTTGATGTAATTATCGGGATGGATTGGTTGATAGAGAATGAAGCCCACATAGTATGTAAGAAGCGAATGATAAAGATAACTACTCCAGAGGGGCGTGAGATTTGCATTTATGGGGATAGGAGAAGTGGGGATCTGTGTTTGTTGACTGTTGCCAAAGCTCGAATGCTTGTTGCAAAGGGATGTGACGCCTACCTGGCATATGCTATAGATGCCAAGGATGAGAAGAAGACGTTGGCCGATGTGCCTGTTGTTTCACAATTCCCGGATGTGTTTCCGGAAGACTTGTCTGGCGTGCCGCCTGAGAGACAAGTGGAATTTAGAATTGATCTGATCCCTGGAGCTGCACCGGTAGCTCGTTCTCCTTATCGCCTTGCCCCAACCGAGATGAAAGAGATGATGACACAACTCCAGGAGTTGTTGGACAAGGGCTTTATACGACCAAGTTCATCGCCGTGGGGAGCCCCTGTTTTGTTTGTGAAAAAGAAGGATGGTACAATGCGAATGGGCGTTGATTACCGGGAATTGAATAAACTGACTGTTAAGAACAAGTATCCGCTGCCGAGGATAGACGATTTGTTCGATCAATTACATGCGGCGAGTGTCTTTTCTAAGATTGACTTGAGGTCGGGATATCATCAGTTAAAAGTTAGAGAGGAAGATGTGCCTAAGACAGCTTTTAGGACACGTTACGGGCATTACGAGTTCTTGGTTATGCCTTTTGGGTTAACCAATGCCCCGGCTGTTTTTATGGATTTAATGAACCGAGTTTGTAGACCGATGTTAGATAAGTCGGTGATTGTGTTCATCGATGATATTCTGGTGTATTCAAAGTCTGAGGCCGAACATGCTGATCATTTAAGGGAATTGCTGGAACTGCTAAGAAAAGAGAAGTTGTATGCCAAGTTCTCAAAATGTGAGTTTTGGCTACAACAGATTCAGTTTTTAGGGCATGTGATATCGGGGGCCGGAATTTCTGTAGATCCAGCTAAAGTAGAAGCGGTGAGAAATTAGGAGTCGCCTCGTTCAGCTACCGAAGTCAGAAGTTTTCTGGGGTTGGCGGGCTACTATAGGAGGTTCATCAAAGATTTTTCTAAGATTGCAGTTCCTCTGACTGCATTAACAAGGAAGAATGCACCGTTTATATGGGAAACTGTGCAGCAAGAAGCATTTGAGATCTTGAAGAAAACGCTTAGCGAAGCACCGATACTTGCTCTACCGGAGGGCAATGAGGATTTTGTAGTTTACACTGATGCTTCAAGACTGGGGTTAGGCGCTGTACTGATGCAGCGAGGGAAGGTTATTGCTTATGCTTCGAGACAGTTAAAGCAACACGAGAAGAATTATTCAACTCATGACTTGGAGTTGACTGCAGTTACGTTTGCGTTAAAATTGTGGAGGCACTATCTATATGGGACTAAGTGTCAGTTATACACGGATCATAAGAGCCTGAAATACATTTTCAGCTAGAAAGAACTTAACATGAGGCAAAGACGTTCGATGGAGCTAATAAAGGATTATGACTGTGAGATCCTTTACCATCCTGGAAAGGCTAACGTAGTAGCCGATGCTTTGAGTCGCAAAGCATATGCCAAGGATTGCTGTTACATGTTGACATCTACTATGTTAACATCCACTATTATTGATGATGTCAAGGCCGCTCAAGAGGAAGCCTTGAAAGACGAGAATGTTGGTGCTGAAGATATAAAAGCACAGATTAAGGATATGGAAACAAGTGAATCGGGTTTGAAAGGTATATATGGGAGAATCTGGGTGCCAAAGTATGGAGGCATGAGAAATGTGATAATAGAAGAAGCTCATCAGTCTAAGTTTTCTGTACATCCCGGGAGCACAAAGATGTACAACGAGCTGAAAGAAGACTTCTGGTGGCCCGGATTAAAGAAAGATATCGGACAGTACGTGGAGAGATGCAGAACATGTCGGTTAGTGAAAGCCGAACACCAGCAGCCTTACGGTAGTTTGCAACCGCTTCCCATCCCGGAATGGAAGTGGGAGCATATCACTATGGACTTTGTCACGAAGTTGCCGAAAACTAGGCGTCAACACGATGCAGTTTGGGTCATAGTGGATCGGTTAACTAAGTCCGCACACTTTATACCGATCCGGGAAAGTTATTCACTGGAGAAGTTAGCTCAGATTTATGTGGCTGAGATCGTTTCTAGACATGGAGTACCGAAGTCCATAGTATCAGATCGAGACAGCCGATTTACTTCCAACTTCTGGTCGGCATTACAAGAAGGGTTAGGAACGAGGATTGCTATAAGTACGGCTTACCGTCCGCAAACCGATGGTCAAAGTGAAAGGACTATCCTGACACTTGAAGATATGATGCGGTCGTGTGTGTTGGACCTTGGTGGTAATTGGGATGACCATTTACCATTGATAGAATTTTCATATAACAACAGTTATCATGCGACAATCAAGAAAGCGCCGTTTGAGGCATTGTATGGGAGAAGATGTAGGACTCCTACGTGTTGGAGGGAAACCGGTGAAACGCCGATTGCTGGGCCGGCATTATTGCAAGAAACGAATGAAAAGATTCAATTGGTAAGACAGAATATGAAGGCGGCCCAGGATCGCCAGAAAAGTTATTACGATAGAAGGCACAAACCAATCAGTTTTGAGGTAAATGATTGGGTGTATTTGAAGGTGTCACCTATGAGAGGTGTTACAAGTTTTGTAAAGAGAGGAAAGTTGGCTCCGAGATTTGTCGGACCATTTAAGATAATAGAAAAAGTTGGAAACCAGTCATATCGTTTAGAGTTGCCGGAAGAAATGTCGGGTATACACCCGGTGTTCCATGTGGGAAATCTCAGGAAGTCATTCACAACTGAAAACGAAGATTGGGCTGACCACACTGAGCTGCAGATTGATGAATGGCTCCGGTATGTTGAAGAGCCGGAATGTGTGTTAGATACGAAAGTGAGGAAATTAAGAAGTAAAGAAATTGAGATGGTGCTTGTACGTTGGAAGCATCACAAAGGAGCGAATCATACCTGGGAGCCTAAATCTGAGATGTTGAAGAAATATCCGAAACTGTTCGAATCCGAGTAACTTCGAGGACGAAGTTGAGCGTGGTGGAGCCCATGCTGTAACATCCTCGGATTTAATTTACTGTAATTGGGATAATTAGATGAATTTTGTATTAAGTTAAATTATTGATAATGATTATGTATTTGAATTTATGGAAGTTGGTTGCATATTATGGAAATTTAGAATTTTTATTTATTAAGTGAAAATAATTATTAAGAATGATCATTAAAATGTTATTGATGAAAATTAGGATGAAAATCAGTATTTAGATAAACTAGTTGAGTTGAGGGACTAAAGGTGTTAAAATTTGAAATTGTGAAATAAAAGACCAAGGGTCTTTCATATTCAACCAACACACTCTCTCACTAAACTCTCATATTTCTCTCGGCTCTCTCTCTAAAAGAAAACAAGATCATAAAAGTTTGGATTTTGAAGCTGAAAGTTTGGATTTTGATTGCATACAAGGAACTATTACTACTGAAATCATCAATTTGAGGTAAACATTTCATTAAATATCGAAATTTGAAGGTTTTTTGTTCGGTTCTTATAAAATCCGAATTCATAGAATTAGGGTTTAAATGTTGATGCATGTATGATATTGTTACGAAATCATTAAAATCGAGTGTTAGAGTTGATATATATTGAATTTCAGCTTCTGAATCAACCTCTAAGTACGATTTTTAGAGATTTGTGTGTGTTTTAGTGTGTGTGTTTTACGGATGGAACAAAATGAACAAAAATGGGTTTAATTTGATATGTAATAGTGTTAATATTAGTGTTAAAAGTGTTGAAAATAGATGTATTTTAGTTTGTGTAAGTTATTCCATGTATTGAACTAGTACCAAAAACGATGGAATTAAATCTGGAAGTGACAAAAACTGCACAAGTATGAACACAGTGGGATCCGAATTCGGATCCGAGATGAACTCGGATCAGGTCCGAATTCGGATGAGGCCCGAACTTCAGGGTATTTAATATAGAAATATTTATAAGTATTGTACTTCGGTAGGAATCCGAATTCGGATGTGCCCGAATTCGGATGTGTCCTGAAATGTTGATTTATGAAAACTAAAAGAAAATTCTTAAGTGTTGAATTTCGAATGGGGTCCGAATTCGGTTGGGGACCGAATTAGGATGTGGTCCGAATTTGAAAATAATTCGAATTTGTATTGGTCCGAATTTGCAATGATCCGAATTGGGATGCATGGGGGATCCGAAATGGGGGTCCGAATTCGGGTGTGGTCCGAATTCGGACATAGATCCGAATTGGGACTTATATATATATATGTGGACCGAATTGGGATTTATGTGGAATCCGAACTGGGGGTCCGAATTCGGGTGGGGTCCGAATTCGGACATGGATCCGAAATTTGGATCAAAAATGGTAAAAACTTATAAAAAAATTAAGTTTTATGGAAATTAACAAGATATTAACACAATGTGTTGTTACAAATGACTTACAGGTCCCTTGTGGTGTTGTTTAACCCACAGTGGGGTACTTGGTTGATTCGGTTGAAATTCTGAGGAGAAATAATATTGCTAAAAGATTAATAACGCACCCACTGTGACTACCTTTGATTTTAACATTGCTGCATCTGCATTATGTTTGCATTGCCTGCTGAGGCATGTTGTTTCATATTCGTTTGGCATTCTACTAACATGCGTATATGTTGATGCACATTCATACTTGTTGCATGTCCGTTCATTTGTTGTGCATCTTTTCGATGGACCTGCGTGGTCGCATCTGTACTCTGATGTTACTGTGCTATATGACCAAGAGTTTGACACCTCTGTGGTCAGGATAGACAGTAGGTCATCCCCGATGTAATGTCTGCCTCAGATGGTTGGTTATTCTTATGCCGAGTGTCAGCTCGAAGGAGCTGCGGCTCGGGTTTGCGTACTTGGAGTACGTGTGGGGTATACGGTATGTGTTACCGCGGTTACCCTGGGTGGCATCATAATGATTTGTAGAATGTGTAAAATCATATGGTATTCACTAAGCTTTAGCTTACCCCTTTAGTTGTTGAATTTTTTTTCAGGAAAAGGGAAGTCTACAGCTGGACCATCTAGCTAGGAAATCTATTGAAGTATTTGAAGATTTCTACCGTTTACTTTGGTATTTGTTCTATGGAAACAATGTTGTAATAAATTTGGGTTAATGTAATAAATTGTGCTGGTAGACTTAGACGTGTAACCTTTGTAGCACCGTAGGGTGTTAAACTTAGTTGTAACACTTTTATTTATGTATTTTGCTTCCGCACTTTAATTAAGATATCAGATCATTATATATATCTGTTTGTTGGTGAATAATCCTGGGTGAATGGTAATTGGTGGTTAATGTGGCAAGGGTGTCACACCATACACCCAAATAACAACGATCATTAACCACACTATAAGATGATCATTCACCATAGTTATTCTACGCTCACCATTGACCTTAGTTATTCGACTATTCACTAAACTTATTTACGTTGTTCATTTAACCATTTGTCTGCATGTTATATGATCATTCACAACATTTATTTGAACATTAGTTAGTGTTATATGATCGTTCACATCAGTTATTTGATTATTCATATTTGATCATTCACTGTATTTATTCGACTGTTTATCAGACTTAGTTGACCATTTTTCATAACACATTGACCATTCACTAGTGCTATATGATCATTCACAACTGATATCGCTGATTTCATGCATATAATTAATGCGGTATCAATATGTTTTAATGTGTTATTTTTCATGAAAAGTTCCACTTTTAATCCAAAACATCATTATTGATGTAATTGTTGTCTTTGGCTAGGTTATTGAAGAAACAAGAAAATGAAGCTAGAAAAAGAGCCGACGCGCCTCGTCGCCTGAGTAACGCGGTGCGTCTTTTGAGACATTAGTTTTATCGTGTGAAAAGACAAATGACATGGCACGTCTTCTAGAGATATGGATTCTGTTTCGCGACAAGTAGTCTGACGTGGCGCGTCAATTGAGCGACGCGGCTCGTCTTCTGGAAAAATAGTTTCTGTTTTCTGAAATGCAGTGCGACGCGACGCGTCATAGTCATTCCAGCATATTTTCAATTTCTGCTCTTGTACTTAGCCTATAGAAGCTTGACAACACTACGACCGCGATGCGTCATCAGAACGACGCGACACGTTAATCCAGTGAGTAAAAGTCGATTTTCTTTGCATTAAACTCATTCTTGGACATTCTCACCACTTCACACACGAAAAATACTCTCTTGGGAAAGGAAGGAAGCTAATTTGCGCTATTTTGGGAAGAAATCTTGAAGGGAAACATCACTTCAACACCGAAAAGTATTGTTAGGGGAGTTCTAACATCTCTAACTCATTTGGTTATGTTTGTTTTTCCTATTTGTATGATGACAATGTTTATGTGGGTTTATAAACCCTAAACATTGGATAACATTTATTTTTTTGTTGAATTAAATATTGTAGTTATTTCTTACTTTGAAAGAAGATCTATAACTTTGGTTATGTATTTGCATGTGTTGCCATGAATACTTTGTTTTTCCACTTTGTGAGTTGGGTTTAATTAGTATTTGTTCTTAATGAAGTAACATGTTGCTTCATTGAGTCTTTTAAGCTTGTGAGAGTAAACAGGGCAAAACTTGCATGTATTTAACTAAGGTTATTACAGCGTTTATATTGTTGATGTGAATCTCGATATAAACAATGTTTTGATTTGTGAGATGATAAACACCTTTCATAGCAAGAAAATATATGTGAGTATTCATATTGCATTTTCAATAGTAAAAATATATTTGAGTGATCTTTGTATTTTTATAGTTGATTGTGGGATGATAGAGTTATAGTTTGGTGATATTTATAATTTTATTGTCATTACTTGCATCGCAATTTATGATAAGTCGGTAGTTGAGTGATCTTTGCTTACTTATCATTTATTATATAATTTAAGAAGTTGATTGTTATGACATATTTTGTACATATTTTTCAGTCATATTTTGCCTCAGATTTAGGTTATTTTTGCCTCGAATTGTTTAAATACGACTCTGATTTGTCTATTTTTGTGTTTCGGAGTTCGAAGGTTGCCTAAATTGGAAATGAATGGATTATGGAGCTTAAGCGTCAAATTTACGGGTTGAGCCGGTCTCTCTTGGAATTTTGTTGACTTTGACCAAGCTGACCTGATCGCGGCCGCGACCATATCATCGCGACCGCGCTGACCTGCGATCGGTAGATCGCGCCCATGCTTCTTATCGCACCCGCGATGGCCTCAGCACGGCCACGATCCCGAGAAAATATAAAAAGCCAGCAGCCGTTTCGTTTATTTTATGCTATTTTTGGACGAACTTTTTCACATAGATTAGAGTGCGATTAGTAGGTGTTCGATAGTTTTTGATTTCCAGCTTAGTTTAGGTTAGTTTAGTGAATCATTCAGCTATTGGAGTGGATCAAAGCATTCGGTTGCGGGTGTTTCTCGTTTTTCATACGGTTTTTGGTACACTCTTTCCGAATTTACTTTCTGTTATGATTATGTTTAGTCTAGATTTGGTTTATTTTATTGTTTTAAACATGATTAATGAGTAGTTTAGGCAAGCACTTGCTTGGTTACGTTTTTATATGGATTAGTGGAGTATTTGATCGTTTTGGTTGAAAAGTGTTTGATTTATTGATGTTTTCTTGATTCATACGATTAATATGCGTAAAATCAGAATTATAGTTGATTTTCTAGTATTATTGTGATTATGGTTATTGATTAAAAAGGCTGATTTTTATAAACTTAATCAAATTTAAGTGATTTATTAATTGGTTGCCATTTCTAGCATTATTGTGATTATGAGATAGTGACTAGTTAATAAATTGTGAAATCATTGTATGCAAGTTAATTCTTAGCAATATTGTGATTATAGGATTAATTTAATCTTTGATTTCCTTAGACTTGATTGATGTTTATGCGGCTAAATTGAATATTTAGAGTTATTTCCGAGCGCTTGACGTGTAGACAGTTTTAATCTCTAGAAGCTAGATTTAGTTGACTTAATTAATCGTAAAAGACATTTATTGTTGATTTTAAGAAATTGGGAAATACTGGAGAACTCCATACTTGATTTTCTGAATTAATAAAATATGTCCATGAATCGGTTTTACATCAAAGTTTCAAACTCTTAAGCTTAAAGGATTTAAAACGGTTGGATTTAATTCCAATTTAATTTTCTTTGACCAAAAACATCTTAAGTGTTTTTATACCATTTTACTCCATTAATCCTAAAAGACGTATCCAAGTGAGTGTTGCTTTTATTATATATCTGATTTCATTCTGTTTTAGCGTTAAGGTTTATAATTTTAGTAATCTGTTAGATAGTTTAGTTTTAAGTATTTAGGGTTATAATCATCCTCAACCCTTATCCATGGCTAGAAATTAGTGATAATCTTAGTATCGGTATCTCGACTCTTATTGTCGTTCCCTGAGTTCGATAATCCCAGAGGCCAGCTTCTAGCTATATTAACTACGACTGGTACACTGCCAGTGGTATTTGGTATGACTTAGGCTTTCTTCTTTCTTTGAATTTAATAGCCAAAACCGCTAAGATCATTGATTCATATTTGAGTGATCTTGATGGTTATACTTCTTGAATTCACAAGATAGTTAATCCAACTTATTGTATTATTTAGTCATCCAATGTTTAAAGGGAGCATTCCCACGTGATTACCTTTTTCAAAATTGTCTTTTCAAAACTTCTTGTTCTAACAGTATCTTGACTATTGAAGTGCGTTATTTTGTTTCTGAATCTAGGTTTACTTTTCACAACTATCTACTATCCTATCATCACTAATGATTAACCAACGGTTTACTATCATTATCCATCAATTGTCCCTAAGTTCGACAACCCGGACTTACCTAAGCTATGCCAGCAAATGATAGGTAATTCTTTCCTATTTGTCCGCTAGTTCCAGTTTAGTTATTTCCGTTTTTTATAATAAAACAAAGGTGTGCTAGCGACACATCAAGTTTTTGGCGCCGTTACCGGGGACAAGCGGTGTGATATTCGATCGTTCTTGTTAGTTGATTTATTTGTTAAAAAAAACACAAAAAAAAATAATAATAAGTTTGGATATTATTTTAATATCCATAGAATTCCTATACATTTATCTTATTTTCTTTATTATACTTAGTTTCTTGATATCGTACTTTTATTTCATTATTTTTTTCTATTATTCTCTGCTCGTATTTGTTTTGTTTGGTATTTTTATTTTTTCGAGTAATCTATTTGTTTTTGGATAAATGACTGGAATACTACATATGGATGACTCCACGAATTCTATGTATCTTGGTCATCAATTGTGGGAAGGAAGTTTTGTTAATCGAACATACCAAACCACTCCTGATAGTCACCAAAGTCAATATGTTCAACCTTCATACCAAGGTCCTCACCAATATCAATCGAAGAACACATCTAGTTTGGAGATGATAATGGAAAACGCAGCTAGATTGAAAAAAGTAAATTCCATTGCTGCGGTGTAGTTGGAAGAATTATCCCGTAATATGTCGTTTGAGAACAAAATTGAGGATGCACACCTTGCGGAATATGAACGTAATGGGGCCAAGGATTTACTTGTAAAACTGAATTCACATGAAGCACAAAAAACTTACACTTTCAGTAATGATTTCAGCGAATCAGATGAGGATGTAAAATGCGTTTATAACGAGACTCTTATCCATTCGATAACACATGGCCAAACGCACCTCCAACCACAATTTCAAAATCCATATATTATAATCGTCTTGTGAGTGTCCCTTCTCTTAATAACCTAGCGGATGAGATACGAAAGCCGAAAATGGATGATGAGCAATGCTCAAGCCCACAAAGTACGACTCAAATTCCATATTTGATATCGATGAGTCCTACAGATATCTTAAAGTTTGAGTTTGGCATGGAGATAGAGGATTTGGCTTTGAAGTCTCCAACGAGTTTGATCAGGGAGGAGTTCGATCCAAAAAATGATTTAGAGGAGTTGGAAAGATTGTTGGAAATCGAAGATGAAATTGGTGATGTAAATCCATGGTCAACTAAGGATAGAGACCCAATCATGAACAACTTAACTTTCTTGGATCTTGATAATCGTACTTCCACTTCTGTTTCTTGTGATTGCTTTTTACCACCTAACTTTGATGTTTATTCTTTGGTAATTGATTCACGCTTTCAGGATGATAAACGAGCCATGATTAACATGTCAAGCAAGAATAATTCAGGGATAAAGAAGCTGAATGTTGTACCAACACGATGCAATACACTAAGACTTAAAGATCGAGCAGTGTACAGAAAGAAAGAACCGAAGGCTCGAGGAGTAG
This sequence comes from Centrapalus pauciflorus, assembly GCA_020465985.1. Lineage (NCBI taxonomy): Eukaryota > Viridiplantae > Streptophyta > Magnoliopsida > Asterales > Asteraceae > Centrapalus > Centrapalus pauciflorus. Next base: position 113,860 of record JAANYP010000214.1, read on the forward strand.
ACGAGTAAAGTCTAAGAAGTGGGAAATATCATTGCTAAATAATGGTAACAAGCACAATGAAGAGCTCCCAAGTAACATTTATAATAAATTTGTTGTGTTGAAGGATCATGGTATGTTTCCTTACACTCATTGATGTTTAAAAGTGGCAAAGATAGTGCATACGGGTCAAGCTAGTGACTCTTCGAAAACAAACGCTTTCCGGGAGGCAACCCGTGAGATAATCTTAGCTTTTATTTCAATTTACTTTATTTTGATCTCTAGCCTATAGGTTAAATATTTTGTTAGTGTTTTCTTATTTTCTTTCTTCTTTGCTTCTTATGTGGCAATCGTTGAGTCTCATGGACCGGACCCGCTTACAAGATTCTTCTTTATAGGGGAGTTTCATGTTATTTCCAATTTCTCATTTGTGCTTATACTTGTTCTAGACATTAGGGAGAATGTCTCAATTAAGTGTTGGGTGGGAGATGGAAAATGTGAACTTGAGCTTGCTTGTTCTTGAATAAGCCTATTTTGTATGCTTTCACACATTTTTTTTAATCTTAATTTTGGCCTAATGTAAAAATTTTTGGGTTCTTTTTTGACATGTTAGACTCATTGGTATTATTGTTTTGTTTACTATTCTTGTAAAACTAATTGAGAAATTAAGTTACGAGTTTATCTAACTAAGTGTGAGATGTTTGATTGCATGTAACACATTTTTAAAACTTAATTCCATGCTTTAGCATAAATTGACACTTGACATTCATTTCGTGAGAATTTGAGCCAGATGATAACTCAATATATTATGCAATTCATATCACAATCAAATATATCATAATCAGATCATAACACATAATGTTGAATGATTAATATTGAGAGAACAAGTATTACAATGTGAGTTCTTGATATCTTGCACAACAAACAATGAACCACCCTCTGAATCTTACATGCAACTGTATCCTCTACAGTGTAGTTCGTACATCTACAGTAGCCCTACTTTCTATATATATATATATATATATATATATATATATATATATATATATATATATATATATATATATATATATATATATATATATATATATATACACACACACACACACAATTCCAACTATTGAGAAATTACAAGATGCCCCTTGAATTTATACAATAAAATTGTTTTCAACTCTATTTATATTTGTACCCAACAACCTCTCCCTTAAAGATGAAATCTATTTTTTTAATTAAAGTTCAAATCAGGATCTTCAATCCTTTTCTCTTTTCTTCTCTTTGATCTCTGAACTTCTTCGTCTCTCTCTGATTTTCATATCTCTGCTTCTCTGATCTTCTCTTTTCTTACGAGCAAACTCTCCCCTTTGAATCATGAACAACTTTCGATTCTCTCCATTGATCAATCAAAGACAACATATCATTTTTCATCTTTAACTCTTCTGTAGTTGTCTTGAACTGTTTTTGCAATTGTCTTCAAACTACTCAGGAATTGTCTCTAAACTTTAACTTTTCTCCCCCTCATGATGATCATAAAAATTATGAACATCATGCAAAATCTTCAGAGACATAGATGCAGTGAAGTTACAGTAGCAGAACATCAACAACAATTACAATGACAATTACAATTCAAAAATATTACAAATTGTCACCCTCCCACTAAAAATGATATCCTCTCCCCCTATTCTGAACAAATTTGTCACTCCCCCTCAAATGTATACTCTCTTTTTACAAAAACAAACAAAGCTTTACAACTTTGAGAGAAATGAAACAAATTCATTTTTAAGTAACAGAGTGCAGGTCCACATAGGAGTCCTGTTTCCACAATAGACATTCTCTATGTGACCTACTTTCAGCGCTTACGTGATGTTAACACTGGTAGGATTTCCAAATAGTCACGTGAAATCCTTTATCATGAAAGAAGCACTCTTATTTGTTCTGGCTTAGTCACTTTGGACTTGCAGTTTATAGTCACGCAGACTGTTAGACTCGATGTGTCCTAAAAGTGTATATCAACAACTATAGACACAATGTAAATCAAATGAAGTCGGAGACCGGAGCAAATGTCTTCCTTGTTTCAATATCAATAATATCCAAATGATATATCGATAAAAATGTGCTATATTTTCGTGATTATTGAAACAAAAATCTTTTGAGAGATAACTGAGTGGTTGGTGGGGTTAAGTGCATGCGTCACTGGGTCCATGACGTCTTTTTTAATATCAATTCACTTAGGGCTTGATAGATTATGTGGATTACCCAGCCGACACAGTGTAGGTAGGATTTTGTTTTCTTCAAATCCTTGCTCAACTCTCAACTCTAAGCTCTTAGCAGTTTTCAACTAAGCTCCTTCCGGCTCACTGTTCCAAAATAAATTCAGTTAGCTTTATAGAAAAAGCATGATCTGATGCACCACCATTTCCTTTCAACATATCTCTCTCATTTACATTTTACATCTGCTCGACCCTGTCAGTATCCCGTGATAACTGACACTTTTCAACTAATAGACCTAAAGAACCCTCACCCACACAAACTATAGATGATTTGCTCCTTGGCTAGGTGTTTCGGTTCTGGTTAGACAATAGAAGCGATGTTTATGCCTATCACACAATTTGGTGCATAATCGGAGTCAGCAGAAATAAAGTTCAACAATTCAGGTCATGGGATATCACAGAAAGAATGATTCGGATTTTCAGCTCAAATGAAATAGGAGATGAAATTTAGAATGAACTTGGGGAATGATGACTTAGGAGATATCAGAATGAAACGTTAAATCTGATATATGATATGAAATGATTCAGATTTTCATGAAAGAATTAGCTCATGGGAGATTATGGGAGAATTTAGATTGAAAGTATTGAAAGAATTATAATAAAGAGAATCTCAGAATCAATGAGACTTTGAAAAATCAAAGATATTAGATCAATTAATCTCAATGATATATTCAGAGAATGAGAAATTAAGATTCATAAAAATTATTATTTTCAGCTCAAAAAATTTTTTATGTGTGCACAAAATATTTTCGTGAAAAATACACACAAATTTGTGAAATAGATGTCATCGTCAGAGTGCATTTGAAACTCCCCCTGGAAATAAGCACACAAAGTTAGTCAACTCATTGAAAATAAATCAGGATCTAAAAATTATAAAAATAAAACTCTCTCTTTGTCAATTCAGCTTCAGAGTTAAAATCAGGGCTGGAATTTCAGAAAGATTTGTCTTTCAGAATCAGGTTCTAATCTGTAGTGATTAGAAGCCTTTATTGCGGAAGCTTGGGTTTCATTCTGAAATAACTGAAAGCCTTTTGAATTGAATATCGGGTACTAGTCTAAAATGACTAAAAATTATTTGAGCTAAGACCGGGTTCTAGTCTGGATTAACTAGAAACCAATAACCTGAAAAATTAAGATGTCTTTGGTATCCAAACAGATTTGGATCCAGGCTTGTTAGCGGTCTTGGGTACCCATCGATATACAGGTTTTGGTACCCACTGGAACTTGGGTTTAGGTACCCATTGCAGATTATATTTCTTATCTTCTCTCTCAAACTCAGAAAGCAAATTTATTTTTGTATGATGAAATTGAATATTTGATTTACAAAAGAAAGTTGAATTTGAATTTGGATGATGAGAATTTTGCAAACTCTTCTTTCTGAAAAACTGTCAGGTGCTAACCTGTTTCTGATAATACTTGCTATTTTTCTGTGAATATGTTTTCTTATAAGAATAACCAGTATTTTCAGAAACTTTTGAAAATTTAGATTTCGAAGATTCACCAGGGTAAATCTTGACCGCATATTTTTCAATTATTTTATCTTTGCCTTTGTTTATCTTTAAAAGATACTTAAGTTTAAGATCTGAAGTTGAATCAAGGTTAGGAATTTCAGCTAGATTCTTAACACTTTCTGAAGATAAATCAGAATGATCAACTTTATGTTTTAACAATCTGAAGAAACCTTACCTCTAATTTATTTGAAGAAGGGGAAACAGTAAATTGTTTAGAAACATGAGTTATTTGATCTTTTAATCCTCTGATGATGACCAAATATAAATTTCTATCACTATCAAATAATTGGTAATCAGTTTTGAAAGATTGTTCTTTAATTAAGAACACCTTTCTCTCATCTTCAAACAATTTAGATTTCACTTGAATTGAAATCTTGTTTTTTAAGTAAAACTCATTTCTTTCCTTCTCAAATATTTCTTTAGTTAATGAAAACTCCTTTTCAAGAGCAAAAATTCTTCAATTTTGTTTGAAACATAATTTTGATAAGAATGATTTGTCTTTGAAAGTGTTACTTCACGATCTTTAACTTTTTTGTAAAGATCAGATCGTTCAGGCAAAAGATATTTCAGTTGAGTTGCATTCTGAAAATTCGCTTATTTAGAATCATCAAGTTCTTTTGATAGTTCAGACATTCTCAATTTAAGCATATGAATCTCAAAATTTAAAACTTTCTGGTTTTCATCAAAATTTAAAGTTGTTCTTTCAATCTTTTCGCATCATTTATAGCAAATGCTTTATCTATATTTAATTGAACAATAATCTCATAATTGTTCTTACGAATCTGTTCAGATTCAGTAAGTTTGACAATCAGCTCAGACTTTGTAAGATTCAAAAACTGATTATGATCATTTTTCATTTTGAAATGCTGATATTGAATCTTCCAAGATCTTTTATGGACCGACGAGTGAATTCTGAATAAAGCTCGGAAAAATATATCTGTGAATGATAAGTTGTTGAAAATAAGCTCTGAATTGACTTTTTAACGTTGAAATTTTAGCTTTTCTGCTGAAAAATGCCTATAACTTTTTTCTGGAGTCGAATTAGGTTTCGAAAATTGCCTGAACCAGCTTTGTCTATATTCAAAATCGTATATCTCGGTTCAAGCTTCGTTTTGGTGTATGGTAGGCCTTCTAACGATGTTCCAGTCAAAAGTTATGACCAATTTAAGCAGCAAAGGTCTTACAGTAAAAGTTGGAATGAAACTCGAATGATTAATGATGAAACTTGAATGAATAAGTATCAAACTCGGATGATTTAGAATGAAACTCGATTGATGAAGGATCAAACTCGAATAGTGAAGGATAAAACTCGATGAATGAAGTACCAAACTCGATGAATAAAGTACCAAACTCGATGATTGAAGGATCAAACTCGATTTATTCTTGATTAAACTCGAAATAAGCTTTCTTAAAATCGGATGAAATTTAAACTTCCTCGAATGAAGTATCAACAAACTCGGTATTGAAATGATCAAACTCGAAATCAAAGGATGAAACTCGGTCAACAAAGAATAAAACTTGATTAAAACATTAATCAAACTCGATGAACACTCTATCAAACTCGATCAACACTAAAAGTTCATTATTGCCCGAGTTTGAACAGAAAGTGATCAAAATCAAGTTCAAGATTACAATCTTTAACAAAAAATCCACGAACTGATCCCAAATTGAAATCGAAGGTTCGGTTTTCACACACAAACACTCTTTGAGTGAAAATTTTGTCTAATATCAGATTAAAACCCAAAAGTTTGACAAAAATCAGTAAGAACACAAAAAATCAAAAAATCAGTAAAATTCAAATTACTTTTTGTGTATTTAGAGTTGAAAACTGAAACTTATATCAATCTTTTCGTTTTTAAAATCCGCACCTTCAATCCAAAAATTACTTCATTTCATCCACTCAATCAAAAACCCAATGGAACTTTCAGATTTTCGAAAAAAAATTGAATAGAACAGTGATCGTGAAATTGATTTTCCAGAAGCAAAAATCACTCGATTTTAGCCATATTTTGGCTCTGATACCAATTTATAATCCAGTAATCAACAATTCAATCAACAATTAAACAATTATGAACAAGAATCATGAACACATAATGTCGAATGCTTATGGAGAGATAGAAATATTACAATGAGTTTCTTGCTTGCTGTTCACGACAAACTTTTAAACCATGCAAGTCTCTCTCAACTGTGCAAGCATTCTTTTCTATCTCAGATTCATATTCTACTCTGTACATTGTTCCCTTCTATTTATACTAAAATACAAGTATTGAATATTTACATAAATCCCCCTGAACTATTACAATTTAATTTTTTTAATCTCTATATATATGTGTACCCAACAATCTCCCCCTTAGAGATGAAAGCAATTTTTCATTTAAAGACCATGTCAGGAACTTCAACCCTTTTCTCTTTTCTTCTCTTTGATCTCTGAACTTCTTTGTCTCTCTCTGATCTTCAAATCTCTCCTAAGTCCTTTATGTGCATAAGTTTTTATTCCATGTGGTGGCGATTTGATTTATTTTCAAGCCTATACTGAATCTGCAACATGATTGGCACCGAGAGAATCTATATATACAGCTTCACCTATACATGCTTGAGTGTTGAGTGAATCATTGGTGAGGTGATAGTTCATGCAATAAAGTTTGAAACCGAGTTACATGCAATCATGTCTTATTTTTATATCTCTTTAATTTTGATAGTTCTACTCGCTTGCTATGGTTAGTTTTATTTGCAGTTTTTATGGACCTTTAATTCTTTTGAGTCTAACATGCGTGTGTTGAATATGTTAAATTTAGAACGAGGTCAAACTAAGGATGATTTTGAATAGGTTTGCTTGACAACAAGCAAAGTTTAAGCGTGAAAATATTTGATATCGCTGATTTCATGCATATATTTAATGCGATATCAATATGTTTTAATGTGTTATTTTGCATGAACAGGTCGAGTTTTAATCCAAAACATCATTATTGATGTAATTGTTGTCTTTGGAAAAGTTATTGAAGAAACAATAAAATGAAGCTAGAAAAAGAGTCGACGCGCCGCGTCACCTGAGTGACGCGGTGCGTCTTCTGGGACATTAGTTTTGTCGCGTGAAAAGACAAACGACGCGGTGCGTCTTCTAGAGCAATAGATTCTATTTCGCGACGAGCAGTCTAACGCAATGCGTCAATTGAGCGACACAACGTGTCTTCTTGAAAGATAGTTTCTGTTTTCTGAAGTGCAGTTTGATGCGCCGTGTCATTCCAGCGAATTTTTAATTTCTGCTCTTGTACTTAGCCTATACAACCTTGACAACACAGCCACACGACACGTCATCAGAAAGACGCTGCGCGTCAATCCAGTGTATAAAAGTTGATTTTCTTTGCATTATACCCATTCTTGGACAGTCTCACCACTTCACACACGAAAAATACTCTCTTGGGAAAGGAGGAAGCTCGTTTGGGAAGAAATCTTGAAGGAGAACATCACCACAACACCGAAAAGCATCGTTATGGGAGTTCTAACATTTCTAATTCATTTGCTCATGTTTGTTTTTCCTATTTGTATGATGTCAAAGTAGTGTATCTCCATTTCTATGGAGTAGTTGTTTTGTAATCATGTGGGTTTATAAACCATAAACATTGGATGACGTTTATTTTGTGTTGAATTAAAAACTGTAGTTATTTCTTCCTTTGAAGGAAAATCTATAACTTAGGTTATGTATTTGCATGTGTTGCCATGATTACTTGGTTTTTCCAGATTGTGAGTTGGGTTTAATTAGTATTTCTTCATAATGAAGTAATATGTTTGCTTCATTGAGTCTTTTAAGCTTGTGAGAGTAAAAGGGCAAAAGTTGCATGTATTTAACTAAGGTTATTACATTGTTTATATTGTTGATGTGAATCTCGATAAAAACATTGTTTTGATTTGTAAGATGATAAACACCTTTTATAGCAAGAAAATATACTTGAGTATACGTATTGCATTTTCGGTAATAAAAATTTATTTGAGTAATCTTTGTATTTTTATTGTTGATTGTGGGATGATAGAATTATAGTTGAGTGATCTTTATAATTTTATTGTCATTACTTGCATCGCAATTTATGTTAAGTTGGTAGTTGGGTGATCTTTGCTTACTTATCATTTATTGTAAAATTTTAGAAAGTTGATTCATATTTGAGTGATCTTTATGGTTTTACTTCTTGAATTCACAAGATTATTAATCCAACCGATTGTATTATTTAGTCATCCAATGTTTAGGGGGAGCATTCTCACGTGATTACCCTTTTCAAGATTTTTTTTCCAAAACTTCTTGTTCTAATAGTATCTTGAATGTTTAAGTTTACTTTTCACAACTATCTACTATTTATCATCACTAACAATTAACTGATGGTTTACTATCACATCCATCAATTGTCCATGAGTTCGACAACCCGTACTTACCTAAGCTATGCTAGCAAATGATAGGTTATACTTGTTTATTTGTCCGCTAGTTCCAGTTTAGTATATTAAAACCAAGGTGTGCTGGCGGCACATCAACAACTGTAAGTTTCTTTCAAACATTTCATCGAACACCTTATGTACACTACTTAAATTATCACGTTCCAAGAATCTGAGTGTCGTATGATCATGCACAACCCTTATTTGATCTTTAGTTATTATTATATGATCGTTCAGAACACTTATTTGATTACTCACCACACTTATTTGATCATCCAGTCGTATGATCATTCACAACACTTATTTGATCTTTTGTTATTATTATATGATCATTCACAACAATTATTTGATTACTCACCACACTTATTTGATCATCCATAAGACTTATTTGACCATTTATGATGGTACATTGACCATTCACTAGTATTAAATGATCATTCACAACAGTAAGTTTCTTCCAAGCATTTCATCGAATACCTTATGTGCACTACTTAAATCATAATGTGTGGAATCCGAAAGTTGAATTTGAGAAGATAAAGAAGAAGATGATGTTTCATTGCATGAATTCTTCATAAAACTGAGTTCAATTATTTTCTTTATGAAAAGAGATAGATATGGAGGAGTATGAAGAATCTCATGTTTCTCACGACAGTTACTTGATTTGATTTTTTAAATGACAGTCGTGCCCTTTCCCCATCATCTTGATCATGAGGCTCTCGCTTGGCACGTGTGTCGTGTTAGACTTTTAATTTCAATCACGTGGATTTTAATTTGTAACGTATTGTAATTAATTACTATTTCAATGTAATTTTCCTTTTATTAGAAAGTTGAGGGATAGATTATGTAAACTCCCGTAAAGATAAACCTAGTTATATAGAATAAAGTTTACCTAGGAACTTTGGTTCCACACCACATCCGAACTTTCAGTTTTCACTCCAAAAAGATCATTTTTCAGTGCACTCACTATCTTCCAATCATGTCCAGAGAAGCTCTAGTTCTAGGATTTGAGAATAGACCACCTATTCCCTATCCAGATGAGTATGAACCAATGAGCAGGTAACCAATGAGGCATCTCATGATTCAATCCATCAAGAAAGGACCTACCGTGTTCTACTCAGAACTACCGTTGTCTCTATAGTTGTTCCTCCCCACCAAAGAACCCAGAGGCCCAAAGATGACAAAGAGAGAGAAAGACAAATGATTGATCACAAAGCTGAACACTTATTGTATCAGGGTCTGCCAACTGACATATTTGTCAGTGTGGACCGTAAATGTATGCAAAGGAAATGTGGAGTGAACTTGTGCAGATGCTTGGAGTTGGTCTCAATGACCAAGCAAAAATCAAGGAGGCAAAGGCCATATATTCTGAGTTTATGGCCGATGATGGTGAATCCCTAAAGGCTACATTCACTCAATTCGACACTATGCTGAATGAACTAAAAAAACTACATAGTTTCAAGGACAGGGATGACATCAATATTCGGTTTCTGTCTTCTTTACAACCTGAATGGGGGATTGGTTGCCGAGCAGTCAAAAGGGGTCTGTATCTCAACAAGATTTCTATAAGTATGTTGTTCAAGAAGCTGAGGAAATACCAGGGTGATGTAGATAATGTTAGGCACAAAAAGGCCTCAGTCAAACCTGCTCTACATCTTAGGGGGAGATTTTTAATAAAACCTGTTTGATGCACTTGAAGGTATAATTTAAGGCCTGTTTATGCCTTATTGAAACCTGAAAAGTGATTTGCTATATGAGTCAAAGTTGTTTACCGTGTTGCATTCGTTGAAACAAAGGCAGATTGTCCAAGCTGTTCTGTCTGCTGAACAGGCTGGACATAAACTGTCTACGCGGCTCCATTCTGCTGAGCAGCTTGGACAGATTCTAAGTGTTCTGTTCTTTGTGAACAAAACCTGTTCTTTGTGAACAGGCTAAACACTTTATGGAATATGTTTCCAAGTCCTCATGTATTGTTTTTGGCTACAAGATCAGTTTACAAGTCGAAGACAAAGTGGAAAACAGAAGATGCTAAAGCTCCCTACGCTGTTCTGTTACATGAAGACAAAGAGGATATTTGAAATGGGTGACAGACCATTTCTTATATCAAAATGGCCTTAACAAAAGAAGAAAGATGCAAAGTTGACATTCTCTTTTGGTTAAAGCCTTATGCAACAGAGACAAAAAGAAAAAGACAAAGATTCTGCCACATTAAGACAAGTCTGCTTTATCAGAATGTGCAGAAAAGTTGTTTTGTCTTTTTGGAAAGACATCCCACTATCTCATCGTCCAATGAAGAAGCTTCACTGAGATTCTCAGTGAGAGTATAGAAGGAAGCTTCTAAGGATTGTGAGATAACCAAGAGTGAGAAATTCAGATCGTGCATTGAAGTGTGTTATTCCATGCATGCAAGTCTACTTGAATTAAACAATAACGTGTGTCCAAGCTGTTCTTATTCAAGCTGTCCATCTGTGTCTTGTAAAATCAGTGAGTTCATCTTAGTGAGTGTATTCATTGTGTCTAGTCTGATTGTATCTTAGATTAGTTGAACATCTGTTGTATCTGTCATCTCAGCCTGAACCTTTCCGCAGTCAAGCTTGTTTGTAATTTAACAGTTGTTAATAATATACACAAACATTGAGAAAAGAGTGTTGAGTTTTAATTTGTTGTATTTACCCCCCTCTACAGCTTAGAGCAATACACTAGGGAAATCTTTTTGGACCTACAACTGGTATCAGAGCAGATAGAGTGTATGTTAACTCTAGATCTCTCATTCTCCCTACTTTCCCATGGACAACAGTGCTGCCAGCTCCTCCTCTTACTATGACAATGGTTCTATGGCCAAACCCCCTAAATTCAATCATCAAAACTTCTCTTGTTAAAAGTGCAGAATGATGCTCTACTTAGAGAATCTGGATGTACAAATGCCAGAGATAGTAATGGAAGGTCCCTATGTGCCAATTTTTGTTACTACTATCACTCCTGCTGTTGAAGGAGCTGCCCCAGAGATCAGAACCTTTGAGAATGCCGAAGCTCAATGGTCCGATGAAGACAAAAGGCTGGTTGCTCTTGATGCAAAAGCCAGGAATAACCTGGTCATTTCTCTTCCTGATGATGTGTTCAAACAGGTTGAGAAAATGAAGACTGCAAAGGAGATGTGGGATACTTTGTGTACCGTCTATGATGGTCCCACTATCACACTAGATAACAGGATTAACAAACTTGTTAGACAGTATGAACTCTTCTTTGCAAAATCAAAGGAGTCTCTCACAGAAACCTATACCAGGTTCACTGCTCTTATCAATGATTTCAAAGCTTTTGGGATCACAAAGGACAGCTGGACTCTGGTAAACAAGTTATTAGACATCCTGCCTGAAGAATGGAACTATTTTTCTACTATCTTAAGGAATTCAGGCACCATCAAAGGTATGGATCTTGTAAATCTATATGGATCCTTATTGAATGATGAGCAGTCAAGGCAACAGAAAAGAAATGCCTTGGAAATGTCTAAGAGAGTTGTTGCCTTTGTCGCCAGCGTGAGACAACCTATTGGTTAGGTATGTGATGTGTTCACACAACCTGATCAATAGGCTGATGATGAAAGGGAAGAGATGTCTGAAGAGAAAGACTGTGAAGATCTTGCTGAACTAGATGATGAGCAAATGATTGCAATGCTTGTCAAGAAGTTCAACAAGAAGAGGTTTGGTGGAAGAATGCTGCAAAGGAAGTTAAGTGCCATAAAAAAGAAGGCATTTGATAAAACTAAGGCTAAGTGCTTTAAATGTGGCAAAACTGGCCATACAGCTGCTGACTGTGTGTCTAAAGCTGTTGGTCAAACATCCAAACCATTCAAGACAAACAGGGACGATGGCTACAGGGTTAAGTACCTTATGGCCATGGCTAAGCTGAAGAAGTTGGAAGACTCAGTGGCTTCCAACAAGCAAAAGGGGCTCATGGCTGAGACATGTGATTGGGAGGAATCTGACTCATCTTCAGATGAAGAAGATAACAACTGTCTGATGGCCCACACTGATGTCCCATCAACAAGCAACTTCAAACAAGACCTGGCTGAAGCTGAAGCCTTTAGCAGCTTAGAGAATTGGAATCCAATAATGATGTACAAGGTACAAAACTTTATGGCTTACAGTTTTGATGAAAAAGTCAAAATGTTAAATTATATGCTTGTTGATTTAAAAGCTGTTGTTGAGAAGCATAATGTTTTGTTTTCTGAAATCTCCAAGCTAAAAACTGATCTTGAAATAAAAACTAGTAAACTGGATAGTTTCCATAAGTTGGAAACTGAACTTGATGAATTAAAACACATCAATTCCATTTTATTAGAAGAAAAGAGAGAAACAGACATAAAACATGCAAAGCTTCAAAAGATTGTTGACTCTTGGTGCAAATCTGCTCAAAAAGTCAGCCATTGCATCAGTCAACAGATCCTTGCTCAAATCCAAGCCTATCTTGGAGGGGATCTTGACAAAGCAGCTTCAATTGTTGAGATAAATAATCTGAAAATGACTTATCCACTCTTGGTAAGCTTCCAAGCACTATCATCCAGAAAGTGAATGACAAGCTAGTCTCAACAAATAGGTTTGTCAGGCCTCAAAATACTGACAGCTTGTGTGAAAAAGCTCCAAAAGCTGATAATGGAATGTGTTCTCCATCAAATCAGTCTGCTAAGTGCTCTGCTGGTTCACATAAGCAAAAGAAAGGAAAACAAGCTCAAGCTGCAGCTGTGGACTCTAAACCTGTTGACAAGACAGGCTCTGGGTCTAAAGCTGATGGTAAGAGACCTGTTAATCCTTTTGATGCTGATCATTTTGAGAAAACGTTTTCAAAAGGTAAGCAGCCTGCTTTCAAAAGGGGTAAGTCTCATGTTGAAAGTAAATCTGCTGTGATTTCAAATAAGTTTTTAAATCATAGTGGAAAATTGGTTATAAATGAAGGTAAGTCTTTCAAAACCAAAAGCTGTGATTATGTTGATAGGCAACATCCATCACATCTCAGTAAGGCAAAAGGCAAAGCCATTGTTTAACCTGAGAAATTTGGGAATAAGTTTCCCAAACCTGTGGAAGGTCAAAGGCCAATCAAACTCCCTGTATTTGATATCTGTCCTCCTAAAAAGAGGAAAGAAGATACAGGCAAAGCTGTTGCCATTGTGCCTTCCACCCAAACTATTGATTCCTCTAAAAATAGCAATAAGTTTGCTAAACCTGCTGATAGAATCAACAAAAATAATTCAGAATATGTTTCTGGAAGTTCTTCTTCCAAAAAGGCTAAAAAGAGAAATGCTATAAGTGTGGGAAGAAGACACATATGGCCAAAGACTGTCTTGAAATTGAGGACATGAGGCCTGTTGACTCTGCTAGTTCCATCATTGCAAAAACAAGCAGTGTTGGAAGTAACATAGTCAATGAGGATAGTATCCAAGCTGATAAATCCAAATAGGGAATATTAGTATGGATATCACTGGTCCATCAACAAATGTTGATGAAGTAGGAGAACTCATCCCCATGATGAGTTCCACTAAAAATAACAAATATTTTCCCATGACACTCTGCAGGACAAACAACCATCCAGGTTTGGTACTTGGACAGTGACTGCTCAGGACATATGACAGGTTGTAAGGATCTGCTGAGTGATCTCAGGTCTGAAAAAGGGCCAAAAGTCACATTTGGTGACAATGTACAGGGATTCACAGAAGGATATGGAACTCTTCAAGCTAGTGCTGCTGTATTCAAAAAGGCAGCCTATGTGTGTAGGCTAAAACATAATCTTGTAAGCATAAGCCAACTGTGTGATGTTGGCTACAAGGTTAACTTTGATGAGCACCTGGGTTACATATTGGATTCCCAAGGCAAAGTTGTGTTGTGTGCACAAAGGAAGAAAGGTGTATATGTTGTGGACATGAAATCTGCTGATCCCACAACTGAAACCTGCTTTATCTCCAGAAGCAATGTAGACCTAAACTGGTTATGGCACAAAAGGCTATCACACCTGAACTTCAAGAATATCAACAAACTCTGTAAGAAAGAGTTGGTAACAGGTTTGCCTTCTATAACCTTTGTTAATGATAAACTCTGCACAGCTTGTGAGAAAGGCAAGCAGAGAAAAAACATCTTTTAAATCTAAGTAGAATTTTTTTATTGATACTCCTCTCTTCTTAATCCATATGGACTTGTTTGGACCAGTCAGTATCCCAAGTCTAGGAGGAAGAAGATACACTCTTGTAATGGTTGATGAGTTCTCCAGGTTTACATGGGTGATCTTTCTGAAGAGCAAAGGAGAGGCTGCTAGAGAAATCATTGGATTTTTCAAAAGGATGGAGATGCTGAACTCTGCTCAAGTAAAGCATCTTAGAAGTGATCATGGTACTGAATTCAGAAACAGTACTGTTGAGGACTTCTGTGAAGAGAGAGGGATCTCATAGAACTTTTCAGCAGTAAGAGCTCAACAAAATGGAGTTGCTGAATGGAGAAACAAAACTCTCATTGACGCTGCCAGAACCATGCTGTGTGCATCAGGTTTACCTTCATCATTCTGGGTTGAAGCTGTCAACACTGCCTGCTTCACACAAAACAGATCCTTGGTGGTGAAGAGGTTCAACAAGACTCCCTATGAGTTAATCAAAGGGAGAAGGCCAAACATTAGCTATTCCCATGTGTTTGGATGTCCCTGCTTCATTCTGAATCAGAGGGATCAGTTGGCAAAATTTGAACCCAAAGCTGATGAAGGTGTATTTGTTGGATATTCTGCTATCTCTAAAGCCTACAGAGTATACAACAACAAAAGAAAAGTGATAGATGAATCTACCAATGTCACATTTGAAGAGTCAAGGAGTGCTCCTACCAAAGCTGTTCCTGAATCAGTTTCAGGAGAGTTCAACTTTGACGATCTCATGCATTCCATTCATGAAGAAAAAGACTCAAAAGCTTCCACTACATCTAGAGTGTAACCTGTTAATCATGATGGACATGATGATGACTATGTTGATACACCCTGTGTGAATAAGTTTACTGACATAATTACAACATCATGTCCTGAACCAATCAATGCTAATTTTCCTAGATCCTCTGCTGATGTGTTCAACAATGGAGAGTCATGTTCAACAAGTGAACAGGCTCAAGATATCAGTGTGTCTGAAAATCTTGATTGCTGCTCAACAGGACCTGTTGAAGATGCAAATAACTCAGGAGAATCTTCATTGAGGCAAGATCCTAAGTGGATCAGGTGTCACCCAAATGATCAAATAATTGGTGACATCAACAAAGGGGTGCAAACAAGGTGGGACAGCTTAGGAAACTTTTGTATGTTTTCTAGTTTTGTGTCCCTGATGGAGCCTAAGAAAGTGGAAGAAGCTCTGAAAGATGCCAATTGGATCACTGCCATGCAAGAAGAGCTCAATCAGTTTGAGAGAAACAAAGTATGGAAGCTGGTCCCTGCTCCTAAAGAAAAAATAATAATTGGCACCAAATGGGTTTTCAGGAACAAAATGGATGAGCAAGGTCATGTTTTAGAAATAAGGCAAGACTGGTTGCTCAGGACTATAGACAGGAAGAAGGCATTGACTATGATGAAACATTTGCTCCAGTGGCCAGGTTAGAGGCAATTCGTTTGTTTCTAGCCTATGCTGCCCACACGAGTATGAAGGTATTTTAACTGGATGTAAAGAGTGCATTTTTGAATGGAAAGCTGCAAGAAGAAGTGTATGTCAAGCAGCCCCCAGGTTTTGAAAATGAACATCATCCAGGTTTTGTCTATAAGTTGGACAAAGCCCTCTATGGTCTAAAACAAGCCCCTAGAGCCTGGTATGACACTCTAACTGATTTCCTTATGAGCAATGGTTATTCAATAGGTAAAGTGGATACCACATTGTTCATAAAGAAGGTGAAGTCTGATATTATGCTTGTTCAAATTTATGTGGATGGCATAATATTTGGTCCTACTAATGAGCAGTTATGCAAGAATTTTTCATTACTCATGAAATCAAAATATGAAATGCGTATGATGGGAGAACTTACTTTCTTTTTAGGATTACAGGTTAAACAAACCTCAAATGGAATTTTCATAAATCAAAGAAAGTACACTTTAGATCTTTTGAAAAAGTTAAAATTTGATCAAAGTTCTCCTATCAAAACCCCAATGGCAACCAATGTAAAGTTGGATGCAGATGCCAGTGGCAAAGCTGTTTTAGTAACAGCTTACAGAGGCATGCTTGGGAGCTTGCTATATTTAACTGCTAGTAGACCAAATATTATTTTTGCCACCTGTTTATGTGCTAGGTTTCAAGCTGATCCTAAAGAATCACATCTAGTTGCTGTAAAAAGAATCTTCAGATACCTTAAGGGTACACCAGGTTTGGGTCTTTGGTATCCTAAAGACTCAAGTCTTGAGCTAACAGGATATTCAGCATCTGATTTTGCAGGCTGCAGGCTAGACAGAAAAAGCACAACAGGTGGATGTCAACTCCTTTGTGGTAAGTTGATGAGTTGGTGTAGCAAGAACCAGAAATCAGTTTCTACTTCTACTGCTGAAGCTGAGTATATTGCTGCTGGAAGCTGCTGTGGGCAGATTCTGTGGATGCAACATCAGCTTGAAGACTATGACCTTGTATATAGGAAAACTCCAATTCTGTGTGATAATATAAGTGCTATAGCCATCTCCAACAATCCAGTATTTCATTCCAGAACAAAGAATATAGAAGTCAGACATCACTTCATCAGGGATCACATCCAGAAAGGTAATGTGAAAGTAAGTTTTATTTCCACAGATGAACATCTTGTAGACATTTTCACCAAGCCTTTTGATGAAAACAGGTTTAATTATCTTGTAAGCAAGCTGGGCATGTTAAATAAACGTGACTAAGTGTACTAAATGTTCTAAGGCATTATATGTCTCACACTACTCAAGTTTCTCAGAACAGCTTAGATAGAACAGGCAATGCATGTTCTACACTTAGCCAATTTCTGAAAAACTTGAACAGCTTGAGCGTATAACAGGTTTGATACCATCAGTTTTTGCTTCAAACCTGATCTGTTGATCAAACCTCAAACCTGCTCACTCTTTCAATATGTCATCCAAGACATTGTCTTGTAACCTGATCAGCTATTGAACACAACCTGTTCTTGCATAGCTGCACAGGTTGAATGAACAACTTGAGGAATGAACAGTCTGTGATGAAACCTACGCATCACAGGTTTGACCAGCAGCTTAGAACAACAGTTTTAATTACCTTTCTTCATAATTAAGTTACTTAATTTCTGTATTTATATAACTTAATTATTCATGGATAATGTGTGTTAACGTGTGTTAGTGAATATAAAGGTTCAGGTGGTCTCAAAACCGTTCTGACATGGACAACCGTTCCGTTTTCCGTTAAAGAACATTTCAAATCAACCGCACAAACATTTCTCTCTCCTACCCACTCACATATGAATCCTATAAATACCTCCTCTACTATTTTATCTTCTTTTTTCTCTACTGCTACCATAACTCCCAAAGAAACCTAAAACTCGACTAAGTGTCCAGAACTCTTCTTCCATTACTCCAAAAATGGCTCATCAAAACAACCCTTTGCTCCCATTATTCGTTGGTAAGGACGTTTAAAAACATCCTTTTGTTACCACGATGCTAACACCGAAACCCACAAACTACATAGCAAACCTAACCATTCCCAAGAACTATGTGGGAAAAGGTTAAGAAAATATGGTGAAGATTCTAAAGGTTCACCGTCTACACTACACCAAGACTGCATCTCCTGGTGTCCTGTACCAGGAGATGGTGTATGAATTTTGGTACACCTGTGCCTATGACCCAACAACCAAAATCATCAAGGGAACCATTCTCAGTGGGACTCAGACCACTACTGGTCTTATCAGGGAAGTTCTTCATCTCCTTGTGGCTGAAACATATGACCAGCCACAGCCTGAAATTGATCAGATGGGGAACTTGCTACGCTTCTGTGGTGTAGCAGAACCCAAAGTTGGACCCACACTGTTCAGAAAGTATTTCTCACCTACTTACAGCTTCTTGTTTGCCTCTGTGGTAATGTGCTTCAGCAGCAAAGTTGGTTCCTTTGACCAGCTCAGCCGTGATGAAATCCCTATAGTCCTACAACTTGTAGATGGGAGTACAATGAACATGGCTCGGTGGATTTTCATTAATTTGAGGAACCTGGTGCAGTAGGAAACACGTCCAGCTACTGTTAGATACCCACGGTTTCTGAGCCTCATTTTCAAGCATGTCTGTGGTGAGAATCTCTATTACTCTCAGCCTATGTTACTTACTGCTGCATTCTCAGTAATTGGGAATAAAGTTTTCTACACCCCTGTACTCCCCAATGAGCCTCCTCTGGCTACACCAATGAGGAGGTTGCTTGGTATGGTGGAAAGACCCTCTAATGTGAGGGTGGATCCAATGACTTCTCCTAGAGGAAGATCCAAATCCAGGCCCAAAGTTGTAAAAAGGGTCCTGGAATCGACTCAAGCTGAGCCTGTCCGCAACAAGGCAAAAACAGTTAAGTCTAAGTCTGCCCCATCAGCCTCTTTGGCTGAGGGGGAGTAGGCTTTTCACCCTGGTTCATCTGTTGAACCTGATGCCTTTGTGGCTGGTGCCTCTGTGGCACCTGAGACCATGGAACAGGTTAACCCGCCTGTTTCTAACCCAGTCTCACCACCAGTACAAACACAATTCCCTGCTACTTCTCCTCAATCCCACACACTTTCACAATATTCCAGGAGAAAATCACTAGCTAGGAAGAAACCACCTACCCAAACCAGCCCCTTTGACTATTCTCAACAAGAGTCAGTTGAAAAAGAAGCAACCCATGCTGCCTCTCCTATTTTGGGGGAAGGTCTAGCATCATTGGAGCAGGCTTCACTCCAACAATAGTCCACCCTGAGTCAGCCTAGACCCTCTGGTTCCTCCCAACAGGAACCAGTTGTACATATGGAGACTAACACATCCAATATCCCAGCCTCCCAATAGGCTGTGGATATTGAAGACAGGAGTTCACTCCACTCCACACTGAGTCCACACAGTCTCCACTCCATACTTCTTTTACAGAATCTGAGTCTGCACGAGGTGCCAAACCTGCTGGACTAGACCATCCAGTAGATCTGCCTCTAACTTCTGCTCCTAGTGATACATCTGTTGTACACCCAACAGCGGCTGAAGGACCAACCTTCCAAGCTGATGAACCTCAGGGAACAGACCATCCCTTTGGTGAGGCTGCACCTCAAATGCAAATTCCGTCAGCAAGTTTCACCACTGCCGTAAGGTCTTGAACTAACAGATCTATCTAGACGCGACACACACCAACGAGTGCGGAATCCTCGTTAGCAGCTTGATGAATATATCACTCACACGGAACACGGAGACTACCACGACGTTGTACGATCTACTACGAACGAACCTACGCGATGATTCTCTCCGAACAAACACAATATCAGTTGATAAACTCGAGATCGCCTTTTGCTAATTGCTCACACGAATTCTGCAAAACTCTGCTCATGATACGAGTTAATCCCTAATTATAGAGACCAATTCGAGTTTGTCATGGGCCAAACTCGAAACAGGCCCAAGGCCCATTCGAATTTGTCCCCTTGACAAATTCGAATCTGCCTCATTCGAATTTATACCAAATTCGAATCTGCCTTATGTGTAAATTCGAATATGCTCTAAATTCAAATTTCACAAGTCAAACTTCTATTTGAACATATGTTTAACTTATGTTTGAATTAATCTTTGGACTTTATGTTTGAACTTCTTGTAATACATTACATCAAGTTCAAACACACAAAATCACATATATCAAACACTAGTTAATCAATCACTATCAATCACTATCTTGTAATATCACTTAGACAAAATGCTAACACACTTAGACTGCTATCGTCACACAGGGTGTACCAACAGACTCCCCCTTGACGATAGCTTCTTACTATTTACATTTTGATTAAGTACTAGAACTATATAGACTGCTACCTGCATATAAGCCTGCATCTATACAAACCTTTACAACTTTCTGGAACTTCCTGCCTTCAGATCTCCAGCCTTCATGAAAGAAAATTGGCTGATCATGAAGCTTTTGCAGGTCATCCTTGGATAGGTTGATAAGGTGCAACGGATCGTATACCTTCAAAATGACCTTCTCGTCTTGATCCTCCATTACGGCTTCGGCTGTTTCATTATCGACGTACCACCATTTCATATTCTTCAAAACATCTTGTGGCATCGATTTCATAGGCACCCTCTTTAAGCACTTGATGGGCTTATAAACCATTCTGGCCCAAGGCCTTCCCGTATGTGGATCAATCCTTGTAAGGTCTTCCACTCTCTTTCCCGACCTTGGTTTAAGTCTTTCAAATTTTCCGGATCGGCCCTCCTTTCTGATAATCTTGGCTATAACCTCAGCATAAGGATCCTCACCGACATTGATTAACTCTTTCCACGCCAACTCCTTTACTTCTACCTTTGGCAATGTGTTAAAGACTTTAAGCGTACGCCTAAGGTATTGAAGTCCATCTCTCCTTTTCAGTATGAATAGCTGCAGTTGTCTGTCGAAGAACCAGCTTATAATTCCACCTGTGAGATTTTCTGACCCAAAAGTTTCATCTTCTTCTTCATCTTCGGCTTTTCTCTCTTTTCTTCCTTCTTGAACCACAGATTCAGTAAATCAGCCCTGGAAGGCTCTTTTTCTGCTTCTTCAAGTTCCGAGTCTTCGACCGAGGCTATCTTGATCTCATCTATATCAATCACATTGTGATTATCTCGCACATATAATTCTGTGATAGGCTGTGAATTTACAATCACTTTGTTGACATTATCGTCCTCGTCCTCTATCACTTCATCGTCAGATTGCCAATCAACAATATCCTATGGTACGAATTCTCCCTCTTCCAATTCCTCTACAGCATCTTCAAAATCAAAATCCATTATTTCTTCTTCAATATCTCTCAAGGCGTCTATCATATCTCTTTCATGAGTCTTTGAAGAACCAGCCTGACCTCCTTCTCATCCTTCAACACCAGCCTGACTAGGCTCCCCCTGAACTTCAGCATATAGAGCAGCAGGAAAATCTATTGGCTCATTCTCTTTTGGTGCATTGGGATCATCGCCTTCATCATCTTTCCTTTGCTGCTCCTCCGGATCCCTATAGCTCGTCTCCCCCTGAGCCTTTAGATTTTTCAGTAATTGCTCAATTAGGGATCGCATTGACCGAATCTCAGCAGCTTGATCTGCAACAAAGGTTTTAAGCTCCAGGTTCTCTTCCTCAACCTTTCCAACATGATTCTTCAACTCAGCATTTTCTTTGTCAATATTTGCGTTATGAGTCTGTATCTCACCAACAGCTTTAATCAGTTGAAAGATTTGGACTTGCTGGAAGTCAACCTTGCTCCTCAGCTCAGAAAACCTTTGATTGTCCATGAAGGTTGATGATGTGGATGGTATGGATTGGATGGGAGTGGGGATGATTGGTGGAGGAACGGATGTTTGAACAGGTGGTGGTGGTGGAATGGGTTCTGGTGGTTGGGAGGTCGGCATTTCTGGCTCAGGAGCAGAGGCTGATGAAGCTCCCTGCATGAAACGGTGCCTTTTGGCCCTCTGCCTTGTTACCAAAGGAGCTACTTCTTCTTCCTCAAAATCTGAGTCATCTGACTCCCTTGAAGCTCTTCTCCTTCTAACTTCTTCCTCAACCACCACTAATCTCGATCCATATGTCCCTATATGAATGGACGGATCTTCGGTCACTGTGTTTGGGGCCTCAACTTTAATCTCTTCAACTTCTTCTGACTCAGAATCAGAAGTTGACTCGGCTTCGCCTGCTGCTTCAGGTTGATAATCATCAATCTGCTTAAAAATGTCAACTTTTCCTTCTGGAGGTTCCAGAAGTTCTCCAACAAGCTCAGAAGTAATTGCCTCATTAGCATGCGGCCCAGCTGCCCAAATCTCTTCCAAAGTTTGAAGTCTCGGATCAGATCAGGTGGTACATTTGAAGGACCAGCCTCTTCCGGATCTTGCACTTGACTTGTGGAAAGCCTAGCAGCCTGAGTTTGTCTCGCAGATGGTCTTTGTCTCCTCCTCTGTTGCTGAGGCCTCGGTTGTGGCGGTTGCTGTTGCTGCGGTTGCTGTGGAACCTGTAAATCCCCTGCCCAGTTGGCACCTTCCCCGACTTGGAAGCCTGGATTGACTACCGCACCAAACAGTGGTGCCTCCACTGGCCAAGCTAATCTTCCTCGATGAGCTTGACAATCGGCAAAGATTCGTTTGTCAATCACCGCAACACTTTGTATTTCATTCAGCTGTGGCAGGTTCGGTAGAAAATTTCTTATCAGCATCATTACGAATCTCGGATAAAGCAGAAATATTTTTCGGTCCGGAGCCATTATTTGTTGAACAAACTCTGTGAAGAACATCTCTGAGAAGCTAAATCTTTGATTGTAAACTAATGCTATCATCCCTGATTGAATCTTCGATACGATGTGATCGAATCATGCTTTCTTGGCAGCAAAACATACCATAAAAACGTGAGCTAGGTATCGCCATTGCCCTATCAGCCCACTTTTCATGTAAGAAGACTTAGTCACATCCAAACTATATCCCATTCTGCTAAATGATGCTTGCCTGATTGCTAATAGAAAGTCAATCGGCCCATTTTCCTGCTCTTGAGATCCTAACTGCAGTACTTGACGTAACATGTCTGCTGAAAACACTAGAGGGTGTCCAGCGACCCTCGTCCTTAATGCTGTTGGAGTAACAGTACAGTCTACTTGCAAATGATCCCAAAACTGACGAACATAAGGGATGACTATCTGAATATTATGTGACAGCGCATATGAAATCCTTGATCCAACCAAAAAATCCACCATCTGGCGGTATGCTTGAGCCTCTGGAATCTCATGGTCCGGAGAAATGACCATATTATGCTTAGGAACGAAAATTCTATCTGCCATGTCTGCAAAATAAAGCATATAAAATGTTAGAATTATTAAGATAGTCACAAACTTGTTTAAATTCAAATTTGTTTTATTTTGAACTTGTATAAGTACAAAATCCAACACCTATGAATTTTTACAAGTTTGATTTAAATTTTAAGCAAATAATTCGAATATAATGATAAACTCGAATACCAAATTCGAAGCACCACTCATTCGAGTTTAGTGGCTTATTCGAGTTTAGTGACAAACTCGAAACCAGCCATGAACAAACTCGAAGAAGTCGGTGACTTTAATCACAATATTCCAAGATTTTAACCATTTTAGACTTAGAAAATTACATCCATTAGTCCTAATAGGTTCTAATCAAAGATATTTGTAATCAATTTGATATTTCACCGGTTCAAAGTTTGTTATTTTGAAATACAAACTTCACACCTTTAAAACCTCAAAATCCGTTAATTTTGGCTCAAATGGAGTCTAAAACTACCTAAATCTTGTACAATATAGTTGATTATACCTAGATTTGCTAGTAGACTCGAACACAAATGAACAAAACTCGACAAATAGTAGGAAACTCGAAAACGGTAAACTCGAAGACAAAGTCGAAATCGCTCTCAGTAAACTCGAATGCTCAAAGTCGAAAGTAGGTGATAATGACTTGTCACTGTTGACCTATTTATATCAACCACCTTCGAGTTTGTCTACGTTCGAATTTATCAGCAAATTCGAGGAATCTGCCAAATTCGAATGTATATTCGATTTTACCTTAAACTCGAATTTAAACTTGAAAATTTTGAAAATATTGAAAATCTTTGAAATAAATTCAACTTTTTCAACTATTACAACCTTTTCGTGTAACGGAATAAACTATGCCAAATCTTTTACCATAAGCACAAGATTTTCACGCAATGTTTATTTTATTCAACTAGGAATGCACCCTCAGTAATTTTGACCTTTTACCTAAGTAAAAATAAAATAAATTAAAATAAAATAAAAACAAAAATAAAAATAAAATAAAATTAAAATTAAAAATAAAATAAAATAAAATAAAGTTAAAATTGTGAACAAAAATTAAACTTAGACTAAACTACATTATATAAAATTTACAACCTATACTAAAACAGAATATTTTTGACGAGTATAGTCAAAGAAAGGTTCAATCAGATAGCGATGTCAAATACGCACTTTCAGTAGTTAAACTTTCACACTTAGGAATTTTTGATTCCTTTGATTGTTTGTCGTGACATACATTTCTAGCCGATTGTTGGTATTATTGTCCATTTAAACATGTTACATTTCGGAATATCCCTTGGTCTTTTTATTTATCATGAAATTATCATACGTGACTCATACATAGACATACTTTTATGATCAAGGCATGCACAGAATGATTATAACTTTTTGGTATTTGCAAACTTTCTTTAAAAGGCAAACATCGGACACAGGTCTGTATTTACATACAACAAAGTGTCTTAGTTTGTCTTAAGGTTTATTTTTAAAGCTAGCAAGACAGCGGTGACAGGTCTATACCGACGTACAACAAAACGACTTATCTTGCTAACTCGAATCAAAACAGAGGCAACAGGTCTGTACTTACGTACAACAGAGTTACTTGTTTTGACTCTCAACTCAGTATGATTTTTCTATTCTTTCCATTTTAAGATGTATCTGATGTTGCTATACATCCCCAGAAAGTTTGCATACCTCATATAGAATCAATGTCGGTATGTCTCTAACATAAAAATTAAGACCAATTGGTCATTCATCTAAGTTAGTGACACGTTTGACTTTTTCTTGAATATTTTATTAGCCTTGAGACTCCCTATATGTATTATGCCTACCAACATATCAAACTAGATAAAGTACAACACTTAGAATTTTAGGTGCATTATGTGTGAAAGCTAAACACTTAGAGCTTGTATTAACTGTGCTAATTTTCGTCACTTTAAACCTATGCATCTAAAACTTAACTCTTTTTCTGAAATTCTCTTTTTTTTTTTTTTTGGTTTTCTTATTTTTTTTTGTTTTTCATAAATAAAAGTAATATAATATCCTACTAACTTACTATAAATGGAAACTATCCTAATTTACTAAACTTACTATAAAAAGAAAGAAAAGTTACTGCTATAAAAGGAAATAAAACTCTACTAAGGTCAACTTACTCTGGATTACGCATTCCGTTTAGTTGAATCAAATACTCAAAACATGACTTATCAAAAGCTTTGGTAAATAAATCAGCATTATTATCATCCGTTGCCACTTTTACCAGCTTGATTAAGTTCTTTTCAGCACAATCACGTATAAAATGATGTCTTATGTCTATGTGCTTGGTTTTATTATGCTTAACTGGATTATTAGTTATGGCAATTGTTGACTGGTTATCTATCCTAATAGGACTATGAGTGTAAGTCAAACCGTAATCCCGCAATTGTTGTTGTATCCACAGAACCTGTGAACAGCAACTACCAGCAGCAACGTATTCGGCCTCGCACGTTGACACGGCTACCGAAGTCTGTTTCGTGCATTGCCAGGAAACGAGTCTCCCTCCTAGGAACTGACAACCTCCAGTTGTTGACTTGCGCGTCAAGCTGCATCCTCCGTAGTCTGAATCCGTGAACGCCTCCAATTCCAGATCGCCCTCCGCGTGATACCAAAGACCCAGCTTCGGTTTCGACTTGAGGTATCGTAGAATCCGCTTCACAGCTTTCATGTGCATCTCTTTCGGATTAGCTTGAAACCTAGCACAAATACAAACAGCAAACATAATATCAGGTCTTGAAGCAGTTAAATACATAAGTGACCCAATCATGGCCCGATATAACGTCGTATCCACATCGGTATCACTTTCAGTACCCGGTCCGAGATTGTGATTCACTTGAATCGGCGTGCTGAAATGAGCTGTCAGTTTTGTCCCTTCCATCCTGAAGCGCTCTAATATGTCGTAGACATACTTCGTCTGATGGATAAACATCCCTTCCTTCTTTTGGTCAACTTGCAAACCCAGAAAGAAATTCAACTCACCCATTGCACTCATCTCGAATTTTGACTTCATCACCTTTTCAAAATCCTTGCACATTTGCTTGTCTGATGATCCAAAGATGATATCATCGACGTACACTTGTACCAAGATGAAGTGTTCTCCTTTTCGCTTCATGAACAGCGTACTATCTATCCTTCCTCTTTCAAACCCATTTTCTAACAGATGGTTGGACAGAGTCTCGTACCACGCCCTTGGTGCTTGATTCAATCCATACAGAGCCTTATCTAATCGATATACTCTGTCTGGATATTTTGGATCTGTAAACCCGGGCGGCTGTTCTACATACACCAGTTCCTTCACTTTCCCATAAAGGAAAGCACTCTTAACGTCTAGCTGATAAACCTTAAAGCCCTTGAAGGAGGCAAAAGCCAGAAACAAACGAATTGCTTCCAACCTTGCTACTGGCGCGAACACCTCATTGTAATCGATTCCCTCCTCTTGGTTGAAACCCTTTACAACTAACCTTGCTTTGTTGCGAGTGACTATACCCCGATCGTCTCTTTTGCACTTAAAAACCCATTTGGTTCCTATTGCTATTTCTCCTCGAGGTAATGGAACTAACTCCCACACTTCTAGTTTCCTAAATTGTGACAGTTCTTCCTGCATCGCTTCAACCCAAGAATTATCTCTTAGTGCTATTTGCACGTTTTTCGGCTCTACTTGCGAGATGAAACACGAATAGAGGCAGGTATGAAAAGCCTCGGAGTCATTTAT
Organism: Centrapalus pauciflorus; assembly: GCA_020465985.1. NCBI lineage: Eukaryota > Viridiplantae > Streptophyta > Magnoliopsida > Asterales > Asteraceae > Centrapalus > Centrapalus pauciflorus. Next base: position 140,726 of record JAANYP010000214.1, read on the forward strand.
CATCGATAACAACACATTGTTGTTATTTAAACTACTCCTAGTCCTCACACCCGCATTAGGATTTCCTATGATGCTTTCTATAGGATGGTTCTTGTTGATCCTAGATGTCTCTATCTCGTCAACTCTCAGATTATCTCCTAAGTTTGATCCTATTTCTCCTAACGGGGGAACGACCTCAGACTCCACAATTTCTTCCTCGTGGACATTTTCCTCAGAGTTAGAAGTTGTTGTTTGAGTATGATCCTCGTTTGTAGGTGCTTCAGAATCAGTGACTTCTGGAGATTGATCTTCAGTTGAAGTAGGCTCAGAAGTTGGTTGAAAAGTGGTCCTCGGAGAGCTATGACCCTCGTCATCCAGATTCAACGACGCCATGTCCTTTTCGATAGTACCTGCATTTTCATCCAAAGGAATGTTAAATGACTCAAATAGTTTGTCATAGTCAAATATCCATTCTGGACCTGTTTGGGGTTCATGTGTATAACTTGTGACTTCAATGTTATACACAATCTCTACTGTACCATTAGATTTGTTAAAAACCCGTTTGTTTGGTGAGTTCGGCACATAACCTAGGAAGTATTCTTCGTCAGCCTTTTCACCAAACTTAGGTTGATGTTTTGTTCTCAATAAAGTACATGGTACCCCAAAAGGTTCGAAGCCAGTTAAATTAGGTGGCCGTTTATTCAAAACTTCATAACAGGTTTTGTTCAAAGATTTGACAGTAAGGACCCGGTTTAAAATATGGCATGCGGTATTCACTGCCGCCCCCCAAAACATGGTAGGAAGCTTTGAATCCGATAACATGGTCCTTGCTGCCTCAATCAATGTCCTGTTTTTCCGTTCGGCCACCCCATTTTGTTGTGGCTCATAAGGTGCACTAAATTGATGCACTATGCCCTTTGATAGGAAATATACACCAATTACTGTGTTTTTAAACTCTGTTCCGTTATCACTACGAAGGCGTTTAACCCTGGTTCCATATGAATTCTCCACTTGGTCTAAGAACCCGATGAGCTTGGAAGCCATCTCGTCCTTTTTACCTAGAAAGAAAACCCAAGAAAAACATGAGTAATCGTCAGTAATAACTAAACAATACCAACTACCACCTATACTCCTTTTGTTGATTGGTCCGAAGAGGTCTATATGCAACAAATCGAATGTGGCAGCGATGGAGTTCTGAGTCTTGGACTTGTGTGCCTTCTTGTGTTGTTTTCCTTTCTTGCACGGTAGACACTTATCCTCGAACTGAAAACTCTTCATAGGCACACCTTGCACTAATCCATTTTTCGTAATATAGTTCATCTTTCTCAAGTGCAAGTGTGCCATGCGTCTGTGCCATAAAACTGACTCAGTCTCTGAAGCTTTAGATAACAGACAAATTGGACCCATCAAAGATTCCGGCTTGTTCATGTCGAGCATATACAAGTCATTCTTCCTTGGAGCCCTCATCAGAATCCACTCTTCAGGTATCTTGAAACCCAGTTTTAGCACTAACGCCTCAGTATCAGTGAACAGCACTGAATTCTTCTTATCACAGATTTGAGATACACTAATGAGATTGTGAATCAGTTTATCAACGTGATAAACTTGATCCAACTTGATCGTCCCATTAGTGACCACTCCAGTACCGGTGATGTTTCCTCCTTTATTTTCCGTGAATGATACAAAGCCCCGATTCCCTCCCTTGAAGTCTGTAAGTAGACTTCTTTCCCCTGTCATGTGCCTGGAGCAACCACTGTCGACGAACCATTTGTTGTTTAGACCTGTAGTTATCTCATGCACATGAAAGAAAATAGGTTAGTTATCATGGGGAACCCAAGCCATAACTGACTTGGTAATACCATTCTCGTCCACATACTTAAACTCTTTCAAATACCCATCTCTCCTTTCAGGTGACTTGGGTCTTTGAACTGGAGTTTGTTGTGGTGCCGAGTGATTTAAGTTCACTCTTTGCCTTTGTGTAGGCATTTGCTGTGGAGCTCTTGAATAATTACGATTATAATTCATTTCAGACTGATATCGCTGGGCTCTACCCGGTGTTTGATGTCTAACAGGAGTGTGTGACCTAACCGGAGTGTAAGCTCTGCTAGGTGTTGTACTCCTATATTGTTGTTGCGGTCTAGACCTAGATTGATTAACGACTCGATTTGGTGAATTAGTCCTAATCACTTCTTTTGGTCCACCCTTCACCGGTGTTTGTTTCACAGTCGTTTTTGGTGTAGCTTGCACAGTTTTCTCGGAACTCTAAGAACTACAAGTGCTTGCAACACTTGGAGAAGGCTTAACTTGTTCTGGCTTCCCTGTCTTAGGTGTATTGTCTATTTTCCTATGCGGAAAGCTAGAAGCAACGTGCCCCCTTTCGTGACATCTAAAGCAAGACATTTTATCAATTGACTTCTTGTGTGTGCCCTTTGACTTATGTGTCTCACTAGTGTCTGGCTCTTTTGGTGCATCTATAGCGACTGGTTCATCATCCTGATCATTAAAGTGAATTTTGTGTTTTCCTACAGGTTTATCACTAGAGGATGGCACAAATTTAACTTTCTTAATCTTGACATTAGTATCAGCCACCTTAGTTGCATTTTCCTTTACAGGTTCAGACACTGGTTCCGGTATTTCCTCTAAGTCTACTGATTTCTCAGCTTTCTCCTGAGGTTGAGGTGCATAGTTGTCATTGAAAGGTGGAGGACTCTCATGATATCCTAGACCTACAGGCTTTTTAGATTGACGCCGTGCATCTAAAATTTTCCCTAGGTTAAGAGATGAGTTCCTAAACTTTTCAAGTTTACTATTTGCCTCAGCTACCTTTACCTTAGACTCAGCTAGCTCTATGTCTTTGGTTTTCAGCTCCTTGGTCAATGCCTCAACATGTTCATACATGAGTTCTAATCTAACACACTGTTCGCTCAGCTTGTCCTTTAGAACTATAACATCCTGTGCATCAGCCTTAAGCTTATCCCTAAGATCTTGCTTTATATCTATGAGGCTAGCATTATCTGATTTTAAAGTTTCATTTTGAGCAGATATGTTTTGATGTGATTCTAGTACTAAATTTAACCTATCGTTAGATGTAGCACATAAAACACACAACTCATGGAAAAGAGAAAAGTTCAGACTTGCCTTGGTATGATCTGATTCCACGTTGGCCATCTGAGCGGCAAACTCCAGAAGTGTTTGATCATCTGACTTCTCTACCCACATCGGACTGCTTTGATTCTGACTGCTGTCCCTTGTGATTTCCTCTGCCCCTTCACCTCCAGTCTCGGTCACCTCAGCCATAAAGGCTATAGCGTTCGATTCTGGATGTGTAGTCCAGTCATAAGTGCCGTCGAGCTGTCTGTCTGATGTGACATTAGATAACAGACCAGCTATATTTGCTTGACTGGTTGAAGTACTCGGAAGATATCTCCCTTGTGATTGGTTCTAATACTGTCCCTGATTCTGATACTGTCCCTGGTAATTCTCTACCTTCGGTCTCTGACACTCTCTAGCGAAGTGTCTTAACCCTTGACAGTTGTAGCATTTTACCTTGGACTTATCGAAGCCAATCCTATTGTTACTCATATTCAGATTTCTTCCCGTCCTTTTGATGAACCTCTTAACTCTCTGAGTTAGCATGGCCAGTTGCCATTGTAGATCCATCTCTTCAAGATCGTCAGGGTCTACCTGATCGTAATCCTCATCCCAAAGTGCAGGATTGTTGATTTTGCCCTGAACGCAATTGTCGTAAGCGACCACAAATGAAGCCAACAGATTCAGATGGTCTTCAGCCGATTTTGCGCTCTTAGGCATCTTAGAATATCCCTGAGATGTAGATGCCGGAGTAGCCTGATGCTGCTGTTCTTCTGGTCTAGTAAACCCTAAGAAATCCCTACTCTGTGAGTCTTCTGGCTCAGACGGTGACGATGTCTCTCCCGAGAAGAAGGCTATAGCTGTCTTCATTTCAGCTGCCACTGAATGTTTTGATTTTCCGAAATACATTGCTGGATCTTGAACTTGATCAAAATCCGTTTCTTTCTTCAGTAACTCAAAATGATACGCCCTCAGCGTTCCCACAACATTCTCTAGAGTCAGAGTATAGTATTTGTCCTCATCATGCTTAATCAAGGCCACATACATCGCCTATTTGGCCGGTAAAGCATCCAGAAGCTTATTATTCTTCTCAGTGTCACTATACTCAATGTCATGACTGTCTAACTCAGTCAGCAGATGATAGAAACGTGTGATAGTGTCCTCCAGCTTTTCATCCTTCAGTGCTTTGAAGATAGCAAACTGCTGCGTGAGCATTTCCATATGTTTCCTTCTAACCCTCGGGTTACCCTCACACCGTTTTTCCAATGCCTCCCACAGCTCTTTTGCTGTCTTCTGATTACGGAAAGTGTGAAGTATGTCCTGAGGCAACGCCATTCTTATGATAGCGTATGCACAGTTCTCTGCCTCAAACAGCTTTTTATCGTCATCTTTGATTTTAGAATAAGGAACAACCTTTTGTCGTCCTTCTACCTCAGCTGTAGGTGGAATGTATCCCTCGTCGATACAAATCCACATGCGCATATCATTAAATCGTGCGAAGTCGGCAAACCGATCCTTCCACCAGTAATAATCTTCAAGTTTCATCAACTTTGGCGGAGTATTAGCTTTTCCGACCTCGTGATCCATCTCCAGAAACCGTTGAAGATTTGTCATTGTTCCAAAGATAATTGAATTTAAACTTAATTAATTTAATTTGAAATTAATTTAAATTAATTCTTTCGAATTTAGGTAAATTCGAATCTAATTAAATTTAAACCTATTTGGGATTAAATTCGAGTTAAGTTATTAAATCCAATTAAAATCGAAATTAATGTCAAATTCGAAGGTCTCTAAAGTCGAAATGCTACTTAAATTCGAAACCTACTCAAATTCGAAACCCAGTAAATTCGAAAGTCCTCTATTCGACTTTAGTGCAAAGTCGAAATCCAAAGTAAACTCGAAATGGCTAAATTCGAAACCACTTTAAGGAAATTCGAAAGGAGCGTATTTCGGTCAAACTCGAATCTGAGCAAACCCTAATTTCCCCTTAACAAATTCGAGCGCCGCAAATTCGAGAAACGGCTAATACCTCGAGTTTTTCACGTTTTTCAGATTAAATCAATATTTTTACTTGTAAAAATATTGATTTTGATAAAAAACGTGAACTACAACAAAGTATTTCCCGGAATCCAATTTGATAAGCTCGAACTCAAAAATACATGAGATTAACCGTCCAAAAGCGTCAAGAAACTTAGGATGTGTCTTTATGACCACGAAGAACACGAAGAACACCCCATAGTCTCTAATACCACTTGTAAGGTCTTGAACTAACAGATCTATCCAGACGCGACACACACCAACGAGTGCGGAATCCTCGTTAGCGGCTTAACGGATATATCACTCACACGGAACACGGAGACTACCACGGCGTTGTACGATCTACTACGAGCGAACCTACGCGATGATTCTCTCCGAACAAACACAATATCAGCTGATAAACTCGAGATCGCCTTTTGCTAATTGCTCTCACGAATTCTGCAAAAGTCTGCTAATGATACGAGTTAATCCCTAATTATAGAGACCCATTCAAGTTTGTCATGGGCCAAACTCGAAACAGGCCCAAGGCCCATTCGAATTTGTCCCCTTGACAAATTCGAATCTGCCTCATTCGAATTTATACCAAATTCGAATCTGCCTTATGTGTAAATTCGAATATGCTCTAAATTCGAATTTCACAAGTCAAACTTCTATTTGAACATATGTTTAACTTATGTTTGAATGAATCTTTGGACTTTATGTTTGAACTTCTTGTAATACATTACATCAAGTTCAAACACACAATCAATAAATATCAAAGACACAAAATCACATATATCAAACACTAGTTAATCAATCACTATCAATCACTATCATGTAATATCACTTAGACCAAATGCTAACACACTTAGACTGCTATCGTCACACAAGGTGTACCAACAACTGCTTTTGTTGAAATGCACATCCCATCTCCCCATGATGAGGCACTTTAGACCAAGGTGCTGCTAAGGGAACTACCCCAGACTTTGATGAAGGTGCTGCAAAACAAGCAGTATCTGAAAAGCCACCATCTTCTACCCGTTCTCTGATGAAGCAGCTACAGCCACTGCTGAAGGATCCGTTGAGCCTTCCAAGCTGGGCCATCTTACTTATGCCCAAGCTATGGAACTTCTTTCAAATGTCACCATACCTTCTCCCTCACATCCTGCATCATCCTCATCCCATTCTCATTCCTCACCATCTACACAATCCAAACAGTCCACCCATACTCCTCCATCCCCCAAAGATCTTCCTTTGAAGGATCAGCTTTCTTTGCTGACCAACAAAGTTGGCTCTTTGGAAAATTTCATGACCTCACTACCATCAATAATCTCAGACTCTGTGTCTGCACAGCTCAAAGGATTCTTTGAATTGTTCAAGAATTCCTTTCTAACCCCTCCTCAAGCAAACCAGTCCTCACAGCTGCTTGCACTCACTGCACAACTGCAAAATATCTCCACTACTCTATCCTCTATCCTTTCCAATCAACAGGACTCTGTGTCCTCCATGACAATTATCTCCCAACAACTGTCCACTCTCCTCACCACTTGCAATACTACCCTTCCCACTACATTGGCCAGCTCAAACACTCTCATTGTCTCTTTGTCCAACTCTGTGTCAGCAAACCTTGATGATGTGCAAGACTCTCTTAAGTTAGATCTTGCACAACTTCAAAGTTTGTTGTTCGCAGCTCCTGATAGATAAAACCTATCAAAGCTATCCTCCATTGCTGATTCTGAATCTACCTCTCTTCAGACCTGCCTTACCCAACTTGCAGAGGTTAAGGACAATCTGGCTTTCTTAGTGCATAGCCTGGTTGGCCCCAAGCCTACTGCTAAAACTGCTGCTAAGCCTGCTGAATTTGTTTCTCCAGGCAGACCAGTTGTTGAAGGCTCTGATCCATCTCCTTCAAAGGGGGAGATGTTATCTGCCTCAAATACTAAGTCTAAGGGGGAGAAAACCTCTTCTCCTGCTAAGGAGAAATCAGCATCTGTTGGTCAAGCAACACGTGCATCACAAACAAGTCCAACTGAGGATGTCGCCCATCACACTGAAGCTGCTCAGACTACTCAGGCTAGATCTCCAAACCCTGCACAAACTAAGGAGGAGGAATCCATTCCTGGGGACAAGCCAAGCAGAAGGAGGCATCTGATTCTGCAAGAAGAAGAAGAAGAGGAAGAGATTCCTGAAGCTATTCCAACTGTAACAGCAAAAGGAAAGAAGAAAGCATCTGTTGACCCTGACCATCTAAGAGTGGCACAGCTAACTTTTGACAAGGAAAGAGCTAAAGAAATGGGCGTCTCTATGGAAAAATACTATGAATACAGAGATGAACAGCTCCAAGCCCTTGAAATACTAAAGAAGGAAGAAGCCTCTGCCAAAGCTGCTAGATCCTTTGCATTCAAAGAGGCAAGCAAAATTAAAATGCCTTCTTTGGATGTGCAAAGAAAATTGCTCGAGGCTGCTAAGGAGTCAGTGGCAGAAAAGGAAGGTGAAAAGGAACAGGGTGCTCAGGTCTCAGTGACCAAATCCAAGGAAGCATCCTCCTCTGCAAGAGCCCAGATTCACTTTGACAACCTGGCAAGGAAAAAGTTCTTTGATGTTTCTGACAGAAGACTTGCCAGGGAATCAATTCTCAAAGCTATTCCCATCTCAAGAAAAGGCAAACAGTGGAAGATACAGATAACCAGAATGGGTGCTTCAGGCCCAAAACTAGAAGCATATGAATACACTAATGTTGCACAAATGCGATACAAAGAATGGGTAGAGTTGGCAGTTGCCCTGAGCCAGTCTAAGTCTGAAACAGCCAAGACTATCAGGGCATACGTCAAAAAGCTGATGGAGAGAGTGAAGGATCTTGTCCTGATCTCAGAAGAACAGATCAAGGGTATCTCAGTGGCTACACCCAAGATCAAGGCCAAGAGAAATAGAAAGGATACAGAGTTGGAGGAACTCCTGATCATGATTGAACAAGGTTAGGTAGCTGTGGAAATCAAAGTAGTAGACCACAGCCTGCCTAAAGGAGTAAAACATGAAGAAGATAAGCTGATTGAAGAACCTGAACTAGGGGTATTTTTTGCAGATCCCCTTACAAAGAAGAAGTGCTTCCAAAGAGCATCAGATCCACACAAGGTTGGTCTCACACAACTTATTGCTTTCAGACTTGCGAATTCCTTTAGGCAATCCATAAAGTGGAGAGCTGCCATCTGGGATCAGCTCAGAGGCTTTTATGAAAGAGGGGAGCTTCAACATCCCAGTTTCATGTTTCTAAGAGTTGAAACGGAAGAAATGGATGAAACTAGGGAACAACTTGAAGAGATAATTGAAGAAGGAGTGCCACCACTGCCTTGAAGTCCATCTACTATTTGAGTAGATGAAGAATGGAAGCTGTCCATCAGTTGGACAGGCTTGCCATTACTTGCTCCCATCATCAACAGTTCAACTTGTGGAATCTCTATGCACATTAGTTGTACTTTGTTACATTAGTTGTAACTTTTATTTTACATCAGTTGTAATATGCATTAGTACATCAGTTGACTTTTGTAAAAACCTGTGTTGTTTATGTAATCAAAATCAGTATATATATAAACTGATCTTTTACTTTACTTTGATGTTGTAATTTCATTTCACCAAAATGTATTGTAGAAATATATAGTGATTATTGATAAAATTAGCTTAGACTGATTATTGCAAATCAAGAGGAGATTGTTAGGCACAAAAAGGACTCAGTCAAACCTGCTCTACATCTCAGGGGGAGATTTTTAATCAAACCTGTTTGATGCACTTGAAGGTTTAATTTAAGACCTGTTTATGCCTTATTGAAACCTGAAAAGTGATTTGCAATATGAGTCAAAGTTGTTTACCCTGTTGCATTCGTTGCAACAAAGGCAGATTGTCCAAGCTGTTCTGTCTGCTGAATAGGCTGGACATAAACTGTCTACGCTGCTCTATTCTACTGAGCAGCTTGGACAGATTCTAAGTGTTCTGTTCTTTGGGAACAGAAGCTGTTCTTTGGGAACAGGATAAACACTTTATGGAATATGTTTCCAAGTCCTCATGTATTGTTTTTGGCTACAAGATCAGTTTACAAGTCGAAAACAAAGTGGAAAACAGAAGATGCTAAAGCTGTCTACGCTGTTTTGTTACATGAAGACAAAGAGGATATTTGAAATGGGTGACAGACCATTTCTTATATTAAAGTGGCCTTAACAAAAGAAGAAAGATGCAAAGTTGACATTCCTATTTTGGTTAAAGCCTTATGCAACAGGGACAAAAAGAAAAAGATAAAGATTCTGCCACATGAAGACAAGTCTGCTTTATCAGAATGTGCAGAAAAGTTGTTTTGTCTTTTTGGAAATACATCCCACTATCTCATCGTCCAATGAAGAAGCTTCACTGAGATTCTCAGTGAGAGTATAATAGGAAGCTTCTAAGGATTGTGAGATAACCAAGAGTGAGAAATTCAGATCATGCATTGAAGTGTGTTATTCCATGCATGCAAGTCTACTTGAATACAATAACGTGTGTCGAAGCTGTTCTTATTCAAGCTGTCCATCTGTGTCTTGTAAAATTAGTGAGTTCATCTTAGTGAGTGTATTCATTGTATCTAGTCTGAGTGTGTCTTAGATTAGTTGAACATCTGTTTATCTGTCATCTCAGCTTGAACCTTTCCGCAGTCAAGCTTGTTTGTAATTGACACTTGTTAATAATATACACAAACATTGAGAAAAGAGTGTTGAGTTTTAATTTGCTGTATTCACCCCCTCCTCTACAGCTTAGAACAATACACTAGGGAAACCTTTTGGGAACTGCAGATAACTACAAGCAAATGGCTAACTCTGTAGCATCTTTGCTTTTAAACCTGAAACATATTTCCAAGGCAAATGACCCATTGGCACTCCTATCAAACAAGACTGCTGTTCCTGAACTAGTTCATCCACCACCACATGCTCAAAGTAACTATAGGTATACTTCTTCTGTGTCCTCATCCCATTACCCAATCTATGGTATTCCTTCGATTTTTGCCTAAGGAGAACCCCTCGATGCTGAAGAAGCAGATATCCATGAACAAATGGCCTTACTGTCAAATCGTCTACATCAGAAGTGATTAGATCAAAAGAAGACCAATAACCAACTTCGTTACAATACATGTCCTAGGCGTTATCTTGATGAGAGTAGGGATGAACGATGAGAGGACAGAAAGGACAAAAGAAGATATGTCCAATATGATTGGCAGAAGGGACGATAGAGAGGCAAGGAGCTATGATGAGAGGAGATGTAACAACCAAACTGTAATTAGCAATAAGCAACAAGTTTAATGATAACTAGTACGTTAAATGTCATTTAATTATGTTATTAGCTTTGTAATTTTATATCAAGTTATTAAAAGTTATATTCTAAGATTATTGTTAATTATGTAAAATTAAGTTGAGGGATTGATTGGAATATAGTCTAAAGTTATAAAAATAAAAGACTTAAACAAGTCATATAGTAATATAATTAAACTTTCTGCATCTTCTCTAAAACACACAGTAAATCAAGAAACGTACTTCTCTCTAGATTTTTTGATATGTACTTTATCAATTCAAGCAACAAAGTACACGATTTTGATCTATAGAACAAGGAGAACAATATGAGAGAAGTAATTGTGAGTTATCAATATAACTGTATACATTTTTGTCTTCATGTGAGACATATTGTTGTTCTAGTTTTATTTGACAGTCTTCTATGATCAGCTAGAATGTGACCTATACACACCTTGGTACGGTGATGCCCTTAGGATCATGATAGGTATTTGATATATCATCCAGCACACATGTCATTGCATTTGAATTCAACCTTTCAGTATATACTGATATTGCTATCTTGATTCATTATTTCGCTTACGTACAGTTATTCGCTTTCTTGCTGATAGTCTCATTCGCTCCTGCTTCGTCCATGTCTGACTCTATCCATGTCTACTCTGACGTCTGCCCATGCTGCCATACTGGTAGCTAGCCCAGTGATTGTGGATTGGCCCCTACCAAAAGCGTGTGTGTGGGATTTGACATCATCTTGTCTTAAAGTCTTATGTTTCACAATGTTCGGCTGAGAACGACAGCTATGTCAAAATCACGCTTCAGTCAAAGTCAAAAGTCATATTAAGTCTCCGCTTTAAATGCCATAATTTGTTAACTGTTAAATCTATAAACTCATTAAGCCAACACTTAGAGTTTTTGTTGAATATTTTACAGGTTTAATCAAGCATAAAAAAGACAAAGGGAAAGTCAAGCCAAACCATGTCTTTAACTACTACAAGCCCAACTCGAAGTCACTAGCCCACTAATATATCTGCTATTGATACTGATTGAAGACAATTGTGGTGGTGGTTTGGGTGGAAGCGATATTTTGTATTTTGGTTATGTCATAGACTAATGTTCTTGTGCCCTTTTAATATAATTTCGTTCTAAAACACTTTTAAACTATAATTTCAAGATTGCTAATTAAATTCTATGATTTGTAATGCTTAAATTTCGCATTTTAAATATAATATATCTTAGTTGTGATTGATACTGTGTTGTAAATTTGGGACCTAGCCGCTAAGACTTGTAACACCCCAAAATTTGTAAAACAATTAAATAATGATTAGTTATGACATAGGAATTGATTAATGTGGTGTTTGAATATAGTTAGTATAATTATGTTAAATTATCCATTTGGGTATTCAATTATTAAAAAAATGCAAGTTGTAAGAATGTGGTTTGTATTTTAAATAAAAGATAACTAGGGGAGGGGTTTGTGTGGGTGTGGGTGTGGGAGACAAGTGGGAGGGGAAAATTTGGCCAAAGGTCAAATTTCACCCCCTTCTCCTCCTAAAATCGTCCAACACAAACACACACACACACACACATTTGATGTTCTTGCAAGAATTGAAGAGAAAAGGAAGAAAAAGAAGGCTTTTACCCAGGGTTGAGAATTGCTAGTGATTTAGTGAAGATTAAAGCTCCAAAATCAGATTCTTGTATCATCCTTGAAGGTATAACACTCTCCTCCACCTCCTATTTGATCTTCTTTCCTTAGTTCTTCGTTTTGAATAACATAACCTAAAGTTGGATTGTTAGATTGGGTTGATAAATGGCTCCAATCTTTGAATATGTGTTAGTATGTTTTTCTATGATCAAAATGGAACCAAAATACGTAACTACATTGGTAGTTTGTGTTAGTTTTGGTTGAAATCCAATTAGGGCTCAATTGAGTTCCAATGGATCAAATGGATGCATGTAGGTGTTTTTGATGTTTAGGGAGCCATAAATGTGCTTAAATATGTGTATAAATGCATTGCCAATCGTTTTTGTAGTAATGGTAGTTGAAGAAATTAATTATGGTGGTTCGGGCATTAAAATCCGTAGGGAAGAAGTGTAGGTCTGAGGTCGACTTAACGAGTCGCCCCCTGCGACTCGACTAGTCGAAACCTTCTGTCCAAAAATTTCATTTTGAGCTACAAGGTCCTATGCCAACATCTAATACTACTAAAATACCTCTTAATTATGTACATAAAGGGTTCTAAAGTATAATTTAAAATTCGAGTTTCGTAGAGTCCCGAAACGAATGCGGGTTATGTACTTAAATTATGTACTTAAAAGAACGCGGGTCCTACGCCAACATCTAATACTTCTAAAATACCTCTAAATTAGGTACTTAAAGGTTTGGAACCCGAAACCTTGTCGGAAAGGTTTTAAGAGTTGTTTAGTGTACGGGAGCTTATGAGCAAGATATTTATGCTTGTTATAGGTGATTGGAATGATCAGAGCCCAACTGAAAGCAACGTAATCTGATTTCGACCGTTTCAGTTCACTTTGACGAACCGAAGCTTTATTGTGCGAACCACTGTGATTCTTGAATTAGTGTTACATAATGTTCATGTATCTCGTTGTGTTTACCTCGTTGAACTCATGGTTGAGCTATTTGTTGATATCTTGATAGTAGTTGCATATTTGCTCTCAATTCTCACATGTAAGACTCATTTGGAATATGTGAGGTACCTTGGGCCTCACCATACTTGTTAAGCTTTCATTTGAAGTCACCTAGATATCCATGGACATTGTTGCGCTAGCTCTAAGCCTAAATTGAGCAAAATGTTTGGCTCTCTCTAAGCCAAAATTGAGCAAAATGTTGGGCTAGCTCTAAGCCTAAATTGAGCAATATGATACGCTCACTGTGTGCCTAAACTGAGATATACATTGGGCTAACTCTAAGCCTAAATTAAGCACTCATTCATATTGGTTGCTGGACATACTTGTTGATCATTGTTGCATGCATGCATATTATGTATCCTTACTAATCTAGCAACTCACTCAAATATGTTGACTCTTTAGTTGTTAACTTTTTCAGGTAAAGGAAAGGGTCAGGCTTGACCATCTTGATAGTAGAATTGGAGCTTGACTAGCGGCTCGTTGTTATAGTATAGCTTCGACATTGCTTGATTTGGGATTTAGTGGACTTCTGTTTTAACTAACACATGGGAAGGGATATATATCCTATTCATGATCATGTACTTTGGATGATTAGACATTTTAACCCTTGAATGTTGATCCATGATTCACCACACTTTGCACATTAAAAGGGAGTAAAGTGAGGAGAATCATGTTGATGGCTTTTGTATATTGAAAATCTAAAATTGTCCACAATATTTATTGTTAATTATTGTTAATTGTTCGTGAAACACCTATATTAGTTGGAAAGGTGTTTCAATTTGGTATCAGAGAGTGTGTTCATTGATTGAGTATAGTCAACGATACTCACCACTGAACGCGAGTTCAGATGATAGTATTGACCCAACTAGGTAACACTAGTAAAACAATCTTAAGATTGACTCGTCCTAGGTTTGGGGAATTAATAGGTAGACGTTAATCTTATATTGTGAAATATATTATATGCACATACTCAACGATGTGTGAGCGTGTAATAAAAATGATTATTGAATTTTGTTTCAGTCGTGCTGTCGATCACGGATCTTACCGGAACCAAGAAACGGTAATAAACCCTCAAGGGTTTGATGAATCAGATAATGATCGAAACTACTAAGCTGGTGAGGATGACTCAAGGGGGGAATGAATGTTTCAAAGAATGGTAGAAATTTTGGAGAAGAACAATCAACAATAAGAGTGCTCATGGAAGCTAAAAACAAGCCTTCTATGATCGAATTTAGAAGGCGAAAGAGGATAAGTCTCATACTGAAGTGAGGAATGGTGATGATGAACATGTCGGTGGAAGCAGGGAAGATGTTGGGGGCGAGAAAGCCGGAAAGAAAAAAGAAGGATCTTCTAAGTCCAAGAAATGTTATTCATTTAAGACCTTTATTGGATGTCAACCACCTGAATTCGATGACAAGATTGGGGCACGTCCATCTATGGACTAGTTTGGTTGAAATAGGTTGAAAAGTTCTTCCGTGTGAATGACTTTCGGGAAGAGAATCAAGTTTCCTATGACACGGTATTGTTGAAGGGCCTTGCTTTAACTTGGTGGGACACAGAGGTTGAAATTCTGGGGGAGGAGATGATTAGGTCCATGACTTGGGAACAATTTAAGATTCGATTTAAACGGAAAATCTGTCCCGCCGTGTCAATTCAGAAGATTAAGAGATATTTCATCACGTTACACCAAGGTGACTTGTCAGTGCATGACTATTTAGCGAAGTTTAACTCCAAGGCAATGTTTGTGGGGCCACTTGCATTGGATGAAGACCAAAAGCTGGAGTATTTTGTTGAAGGCCTTCGGAAAAAAATCCCAGAATTCGTGAAGATGAAAGTGATCAAAACCTTTGATCAAGTAGTTGAACTTGTACGTATTCGGGAGTACGAAGTCTCTCGATTTGATCCTAATACTCCCTCCTCCAAGAAGTTGAAGACCGAGGTTCCTCAAGGGTCGCTATGACCGCCTCGTACATATTACTCTCATTTCAAAGGTGCCAATTCTCGTTCTCATTCTCATGCACCTTCAAAGCAACAGTCGTACTCCTTGAACCAACCGAAGCGGTACTCATCTAATGCCGCCACTTCATGCACCAAGTGTGGGAGTAGTCAAAATCCCTTGATTTTCCATAGTTGTGGAGAGGTGGGGCACATTTGTACTAGGTGCCCCAAGTATGTTGATAAATGTTTTGTATGTGACGAAACGAGACACAAATCTTGGGGTTGTCAAGAAGGCCGTGCTGGTTGAGACTAAAGCTTAGGTGGCGATTGTTGGCGGTTCCTTCCAATCAAAGGCTCACGAGCCTAAGGCTCACGTGCGGGTATTTTAAATCACCGCGAATGAGGCTCGGACTCACCAAACGTTTTAACCGGTACTTTTCTATTAAATTCATTACGTAACGTTGTCCTTTTTGATTCCAGTACGAATTTGTCATTTATTGTTAAATGATTTGCACGAAAGCTTGATAGTTTTCTTTCATTGTTGCCTTTTCCTTTGACTATCAATGTTGCAAATGGGATGTACGTAGTGGCAACCCATTTGCAAATCGATGGTAAAAGGAAAAGGCAACAATGAAGGAAAACTATCAAGCTTTCGTGCAAATGATTTAGCAATAAATGACACATTTGCGGTGGAATCAAAGAGGATAACAATATGTAATGAGTTTAATAGAATAGTACGGTTTACAACGTCCGTTGTGTCCTAAGCCTCATTAGTGGCAACCTAAATTTATTTTGATTATAAGCTCACCTTAGATGGCTATGATTTTGGGATAGACCTTGTGCCTATTAACACCAAAGAGTTTGAAATAATCGTTGGCATGGATTCATTGGCAACAAATGAAGCAAGCATTGTGTGTGCCAAACGAGTTGCTCATTTAACGACTCCTAACGGCAATGAAGTATTTGTTTATGGAGAGAATCGTAAGGGAGAGTTGTCATTATCTCCATGGAAAAAGCCTGTATAAGCATTAGTAAAGAATGCCAAAATTTCTTGGCATATGTGTTAGATTGACATAATCCGCACACTTCTTGCCTATTCGAGAGAGCTATCCGCTGGAGCGTCTAGCTCAAATGTATATTGATGAGATCATTGTGCGACATGGAATCCCGAAATCCTTTGTATCAGATCGTGATTTGCGGTTCACTTCACGGTTTTGGCAGAGTATACAAGAGCATTTAGGGATGCGTGTAAACTTGAGCACAGTGTTTCGTCCCGAGACTATGGCTATGCATCACAACAATTAAAGGACTACAAGAAAAGTCGCCCAACACACAATCTCGAGCTCGAAGCCGTCACTTTTGCCTTTAAAATATGACGCCACTACTTGTATGACACTCGATGTCAACTCTTTATGGATCATAAAAGCTTGAAGCATCTCTTCGATCAGAAGGAGTTAAATATGTAGTGATGGCGAGCTATGGGGTTAATAATGTTTTATGATTGTGAGATCCTATGCCATCCGGGAAAAGCAAGTTGTAGCTGACGCTCTAAGTCAAAGAGATATCCTGAGGTGACTTGTTATGCACTTTGTCCTGTGGTGATGAATTCTACCATCATTGACGATATCCGAAAGTGGCAAGTCGAAGGCCTTATGGAAGAGAATGTTAAATCCAAAAGGATGGTGGGTCAAAGCACACTATTAACCGATGGCAACAATAATTTGAAATTATATGAGGACCGGATATGGGTGCCTAAGATTGGGGGTGTTCGGGACGTGATCCTTGGAGATGGCTACAATTCGAAATTCTCTATTCATCCGGGTAGCTCCAAGATGTACCATGATTTGAAATTGGAGTATTGGTGGCCCAAAATGAAACAAGACATCGGTAATTACGTTGAGCGAGGTCTAACATGTTTGCAAGTCAAAGCCGAACACTAGAAACCGTTAGGTAGCTTGCAACCTCTTGAGATACCGGAGTGGAAATGAGATCTCATACGATGGATTTTGTGGTTAAGCTTCCGAAAACCCAAGGACAACATGATGCGATTTGGGTTATTGATGATCGATTGACGTAGTCCGCACACTTCTTGCCTATTCGAGAGACCTATCCGCTGGAGCGTCTAGCTCAAATGTATATTGATGAGGTCACACTTTTCGTCCCGAGACTGATGGCCAAACCGAGCGAACGAACCAAACGGTGAGGACATGCTTTCGGCATGTGAAATTGAGTTGGGAGGTAACTAGGATAAGCATTTGCCACTTATAGAGTTTGTATACAATAATAGTTATCACTCGTCAATAAAGATGCCATGTTACGAGTCGAAAGATGGCACGTTACGAGTCGTTAGATGGCCGCAAATGTCGAACCCCAACTTGTTGGCGTGAAGCTGGCGAGAAACCACTGGTAGGACCCGAATTGATTCAGGAGACTAATGAGAAGATTCAAATAATTCGGGAATGAATTCAAGCCGCCCAAGATCTCCAGAGGTCATATTCTGATATACGCCACAAGAATGTGGAGTTTAAGGTAGGGGATTCAGTTATGTTGAAAGTGTCTCCGTGGAAGGGTGTAATGAGATTCGGTAAGTGTGGAAAGTTGAGTCCACGGTATGTCGGACCTTTCAAGGTCATTGAGCGCATTGGTTCTCAAGCTTACAAGTTGGAGTTACCGGTAGAACTTGCAGGTATACACGATACCTTCCTTGTGAGTTATCTGAAGAAAAGTCCAATAAATCCCGAAGTGACGATTCCTTTGAATGACGTGCACATGAATGAGATGCTACGGTATGTTCAGGAGCCGGAAGCCATTTTGAGTTAGAAAACCACCATGTTGAGAAATAAAGAGATCGAGATGGTGTTGGTTAGTTGGAAACATCACACGTGGATCTTTAATGACGTGGGGGACGAAAGCCGAGATGAAGGCCATATACCCAGCCTTATTTGAAATGAGTTGATTCCGTGGGCGAAATCCTTTTAAATGGGGAGGAATTGTAACACCCCGAAATTTGTAAAACATTAATGATTAGTTATGACATTAGAATTGATTAATGTGGTGTTTGAATATAGTTTGTATAATTATGTTAGATTATCCATTTGGGTATTGAAGTATTAAATAAATGCAGGTTGTAGTAATGTGGTTTGTATTTAAAATAAAAGATGATTAGGGGACGGGTTTGTGTGGGTGTGGGAGGGGAAAAAGTGGCCAAAGGCCAAACTTCACCCCCTTTTCCTCCTAAAATCGTCCAACACAAACTCACACACACACACACACACACACGTTTGATGTTCTAGCAAGAGTGGAATAAAAAAGGGAGAAAAAGAAGGCTTTCAACTAGGGTTGAGAATTGCTAGTGATTTAGTGAAGATTAAAGCTCCAAAATTAGATTCTTGTGTCATCCTTGTAGGTATAACACTCTCCTCCACCTCCTACTTCATCTTCTTGTTGGTACACTCTGTGTGACGATAGCAGTCTAAGTATAGTTAGCATTTTGTGTAAGTCAAATTACGTAATATTGAATATTGACTAGCGTTTGATATATGTGATTTTGTGTGTTTGATATTTGTTGTTTGTATGTTTGAACTTGGTGTAACGTATTACAAGAAGTTCAAACATAAAGTTCAAAGATATATTCAAACATAAGTTAAATCATATGTTCAAATAGAAGTATGATTGTTGAAATTCGAATTTGATGTAAATTCGAATTTGTACTTATAGGTAGATTCGAATTTGTCAAGTGGACAAATTCGAATGGGCCTTGGGCCTGATTCGAATTTGTCCTAAGACAAACTCGAATTTGTCAGTATAATTAAGGATTAACTCGAATAATTAGCAGACTTTTGCAGAATTTCAGAGCGTGATTAAGCAAAGGCGATCTCGAGTTTACTAGTATTCAGAGAGTGTTTTCGGAGAGAATCATCGTGTAGGTACGTTCGTAGTCGTTCGTATAACATCGTGGTAGTCTCCGTGTTTCGTGTGTGTGATCTTACCGTCAAGCCGCTAACGAGGATTCCGCACTTGTTGGACGGTGTTGCGTCGAGATAGATCCGTGAGTCCAAGACCTTATAAGTGGTATCAGAGCCTTTGGGTGTTCTTGGTGTTCTTCGTGTTCATAAGCAACATCCTAGGTTTCTTGACATTTTGGACGGTTAATATCACGATTTTGGAGGTTTTTCGAGCTTATCAAATCAGATTTCGGGAAATACTTTGTTGTAGTTCAAGTTTTTGACCAAAATCAGTATTTTTACTTGTAAAAATAGTTTAATCTGCAAAACTTGAAAAACTCGAAGTATTAGCCGTTTTTCGAATTTGCGGCGCTCGAGTTTGTTAAGGGGATATTAGGGTTTGCTCATTTTCGAGTTTGACTGAAAATACGCTCCTTTCGAGTTTCCTTAAAGTTTGATTCGAATTTGGCCATTTCGAATTTGCTTGGATTTTCGACTTTACACTAAAGTCGAATTAGGGATTTCGAATTTAAGGACCTTCGAATTTGTTGTTAATTTCGAATATAGTTGGACTTCAAACTTAATTTCGAATTTAGTTCCATACCAGTTTAAAATTAATTAAATTCGAATTTATTCAAATTCGAAAAAATTACTTTAAATTCATTTCGAATTAAATTAATTAAGTTTGAATTCAAAAATATTTGAAACAATGACAAGTCTACAGAGGTTCATTGAGATGGATCACGAGGTTGGAAAAGCGAATTCTCCACCGAAGTTGATGAAAATAGAGGACTATTACTGGTGGAAGGATAGGTTTGCCGACTTCGTAAAGTTTAATGATATGCGAATGTGGATTTGTATCGACGAAGGATACATTCCACCTACAGCTGTGGTTGAAGGACGACAAAAGGTTGTGCCTTATTGAAAGATGAAGGATGACGATAAAAAGTTGTATGAAGCCAAGAACCGTGCCTTCGCTATCATTAGAATGGCGTTACCTCAGGAGATCTTGCACACCTTCCGTAATCAGAAGACAGCAAAAGAGCTGTGGGATGCGTTAGAGAAACGGTGTGAAGGTAACCCGAGGGTCAGAAAGAACAGAATGGAAATGCTCAAGCAGCAGTTTGTCATCTTCAAAGCATTGAAGAACGAAAAGCTGGATGAGACAATTACCAGATTTTATCATCTATTGACTGAGTTAGACAACCACGATGTGGAGTATAGTGAAACAGAGAAGATTAACAAGATTTTGGATGCTTTACCAGCCAAATGGGAGATGTATGTGGCCTTGATAAAGCATGATGAAGACAAGTTCTATACTCTAACTCTAGATAATGTTATAGGAACGCTGAGGACACATCACTTTGAGTTGCTGAAGAAGGAAACGGATTATGACCAAGTTCAAGATCCTGCTATGTACTTTGGGAAACCAAATTCTTCAGCAGCAACTGAATTGAAGACGGCTACAGCTTTCTTTTCAGGTGAAACATTGTCTCAGCGAGTAGGGCTTTCTTAGGGTTTGCTAGACCAGAAGAAAAGCAGCATCAGGCTACTCCAGCATCTACATCTCAAGGGTATTCAAAGATGCCTATGAGCGCAAAATTGGCTGAAGACCATCTGAATCTGTTGGCTTCACTCGTGGCCGCTTACGAAAATTGCGTTCACGGCAAAATTAACGATCCTGCACTTTGGGATGAAGATTACGATCAGGTAGACCCTGATGATCTAGAAGAGATGGATCTGCAATGGCAACTGGCCATGGTAACTCAGAGAGTTTAAAGGTTCATCAAAAGGACGGGTAGAAACCTCAACGTTAGTAACAATAAGATTCGATTTGATAAGTCCAAGGTTAAGTGTTACAACTGTCAGGGGTTAGGACACTTCGCTAGAGAGTGTCAGAG
Organism: Centrapalus pauciflorus; assembly: GCA_020465985.1. NCBI lineage: Eukaryota > Viridiplantae > Streptophyta > Magnoliopsida > Asterales > Asteraceae > Centrapalus > Centrapalus pauciflorus. The sequence continues at coordinate 161,546 of JAANYP010000214.1, forward strand.
ACCGAAAGTAGAGAACTACCAGGGAAAGTATCAGAATCAATCGCAAGGGCGACATCTACCGAGTAGTTCAACCAGTCAGGCAATTATAGCTGGTCTGTTATCCAATGTCACATCAGACAGACAGCTAGATGAAACTTATGACTGGAGGTCATATCCAGAATCGAAGGCTCGAGCCTTTATGGCTGAAGTGACTGAGACTGGAAGTGATGGAGCAGAGGAAATCACAGGGGATAGCAATCAGAATGAAAGTAGTCCGATGTTGGTAGAAATGTCAGCTGATCAGACAATTCTGGAGTTTGCCGCACAGATGGCCAACGTGGAATCAGATCATGCCAAGGTAACTCTGAACTTTTCTCTTTTCCATGATTTATGTGTTTTATGTGCTACATCTAACGATAGGTTAAATTTAGTACTGGAATCACATCAAACCATATCTGCTCAAAAGGAATCGTTAAAATCAGATAATGCTAGCCTAGTAGATATAAAGCAAGATCTTAGTGATAAGCTTATGGTCGATGCACAAGATGTCGTAGTTCTAAAGGACAAGCTGAGTGAAGAGTGTGTTAGATTAGAACTGATGTACGAACATGTTGAGGCATTGACAAAAGAGCTTAAAACCAAAGAAGTAGAGCTAGCAGAATCTAAGGTGAAGGTAGCTAAGGTAAATAGTAAACTTGAAAAGTTTAGGAACTCATCGCTCAACCTAGGGAAGATCTTAGAGGCACAACGTCTGTCTAAGAAGCCTGTAGGTCTAGGGTATCATGAGAGTCCTCCACCTTTCAACGATAACTATGTCCCTCAACCTCAGGAGAAAACTGATAAATCAGTTGAATCAGAGGAAATATCGGAACCAGTGTCTGAAATTACTAAGGAAAATGAAACTAAGGTGACTGCTAATAATATCAAGATTAAGAAGGTTAAATTTGTGCCATCCTCTAGTGATAAACCTGTAGGACAACACAAAATTGACTTTAAGAGGAGGAACCAGTCGCTATAGTTGAAACAAAAGAACCAGACACTAGTGAGACACCTAAGTCAACGGGCACACACAAAAAGTCAATTGACAGAATGTCTTGCTTTAGATGTCACGAAAGGGGGCATGTTGCTTCTAGCTGTCCGCATAGGAAAGTAGATACTACACCTAAGACTGGAAAGCCGGGACAACTTAAGCCTTTTCCAAGTGTTGCAAGCGCTAGTAGTTCTCAGAATACCGAGAAAACTGTGCAAGCTGCACCAAAATCTGCTGTGAAACAAATACCTGTGTCAGGTCGACCAAAAGAAGTGATTAGGACTAATTCACCAAATAGAGTCATTAATCAATCTAGGTCAGGACCACAACAGAATAATAGGAGTACCACACCTAGCAGAGCTTACACTCCGGTTAGGTCACACACTCCTGTAAGACATCAAACACCAGGTAGAGCTCAGGGATATCAGTCGGAAATGCATTATAATCGTAACTATTCGAGAGCTCCACAGCAAATGCCTACTCAAAGGCCGAGAGTGAACTTACATCACTCTGCACCACAACAGACTCCAATTCAAAAACCCAAGTCACCTGAACGGAGAGATGGGTATTTGAAAGAGTTTAAGTATGTGGACAAGAATGGTATTACCAAGTCAGTTATGGCTTGGGTTCCCCGTGATAACTAACCTATTTTATTTCATGTGCAGGAGATAACTACAGGTCCAAACAACAAATGGTTCGTCGACAGTGGTCGCTCCAGGCACATGACAGGGGAGAGAAGTCTACTTGCATACTTCAAGGGAGGGAATCGGGGATTTGTATCATTCGCTGGCAATAAAGGAGGAAATATCACCGGTACTAGAGTGGTCACTAATGGGACGATCAAACTCGATCAAGTTTATCACGTTGATAAACTGGTTCATAATCTCATTATTGTATCTCAAATATGTGATAAGAAGAACTCAGTACTATTTACTGATACTGAGACGTTAGTGCTAAAACCGGGGTTCAAAGTACCTGAAGAGTGGATGAGGGCTCCAAGGAAGAATGACCTGTACATGCTCGACATGAACAAGCCGGAATCTTCGATGGAACCAAATTGTCTGCTGTCTAAAGCTTTAGAGACTGAGTCAGTTTCATGACACAGACGCTTGGCCCACTTGCACCTAATTAAGGAAAATGAACTACATTACGAAAAATGGATTGATGCAAGGTGTTCGTATGAAGAGTTTTCAATTCGAGGATAAGTGTCTACCATGCAAGAAAGGAAAACAACACAAGAAGGCACACAAGTCCAAGACTCAGAACTCAATCGCTGCCACATTCGATTTGTTGCATATGGACCTCTTCGGACAAATCAACAAAAGGAGTATAGGTGGTAGTTGGTACTGTTTAGTTATTACTGATGATTACTCACGTTTTTCTTGGGTTTTCTTTTTAGGTACAAAGGACGAGACGGCTGCCAAGCTCATCGGGTTCTTAGACCAAGTGGAAAATTCTTACGGAATGAGGGTTAAACGAATTAGAAGCGATAACAGAACAGAATTTAAAAACACTGTTATTGGTGTATATTGCCTATCAAAGGGCATAGTGCATCAATTTAGTGCACCTTATGAGCCACAACAAAATGGGGTGGCCGAACGTAAAAACAGGACATTGATTGAGGCAGCGAGGACCATGCTATCGGATTCAAAGCTTCCTACCATGTTTTGGGGGGAGGCAGTGAATACCGCGTGCCATGTTTTAAACTGGGTCCTTACTGTCAAATCATGGAACAAAACCTGTTATGAAGTTTTGAATAAACGGCTACCAAATTTAACTGGCTTGGAACCTTTTGGGGTACCATGTACTTTAATGAAAACAAAACATCAACCTAAGTTTGGTGAAAAGGCTGACGAAGGATACTTCCTAGGTTATGTGCCGAACTCACCAAATAAAAGGGTTTTTAATAAATCAAATGGTACAGTAGAGATTGTGTATAACAATGAAGTCACAAGTTATACACATGAACCCCAAACTGGTCCGGAATGAATATTTGATTATGACAAATTGTTTGAGTCATTTACCATTCCTTTGGATGGAATTGCAGGTACAATCGAGCAGGACTTGTCGTCATTGAATCTGAATGACGAGGGTCAAAGTTTTCCGAGGACCACCTTTCCATCAACATCCGAGCCTACATCAACTGAAGATAGATCTCCGGAAGAAAATGATTCTGAAGTGCCTATAAACGAAAATCAGACAACGAATTCTAACTCTGAAGACAGTGTCCATGAGGAAGGAATTGTAGAGTCTAAAGTTGTTCCCCCGTTAGGAGAAATAGGATCAAATTTGGGAGATAATCTGAGAGTTGACGAGATAGAGACATCTAGGATCAACAAGATCATCCTATTGAAAGTATCATAGGAAGTCCTAATGCTGGTGTGAGGACTAGGAGTAGTTTAAATAACAACACAGTGTTGTTGTCGATGATAAATGACTCGGAGGCCTTTCATACTTGCCTCTATTCATGTTTCATCTCGCAAGTAGAGCCGAAAAATGTGCAAATGGCACTAAAAGACAACTCTTGGGTTGAAGCGATGCAAGAAGAACTGTCACAGTTTAGGAAACTAGAAGTGTGGGAGTTAGTTCTGTTACCTCGACGAGAAATAGCAATAGGAACCAAATGGGCCTTTAAGTGCAAAAGAGATGATCGGGGTATAGTCACTCGCAACAAAGCAAGACTGGTGGTAAAGGGTTTCAACCAAGAGGAAGGAATCGATTACAATGAAGTGTTCGCGCCAGTGGCAAGGCTTGAAGCAATTCGTTTGTTTCTGGCTTTTGCTTCCTTCAAAGGTTTTAAAGTCTATTAGCTAGATGTTAAGAGTACTTTCCTTTATGGGAAAGTGAAGGAACTGGTATATGTGGAACAGCCGCCTGGGTTTACAGATCCGAAATATCCAGACAGAGTATAACGGTTGGATAAGGCTTTGTATGGATTACATCAAGCACCGAGGGTGTGGTACAAAAATCTATCCAATCATCTTTTAGACAACGGGTTTGAAAGAGGGAGAATAGACAGTACGCTGTTCGTGAAGCGAAAAGGAGAACATTTCATCTTGGTACAAGTGTACGTCGATGATATCATTTTTGGATCATCAGACGAGCAGATGTGCACAGAATTTGAAAAGGTGATGAAGTCAAAGTTTGAGATGAGTGCGATAGGTGAGTTAAACTTCTTTCTGGGTTTGCAAGTCGAACAGAGGAAGGAGGGCATGTTTATACATCATACGAAGTATGTCTACGACATCTTAGAGCGCTTCGGGATGGAAGGAACCAAGCTGACAGCTCACTTCAGCATGCCGATTCAAGTGAATCACAATCTCGAAACCGGGTACAGAAAGTGATACCGATGTGAATCCGACGTTATATCGGGCCATGATTGGGTCACTTATGTATTTAACTGCTTCTAGACCTGATATAATGTTTGTTGTTTGTATTTGTGCTAGGTTTCAAGCTAATCCGAAAGAGATGCACATGAAAGCTGTGAAGCGGATTCTACGATACCTCAAGTCGAAACCGAAGCTGGGACTTTGGTATCACGCGGAGGGCGATCTGGAATTGGAGTCGTTCACGGATTCAGACTACGGAGGATGCAGCTTGACGCGCAAGTCAACAACTGGAGGTTGTCAGTTCCTAGGAGGGAGACTCGTTTCCTGGGAATGCAAGAAACAAACTTCGGTAGCCGTGTCAACGGGCGAGGCCGAATATGTTGCTGCTGGTAGTTGCTGTTCACAGGTTCTGTGGATACAACAACAAATGCGGGATTACGGTTTGACTTATACTCATACTACTATTAGGATAGATAACCAGTCAACAATTGCAATGACTAATAATCCAGTTAAACACAATAAAACCAAGCGCATAGACATAAGACACCACTTTATACGTGATTGTGCTGAAAAGAATTTAATTAAGCTGGTAAAAGTGGCAACGGATGATAATAATGCAGATTTATTTACCAAAGCTTTTAATAAGTCACGTTTTGAGTATTTAGTTCAACTAAACGGAATGCGTAATCCAGAGTAAATTGACCTTAGTAGAGTTTATTTCCTTTTATAGCAGTATCATTTCTTTCTTTTTATAGTAAGCTTAGTAGCTTAGGAGAGGTTCCTTTTATAGTAAGTTAGTAGGTTATTTTATTTTCTTAACTCTTATTTATGAAGAACAAAAGAATAAAGAGAGAAAACCTAAAAAGTTCAAAAAAAAAAAGGAGAGAATATCAGAAAATCAGTTAAGTCTTAGATGCATAGGTTCAAAGTGACAAAAATTAGCACAGTTAATACAAGCTCTAAGTGTTTAGCTTTCACACATAATGCACCTAAAATTCTAAGTGTTATACATTATCCAGTTTGATATGTTGGTAGGCATAATACATAAAGGGAGTCTCAAGGCTAATAAAATATTCAAGAAAGAGTCAGACGTGTCACTAACTTAGATGTATGACCAAATGGTCTTAATTTTTATGTTAGAGACATACAGACATTGATTCTAAATGAGGTATGCAAACTTTCTGGGGGATGTATAGCAACATCAGATACATCTTAAAAAATGGAAAGAATAGAAAAATCATGATACTGAGTTGAGAATCAAAACAAGTAACTCCGTTGTACGTAAGTACAGACCTGTTTCCTATTGTTTGACTCGAGTTCGCAAGATAAGTCGCTTTGTTGTACGTCGGTACAGACCTGTCACCGCTGTCTTGCTAGCTTTAAACATAAACCTTAAGACAAACTAAGACACTTTGTTGTATGTAAATACAGACCTGTGTCCGACGTTTGCCTTTTAAAGAAAGTTTGCAATACCAAAAAGTTATAATCATTGTGTGTATGCCTTGATCATAAAAGTATGTCTAAAAGGTAATTTCTTGATATATAAAAAGGCCAAGGGATATTCCGAAGTGTAACATGTTTAAAGGGAAAATAATACCAACAACCGGCTAGAAATGTATGTCATGACAAACAATCAAAGGAATCAAAAATTCCTAAGTGTGAAAGTTTGAATACTGAAAGTGCGTATTTGACACCGCTATCTGATTGAACCTTTCTTTGACTATACTCACAAAAAATATTCTGTTAGTGTTAAGTATAGGTTGTAAATTTTAAAATTAATGTAGATTAGTCTAAGTTTAAATTTTTTGTTCAAAAATTAAGGAAGGAAGGTTTGGCTGAATGGTCATGACTAGGGCTCATACCCTTAATGGCTTGGCTCGCTCCTGTCGGCTTAGAGCATCGGCGACCACATTTGCCTTCCCTGGGTGATAACGAATCTCACAGTCCTAATCACAAAATAATTCCATCCATCGACGCTGCCTCATATTCAATTCCTTCTTGTTCAAGATGTGTTGGAGCTCTTATGATCCGTATGTACAGTACACTTCGTACCGTACAAGTAATGCCTCTAAATCTTAAGGGCAAAGACTACTGCTCCCCGCTGCAAATCATGCGTTGTGTAATTCACCTCGTGAATCTTAAGTTGCCGTGAAGCATAAGCTATGACCTTATCTTTCTGCATCAACACACATCCCAACCCAGTGCGTGAAGCGTCACAGTAGACTACAAAATTATCGCTTCCTTCGGGTAAAGACAAAATAGGCGCGCTGCACAGCTTGTGCTTCAACAGCTGAAATGTTGTCTCCTGGTCATCACCCTAATTATATTTAATGACCTTTCGAGTCAATATTGTTAGAGATCCGGCGATCTTTGAGAAGTTTTCGATGAATCGTTTATAGTAACCGGCAAGTCCTAGGAACTGGCGTATCTCCGTGGGGGTTCTAGGAGTTGCCCAATTCTTGATGGCTTCGATCTTTGTGGGGTCAACTTGGATTCCTTTACTATTGATCACATGACCGAGGAATTTCAATTCTCTTAGCCAAAATTCACACTTTGAAGGCTTGGCATACAGTTGTTCTTTCTCCAACAACTCCAAAATTAGCCTCAAATGTTAGTCGTGCTCCTCCTTGTTTCGTGAGTAGATTAAGATGTCGTCTATGAAGACAATCATGAATTTGTCCAACTATGGTTTTCACACCCGATTCATAAGGTCCATGAGTATTGTTGGTGCATTGATTAATCCAAATGGCATTACTTGGAATTCATAATGACCGTACCAGAATCTGAAGGTTGTCTTTGGAATATCCTCCTCGTGAACTCTGAACCTATTGATAACCAGACCTCAGGTCGATCTTCGAATAGAAGCTTGACCCTTGTAGTTGGTCAAACAGGTCATCGATCCTCGGGAGTGGGTACCGGTTCTTTATGGTCATCTTATTTAGTTCCCGGTAGTCGATGCACATCCTGAAGGTTCCATCCTTCTACTTTACGAACAAAACTGGAGCTCCTCAGGGTGAGGAACTTGGTATAATAAACCCTTTATCTAAGAGCTCCTATAGCTGGTTAGACAATTCCTGCATTTATGATGGGGCTAAACGTTATGGTGCTCGAGCCACTGGTGCAACACCTAGCACTAGGTCGATTTGGAATTCGACTTGTCTTGATGGTGGTAGTCCTACAAGTCTTCTGGAAAAACGTTGGGGTAATCACGGACAATAGGAATATCTTCGAGCCATTCCTCCTTCGGCTCCTTCTCCGTCATGTGGACTATGATTGCCTGAAAACCCTTTCTTAGACCCTTCAAGGTCCTAATGCTGGAAATGATGCTTACTTTGGTGTTTCTCCACTCGTCTTGGACAGTTAGGACCTTCTTATCAGCAAAGGGTATGCGTACCGTCTTCTTGTCACACACTATTTCCGCATGGTTTTTCGATAATCAATCCATGCCTATGACCACGTCAAAACTCCCCAGTTTGATGGGCATTAAGTCTATCTCAAAGAGTTGACCTACTAATTCTAATGAGCATCCTCGTATTATGTTATTTGTTTTAAATGTCTTACCGTCAACAACTTCTGTGGCATAAGTGGCATTTAATGGTGTAAGAGTGGCATTAATCTTCTTGCTAAACTTAGTACATATAAAGCTTCTATCAGCTCCACTATCAAACGGTATGAATGTATAAGTATTATTGAGAAGGAACGTACCCATGACCACGTTGGGGTTCTGTTTAGCCTCTACACTTCCCATGACGAATGCTATTCCTTGAGCTCCCCCATTATTCTTCAACTTTGGGCAGTCTTTTCTGAAATGCCCCACATTCCCTCACTCATAACAACCCTTCTGGGGTCCGTTGTTGGTCCTAGAGTTGAAGATCTTGCAATCTTTCGTCAAATGACCCTGTCTTTTACACTTCCCCACGGATTTCCACATTGACCCGTGTGGTGGTAATTGCACTTGTTCCAGTAAGGCTTGTTACCTGAGTAATTCTTCTTTGATTCAGACCCCGCCACACATACCTTTATTTTTTCTTGCTTCTTTTGGGGATGTCCTGAATTCTTCCCCAAGCGTTCTTCCCACTTCCGCTTGTGATCAGTACTCTTGGCAATCCCTGCCCCCTACCATATTACTTGGTCCATTAAGTTATGCACCATATGAATGACATTCTTGATTGTTGTCGGATTTGAAGAGGTCACATTCCCCCGAATTTGGTGGGAGAGTCCCCAAATATATCGTTCGACCCTCTTGTATTCCGGAGTAACCATTCCGTGGCATAGAAGGCTCAACTCATGGAAACAATTTGTATACCCAGTGATATCAGTTCTGTTCATTGATAAATTCAAAATTTCCGACTCCATCTTCTCTAACTCAGTTCTGGGACAATACTCTTCAGTCATCATCCTTTTCAAGTCGGCCCATGGGAGTTGATACGTCGTGTCGATACCGACTGACTGCACGTACGAGTACCACCACGTGAGGGCACCGTCATGCAGTGTGTGAGTGGCAAACTTCACCTTGTTGTCCTCCGTACAATTGTTGACACGGAAAACAGATTCCAGCTTTTCAAACCAGTGGGTGAGGCCAACAGCACCTTCCATGCCATTGAAATATCTTGGTTGGCAGCTTAAGAAACCCTTGTTGCTACAACCCCTTGGGTTATTTTCTGCCCCTCCCGCTACTCCATCACTCCTTGAACCATTGTTGCGATTGCTTTCGACGGCGGCAATTGCGTCGGCTACTCGTTCAGCCACGGGTTGTTCGATTTCTGCCGTGTTCGTTCTCCTTGGAGCCATGATCTTGAAGTTCAGTAAAAATTAACATGGTGTAGAAGATAAGTCTATGAGTTTGAAATTTACTAAGGCAGATAGTCATACTACATATCATCATGCACAAGTTAAACTTAATTTTTCATTAAAAGAGCTTGATACATAATCTTTTTACATCATATGGTCGGGGTTTCCCCGAAAAATTTTCAAGCCTTACCTAATTTAAGGATACACTAAATATCAAATCTTAGAGAAATACAAATGCTATATATACAATGATAGAGGAGGCACTAGGTATGAGACGCCTCCGGGGTCTCTATGTATTCCAGGGCGTTGAGCCGTTGTGTTGCGGGCCTCACATTCCACTAGGCGATGTTTCAACTCGTCGATCCCATCCTCATGGATTGCCTGGACTATGTAATTTGCCTAATACATGTTAGTGCTCTGCATCGCTTCTTGCTTGATTCTTGCCCCCGACCTCCTGGTGAAGCTGTCGAAATTGGATGTTGTTAATGTATTTCCCAGTGTTATCAGCACTTCGTATGATCTCACCAATATTACAAGCAAAACAGAATGAATAATCAATGATTTGCATGAATGATGATGAAGAATGTCAGAGAGAATGTTTGCTAAAAAGCGGTGACTGTAATGTGTTCAATATTCATGTGTGTTTTGGGAAACCCTAGGTGGGGTTTCTCTTTACATGGAATAAAACCAACTTTTTAACTATTACACTTTTGCCCCCTCATGTTGTAAAATAAAAGATACAATTAAAACAAAGTCTAGAAATAAATAACAAGGAAATAAACTAAGATAATTATTACAAAAGAAAGTCCCAAGATCGAAATTAAATATCTAACAATCTCCCCCTTTTTGATCATTATGGATGAACTCGGGCATGATCAGTTGTTTCTCTGAGGCCAAGGACGACGTAGAACCGTCGAGTCACTTGCCTTATATGTAGCCTCTCGTTCAGCAGTTCTATGCCCTTGAGAATGTCTTGAATTTCCTTCGGTTTGCGTTTAACTTCCAAGACAGTTTGAGCATCGTCTTCTTGTATCCTCTTGGTGAGTTCAGCTCTAACCAATCTGATAGTACCGTCGGAGTAGCAAGGCAGATCCTCAATGCGCATAAACTTTTTCCTCCCTTTCTGGTTCAAAAATATGATTCCCGGCTGCTCCCCCATTAAGACTTTGAAAGCTGGGTAGTGGTCTAGAAGGAAGATGTCTTGCTATGGAGCTCTTAGACCAACTTTAACCAAAGCATTCTCAATTGCCATTTGAAAATCTCTTAAGCACATAACAATGGAGCGATGATTCATGCTTCTGACCAGGGTGGCGACAGCAGTGACATGAGTTACACGTTTTTTAATCTTGTTTTTCAATTTATCGTGCAGAAACTCTATGTCATCTATGTTAACAAAATCTAGGTCGCTTTCATGTAAAACTTGTACAGATCCATCTTGCCTGAGCACTTCAAATGCAGGAGTGAATACTCGAGCTCTTCTATACATATGAATGTTGTTGATCTTTACAATATTTGACTTTGACCAATATTTATCTTTATCTCTCTTTTCCCTCAGCATCATCTGATTATATTCTGCTTGTTCAGCTCGGGATGCATAGGTCATGACCATGAGAAGATGTCTACTATATGATCCAGGTCTCTTATTGAAAACCATTTTGAACCTTTCTTCAAGAAAGGGGTTTTGAAACTGCTCTGCAGGGAACTTCTTCAAAAAATCTTTTAAACCTTGGACCGGAGGTTCTTCTAATTCAGCGGGAGGAGCTTTAAGTAATTTCAAAACTTGAGTCCTCTAGTCCTGCTTTATCTCTTCTTTAATCTCTCTAGCCAGAGACTGCACTTTACACTTAGATTACCACCGAACCCATTCTATATCCGTTAAATCGTACCTTGGAGTAACTTCTCTGGTATCAAAACAGTCTACTGTTCGGGGACCTGATGACTCGGCAGTATGGGCTGGTGGGGTTGATTGAGCTGGTGGAATTTCTTGGACTGTTGGGGTAGTTTGGATTGGTGGGGTTTCTTTGGGAGCAGTGGATGTGGTTTGGATAGCGGATATGATTTCTTCTTGAGGCACGTGGGTTGGGGAATTTAAAAACATAAAAGAGGATAATGATTTCTGTGGAGATTCAGGTTTAGGCTTGGGAGTAATTGAATGATAGTCTTGGTCATTATCATAGTCTGTATCAGACACTAATATAACCTCAACTTTTTCAACAATTGGCTCATATTCCACCATAGTCGAAAGAGGATCTAAGGGAGCTGGGCCTTCAACCATAGGATCGTCTTCAATCATTTCTTGAACCTCAGAACCTTTTTCTCCAAACCCTTGAACGTCTGCTCCCTCTGTTTCTGCTCCCCATAATAAGCATCTGGTCCTCAGACTGAACTCTTTGACGCTTCTCCCCCTCATGGCGATCAGGGTCGTCCTGATCGTCATGTTTTCTCTTTAGGGAGTCAGCCTGAGGACGACATTGTAGATCAATAACGGCAGATTCAAGGCGGTCCATTCTATTGTTGAGCTGCTCTTGGACTTGTAGAATTAGGCGTGTAAGCGCGTCCATTTTGTCAGAGAGCTTAAGATGTCTTTAGTGATCTCAACAGCTTTGAGATCATTTTTCAAGGCAGTGAACCTGGTGTAGGTTTCAGTGAGTGACTCCTTTGGCTTTGAAAAGAACAGCTCATATTGTCTAACAAGATTGTTAATCCTTTTATCCAGTGTGATAGTGGGACCACCGTAGAGAGTACACAAAGTATCCCACATTTCCTTTGCAGTCTTCATCTTCTCAACCTGTTGGAACACATCATCAGGTAGAGAGATGACAATGTTGTTCCAGGCCTTTGCATCAAGGGCAACCAGATGTTTGTCTTCATCAAACCATTGAGCTTTTGCCTTTGCAATGGTCCTGATTTCAGGAACAGCTCCTTCAGCAGCAAGAGTTACAGTAGTAACAGAGGTTGGCACATAGGGACCTTCCATTACTATCTCTGGTAATTGTACATCCAGATTCTCCAAACAGAGCATCATTCTGCACTTCCAGCCAGAGAAGTTCAAATGATTGAACTTGGGAGGTTTTGCCATTAAACCGTTGTCATAGTAAGAGGAAGAACTGGCATCACTGTTGTCCATGGTGGGAAGTAGGGAGAAATGAGAGATCTAGAGTTAACACACATTCTAAACTGCTCTGATACCAGTTGTAGGTCCCAAAAGGTTTCCCTATTAAGCTATAGTAAGCTGTAGAGGGAGGGGGGTGAATACAGCTATTTAAAATTCCAACACACTTTCTCAATGTTTGTATGTATATATCAACAAGTGTTAATTACAAACAAGCTTGAACTGCGGAATGGTTCAAGCTGAGATGATAGAAACAACAGATAGACTATTGATCTAAGACACACTTAGACCAGTTACAATGAATACACTCACACAAAGATGGACTCACTGTTTTTACAAGACAAACAAACAGCTTGACAAGAACAGCTTGGACACCCTCAACTATTTTATTCTAAGCAGACTTTTCATGCATGAAAACACACTTCTTTGCACGTTCTGAATATCTCACTCTTGGTTATCTCACATTCCTTAGAAGCTTCCTTTTATACTCTCTCAGTGAACATTGGTGAACCTTCCTCATTGGATGCAGAGATAGTGGAGTGCCTTTCCAAAAAGACAAACTTGCTTTTCTGTACGTTCTGACAAAACAGCATTTGTCCCTATATTGCAGAATCTTTGTCTTTTTCATTTTGTCTATGTTACAGACTGCTTTACCTTAAAGAGAAATGTCAACTTTAATCCTTTCCTCTTCTTGTAGAGCCATTTTGATATAAAAAATGGTCTGTTACCCATTTCAGCTATCCACTTTCTCTTCATGTATCAGAACAACTTGGGCAGTGCAGGCAGCTTCTGATTTTCCACTTTGTCTTCGACTTGCAAATTGATTTTTTTGTCTAAGACAATACATGATGACATGGAAACAAATTCCATAATGTGTATAACCTATTCACAAAGAACAAGTTCTGTTCACAAAGAATATAACACTTTGTTTTGGTCTAAGCTGCTCAACAGACTAGAGCAGCATAGACAGTTTATGTCCAGTCTATTCAACAGAATAGAACAGCTTGGACAATCTGCCTTAGTTGCAACACATGCAACAGGTTAAACAACTTTGACTTATATTGCAAATCACTTTTCAGGTTTCAATAAGGCATTAAGAGGCGGTAAATTATACCTTCAAGTGCATCAAACAAGTTTGATTAATAATCTCCCCCTAAGATGTTTAACATGTTTGACTGCGGCCTTTTTGTGCCTAACACAAAACATTTCCTTACAGATACATTGATGAGCCTATGGCCATTGTGAAAGTGAAAGTGGTGAACTTGAGGAATAAAGAGATTGAGTTAGTACTCATCAAACGGAAGCATCATCCTCGTGCTCATCTTACATTGGAAACCAAAACCGAGATAATTGCTAAATACCCCAACTTATTCACACAGAGATGACTCTGAGGGCGGAATCTTTTCAATGGGGAAGGAACTGTAACATCCTCACAAATTAAGGTAATAGTTAATTCAATTCAATTTCCAAATAAATCATATTTCGATGTTTTATTAAGATTAGTATGGAAATTACTAGTCAGATGCTTCACCAACTTGTAGCATATGCATTAAGCCATTGTGAATCCCAATCCATACAAATATGTTAAAGACTCTAAGCTTGTTGTACAAGAGGTTTAAGCACATTAAATGTCAAAGGGATTAAAATTATAAACAAGTCTTGAGTGAGGGGTTATAAGGTGGTCAAATAAGAAACTTGGAGGGTGCTAAGTGAAAACTACTCACCAATTGGGAACAAAATTCCCAGCCAACCGTGACTTGCCCGTTTCCTAAATCCCTCTTGGATTTTATTTTCCTGCATTTTTGGAGAACGAGACCTAGGGTTAGAGCTTCTTCCTAAGTCTTGACAAGAAATCTCAAGAATTGTTGGGCAAATCAAGGTAACCATTCCTCACCATCTTCTTTCATGCTTCAACTTGTTTAATGTGGGTGGAGTTATCAAGCTCCATAGCCATGGTAAAAATATGACCAAAGTTAGGAAAAAAGAGATTATTGATCATATATTTAGAATGGATGATGCAATAGAGGTTAATCAAAGGATGATGTTACTAAAGAGTTTACTAGATTATTACACAAGAGATTTAGTGGTTTTGTGAACTTATAAACATAACTTGGTATAAGAATTCATGAAAATACAAATATATATATAATATAATATATTATATATATATATATATATATATATATATATATATATATATATATATATATATATATATATATATATATATATATATATATATATATGTATATATATATATATGTACATACATAATAACAAGTTAAAGCATAAACATTATGTATTCAAGTTTTTAAAAGGTCTGGAAGTGAATTTGGAGTGAATGGAAATCGATCAAGCAGAAAGAATAGAGAAAAAAGTGCAGTCATACAGAAAGCATGACATGCTTTCTTTTAAGCATGACATGCTTAAAGCTTGGGTTTCAAAATTAATTTTGGGCATTAAGTGTCTTTTCTAGGGTCTTATACTTGAAATACATAATTATCAGAAGGGTTTAAAGGGGTCCTATGTTAAATTGCAAATTCGAGCCTCGTAGGGCCCCGAAGCTGATAAATACTTTTGGTTTAGAGTGCAAAACTCTATCATGAAGGTTTTGAGAGTTTTTTTAGTGATTTGGGGCTTATTTGTAGCCTATTTATACTTGATATAGGTTATTGGAAGTATTGACGCCTATTTGAAGCCATTTAACTTGAATTCAACATTTTTGATTCACGTTGGAAAATCGAGTACTGAAAGCATAAAAGTTTAAGGAGATGATAGAAGATATTCACGGGGAACAAAGCTAATGTGAATGATTTCATGATGATTAAGAGAATCTTGATTATCATGTAGACCTTTCAGGTATCCTGGCAAGTAGCTTACTCCCCCTCAGAATGTGTATACCTGCTCTTTATCATAACAAAATGTCATTAGGCTTTGCAACATGTGACCTTGTAACCAAATTAGAGGGAAAAATAACAACTAGGACCACTTAGGTTTCCGGTTGACACAATAGTTATAAAAAACTATGTGACCTACATTCAGCGATGGATTGATGTTAACTCTAGTTGGATTTCCAACTAATCATCAAGAAGTACTTTGAGTAAGCACCACTATAGTTGTTCCGGCCATGTCACAGTAGACAAGAAATTTTTGTCACACAGACATGACTCGATAAGTGTCGAGAGAGGTGTATAATCAATAAGCTCTAGACACAATGTGCAATCAAATGAAATTCAGAGACCGGAGCGGATGTTTTCCTGTTTCAATATCAGTTACCTCCAAATGAGAAATCGATAGCATATGAGGTTAATCACCGTGAGAAATGAACAAGTAGCTTTTAGAGAAGCAACTGAGTAGCTAGGAGGGGTTATGTGCTTGCATCACTGGGTCCATGACATCTTCTTCAATACCGAATCTCAACGAATAAGATTCGATAGCAAATGTAGGAAACCCAACAAATGTTGGTTATGACATGATTCTCTCTTCTTTTAATCCTCTCTCTCCCCTCATAATCTCAATATCATTTTTTCAACTAAAGCTCCCTCCAACTTACTTTAATCAATAAAGCATGATTTTGATGCACCCTCATCTCCTTTCATTTATACCCCTCTAATTTCTATTTTACCTCTGCTAGACCCAATCAACACCCCAATGTGTTTGATCCTTCTTAAATAGATCTATAAGACCCTTACCTCTCATTTATTGGAAGGATTACTCCATGGGTAGGTCCTCCGGTTCTTGGTAGACCTTAGGAGTGATATATATATATATATATATATATACGCCTATACACTCATGTGGTGCATTAAAGTCAGCAGATATTATCAATGATGACGAACTTTAAGTTCTTGGAATTATAGCTAGCATAAAATGCTCTGAATAACTACTCTAGCATTACGAGAATGAACTTGGTGAAATGAATCAGAATGGAATGGAGACGAGTGAATGAATTAGAAGAAATCAGATGTAGTTAATTCAGAATTAATGAAAGATTTTGATTTGAATGAGGTTAAGAATTCAAGGAGATAAGAAATATGAAACAAATTCAATATTTCAAGCATATCATATCAACATTAAACATAATCATATGAACATGAATCACAAACACAGAATGTCGAATGCTTAGATTGAGAAGAAGAATATTACATTGAATGTTCTTGACGTTTCTTGTTAAGCACTTATCTCAACATCTGTATCTCTCAATTATGTATCTGTGTGTTTCGTTTCTAATGCCTATCACAATAGTACATACTAACACCTATTTATATACACAATACAACTATTGTGAATTTACAAAACAAACCCTGAACATTTAAAATAATATTGATTTCAACTCTATAAATGTTCCCAACAATCTCCCCCTTAGAGACGAAATCAATTTTCCAATTAAAGTTCAAATCAGGTAGATTAACAATCCTCTCTTTTCTTCTTCTTTTCCGAGTCTTCAAATCTCTGTCTCTCTTCTCTTCGATCTCTAAATCTTCAGATAGAATTTCTTCTTTATTTTTCTCTCTCTGATCTTCAAATCTCTTCTTTTCAGATCTTCTCTTTTATTATAAGCACACTCCCCCTTGAATCTTAAATATCTTTTGAATCTCTCCCTTCATCAATTGTCTTGAGATGTTGAAATTGTCTTCAATTGTCTTCAATCTACTCAACAGTTGTCTCTGGAATTCAGCTTTTCTCCCCCTCATGATGATCATAAGGATTATGAACATCATGTATCATCTTCAGAGACATAAATGCAATAAATTTACAGTAAATGAAATACAACAACAATTACAACTCCGAAATATGACAAATTTATTCTCTCCCCCTTAAACTGATATTTTCTCTCCCCCACAAACTGATATCCTCTATCCCCTTATTCTAAACAAAGATCTCACTCCCCCTCAAATGAATACGCTTTCTTTACAAAAACAAACAAAGCTTTTCAACTTTGGGGAAAATGAAACAAATTCATATGTGAAATAACGAGTCCAGGTTCACATAAGATTCTTGTTTGCACAATAAATATAATCTATGTGACCTACATTCAGTGTTGGCGTGATGTTAACATTGGTAATAGTTATCGTGAAATCATTTATCATGAAAGAATCACTCTTATTTGTTCCAGCTTAGTCACTTTTGACTAGCAGTTTATAGTCACGCAGATTGTTAGAGTCGATGTGTCCTAAAAGTGTATATATTCAGCTCTAGACCCAATGTGCATCAACTAAAGTCGGAGACCAGAGCAAGTTTCTTCCTTGTTTCAATATCAATAATATCCAAATGATATTTTGATAGAATTGTGCTATATCTCTGTGATTATTGAAACACAAATCTTTTGAGAGATAATTGAGTGGTTGGTGGGTTAAGTGCATGCGTCACTGGGTCGATGACGTCTTTTTCAATATCAAGTCACCTAGGACATGATAGATTATGAGGTTTCCCTAGCCGACACAGTGTAGGTAGGATTTTCTTTTCTTCAAATCCTTGCTCAACTCTCAGCTCTAAGCATTTTTCAACTAAGCTCCCTCCAGCTCACTTTTCAGAGATAAATTCAGTCAGCTTTATAGCGAAAGCATGATCTGATGCACCACCATCTGCTTTCAATATACCCCTCTCATTTACATTTTACCTCTACTCGACCCTATCAGTATCCCGTTATAACTTATACTTCTCAACTAATAGACATAAAGAACCCTCACCCACATAAACTAAAGATGGTTTGCTCCTTGGGTAGGTCTTCCATTTCTGGTTAGACCATAGAAGCGATATTTATGGCTATCACACAAATTTGGTGCATAATCAAAGTCTGCAGAAATAGTCTTTAATGTTTCAGCTCATGAGATATAATCATAGCAAAAGATTTGGATTTTCAGCTCAGATGAATTGGGAGATGAAATTCAGAACAAATATGGGGAACGATGAGTTTGGAGATATCATAATGAAATGTAAAATTTGATATAAGATATGAAATGTATCAGATTTTTATGAAAGAATTAGCTCATGGGAGATAATGAGAGAATCCAATATGAATGAATAGGAAGAATTATAATAAAGAGAATCTCAGAAGTAATGAGATTATGAAAAATCAAAGAGATTAGATCAATTAACCTCAATGATATACTCAGAGAAAGAGAAATTAAGATTGTTAAAAATTATTATTTTCAGCTCAAAAATCATTTTATATGTGCACAAAATATTTTCATGAAAAATACACACAGTTTTGTAAAAAGATGTCATCGTCAGAGTGCATCTGAACTCGCCCTAGAAATAAGCACACAAACTTAGTCAACACATGGAAAATAAATCAGGAGCAAAAAATTATAAAATAAAACTCCCTCTTTGTCAATTAAGCTTCAGAGTTGAATTCAGGGCAGGAATTTTAGTAAAGATTAGTCTTTCAGAATCGGGTTCTAATCTGAAGTGATTAGAAGCTGTTAGGCACAAAAAGGCCTCAATCAAACTTGTTCTATATCATAGGGGGAGACTAGAAATCAAACTTGTTTGATACACTTAAAGGGTATAATTTAAGGTATGTTAATGCCTTATTGAAACCTGATAAGTGGTTTGCAACATTGGTCAAAGCTGCTCACCCTGTTACATTAGTTGTAACTTAGGCAGATTGCTCAAGCTGTCCTTATCTGTTGGACAGGCTGGACATATACTGTCTACACCGCTCGTGCCTGTTGAGCAGCTTGGACCAAAACTAAGTGTTCTGTTCTTTGTGAACAGAACATGTTCTTTGTGAACGAAACCTATTCTTTGTGAACAGGTTATACACTTTATGGAATTTGTTTCCATGTCATCATGTAGTGTCTTGGACGAAAAGATCAGTTTGCAAGTCGAAGACAAAGTGGAAAATCAGAAGCTGCTTAAACTGCCCAAGCTGTTCTGATACATGAAGACAAAGTGGATATCTAAAATGAGTGACAGACCATTTCTTATATCAAAATGGCTATACAAGAAGAGGAAAAGATTAAAGTTGACAATCCTCTTTAAGGTAAAGCAATCCGCAACGGAGACAAAATGAAAAAGACAAAGATTCTGCTAGATCAAATGCTGTTTTGTTAGAATGTGCAGAGAAGCAGTTTTGTCTTTTTGGAAAGGCACTCCACTATCTCTGCATCCAATGAGGGAGTTTCACCAGTATTCTCTAAGAGAGTATAAAAGGAAGCTTATAAGGAATGTGAGATAACCAAGAGAGAGATATTCAGAATGTGCAAAGAAATGTGTTTTCATGCATGCAAAGTCTGCTTAGAAAAGAATAGTTGAGAGTGTCCAAGCTGTTCTTGTTCAAGTTGTCTGTCTGTCTTGTAAAATCAGTGAGTACATCTTAGTGAGTGAATTCATTGTAATAGTCTGAGTGTGTCTTAGATTAGTTGTCTATCTATTGTTCTGTCATCTCAGTTTGAACCATTTCGCAGTTCAAACTTGTTTGTAATTAACACTTGTTGGACCTACTGAAGCCTTTGTTGTGGAAGCTCGGTTTTTAGTCTGATGTAACTAAGAGCCTTTAGCTTGGGTTCTGTACTGAGAAGTACAAAATCCATTTCCAATGAAGACCGGGTTCTAGTCTAAATTGACTAAAAACCATTGGAATTTTAAGAACGGGTTCTTGTCTAAAATGATAAGAAGCCACTTGCATTGAAGACCGGGTTCTAGTCTTAAATGACAAAAAACCTATTATTTGCAAAATTCAAGATGCCTTTGGTATCCAAACAGATTTGAATCCAGATTTGTTTGCACTTTTGGATACCCATTTCAAAATGGGTTTTGGTAACCATTTCAGTACAGGTTTAGGTACCCATTGCAAATTGTATTTCTTTCCTTCTCTCTCAAACTCAGAAAGCAAATTTCTTTGAGTATGATGAAATTCAATATCTGAATAACAAAAGAAACTTGAACTTGAACGAGCAGAATTTTGCAAACTCTTTTTTCTGAAAAACTGTCCGGTGCTAGCCTGTTTCTGATAATACTTGGTATTTTTCTGTGAAGGTGTTTTCTGATAAGAATAACCAGTATTGTCAAAAACTTTAGAAAAATTTGCTTTCGAAGATTCACCAAGGTGAATCATGATCGGAAGTTTTTCTACTATTTTATCTTTGCCTTTGTTTATCTTTAAGAGATATTTAAGTTTAATATCCGAAGTTGAATCAAACTTAGGGGTTTTAGTTAGATTGTTTTCACTTTCGAAAGTTAAATCAGAGTGATCAACTTTAGGTTCTAAACAAACTGAAGGAATCTTAACCTCTGATTCTTTTGAAGAAGGAGAATCATTAAATTGTTTAGAAAGATGAAATATTTGATCTTCTAATCCTTTGATAATGACCAAATATGAATTTCTGTCATTATCAAATGATTGGTAATTAGATTTAAAAGATTTTTCTTTAATTAAGAACATCTGTCTTTCATCTTTAAACAAATTAGATTTTGTTTTAAAATCTTGTTATCTCATAAGAACTCATGTCTTTCATTTTCAAGTGAATCTTTAGTTAAAGATAACTCTTGTGCAAGAGCAAAAACTTCTTCAGATTCATTTAAACCACAACTTTGATCAGTATGATTTGTCTTGGAAAGTGTTTCTTCAAGATTTTTAACTTTCTTACACAATTCAGTTCTTTCAGGCAAAAATATATTTCAGTAGAGTTGCAGTCTGAAAATTCTCTTGTTTCAACTCATCAAGTTCTTTATTTAATTCAGATATTTTCAATTTAAGAGCACAACTCTCAGACTTTTGTTTTTCCTTTAAGCTCAAAATTCTTCCTTCAGATTTAATACATCACGTAAAGCAAAAACTTTATCAGTATTTAACAGAACAAAAATGTCATAATTGTTCTTACGAATCTTTTGAGATTCAATAAGTTTAACAATCAGCTCAGACTTTGGAAAATGTTCATATGCCATGTTGAATTGCTTGAAATTTAATTTCCAAGATCATTTATGGAAAATTGAGTGATTTACTGATTGAAGCTTTGAAAGATGGAACTTGTAAAAAATCATCTCTGAATTGACTTTTTGACGTTGAAATTTCAGCTTTTCCTTTATAAGATGCCTGTAACTTTTTTTTGGAGTCGAATTAGGCCTTGAAAATTGCCCGAACCGGCTTTGCCCATTCTAAAAATCGTAGATCTCGATTCAAGCTTTGATTTGACGTATGGTAGGCATTATAACGATGTTCCAGTCAAAATTTATGGCCAATTGAAGCAACAAATGTCAGATAGAGTAAATCTCGAATGAAATGTGTTACATCTCGAATATTAAAGAATGAATCTCGAATGATACATTATAAATCTCGAATGAAACAAAGTAAATCTCGATTAATGAGCAATGTCGAGTGATGAAGCACGAAACTCGAATAAAACAAGTATGAAACTCGAAATATGAAGGGTAAAACTCGATTAAAGTAGCCTCAAACTCGAATGAGGAAGGATCAATCTCGAAATTCTAAAATTGAAACTTGGATGACTTAGGAACCAACTCGAATGACTTATAAAGAAACTCGATTAATTCACATTCATACTCGAATGAAGTTTCAGGAAACTCGAATGAAAGAACAATGAAACTCGATTGAACCTCTATTTACTTCTGATTGAAAT
This sequence comes from Centrapalus pauciflorus, assembly GCA_020465985.1. NCBI lineage: Eukaryota > Viridiplantae > Streptophyta > Magnoliopsida > Asterales > Asteraceae > Centrapalus > Centrapalus pauciflorus. The sequence continues at coordinate 183,371 of JAANYP010000214.1, forward strand.
TTGAAATCAAAGAGTCAAACTCGAGCAAAGCATTATAAAACTCGAATAACAAAGCACCAAACTCGATCAAAGAAGGCTAAAACTCGATCAATAAACCTATCAAACTCGATCAACACTGTATAAAACTCGATTAACCCTTGAAATTCAATTATTTCTGAGTTTGAACAGATACTTATAAAAGCAAGTTTAAAAACACAATTTTCAACAAAAAAAATTCATCAAATGAGCTCATATTATGATCGAGTGTGCGTTTTTCACACAGAAACAACTTTTGTGAAACAACTTTGCCTAATTTCAGATCAAAAGTCCAAAATTTGACGAAAAAACGTGAAGGACACAATATTTTCAAAAACTCAAAAAAATCCAAATTAAATCTTGTATGTTTGGAATTAAACATTGACACTTATCCCAATCAAATCGTCTTTATAAACCGCACCTTCGATCCAATTTTCAAAACAATCATCAAGAAATTCAAATTCCTTCGATGATTTTCTGAATTTGTTAAAAAAATAATCGAACAGTGCTCGAAAATTCAATTTTCAGATTCAAAATTCACACTCAATCAGCCATATTAGGCTCTTATACCAATTGATAATTCAATATTTCAAGCAATTCATATCAACATTAAACACAATCATATGAACATGAATCACAAACACAGAATACCGAATGCTTAGATTGAGAAGAAGAATATTACATTGAATGTTCTTCACATTTCTTGTTAAGCACTTCTCTCTAGATCCGTATCTCTCAATTATGTATCTGTGTGTTTTGTTTCTAATGCCTATCACAACAGTACATACTAACACCTATTTATATACACAATACAACTATTGTGTATTTACAAAACAAACCATGAACATTTACAATAACATTGATTTCAACTTTATAAATGTTCCCAACAAGAATGATGTGAATGAAGTAAATAAGAATGAAATGAGATCCAGATAGAAGTGAATTTCAACTAATCTCATCATAATGATACCCCAAGAAAAATTTACTCCCTCTTAAATGATGATTAGATAAAATTCAAAACAGTTTACATCACTAAAGGTAGGCAAAAAAAAACTTCATCAAAAACACCCTCTACAAGTATGCACCAAAAATGTTTTCCTTAACAAAGTTGCATACTGGAATAGTGAAAAGGCAAGAAAATTTTCTTCGATGATGCATAGATGCAAACTCCCCTTGCAGATTAGAACAAATATCAGTCAACAGAAAGTAGAAGCACAAGAAAAGTAAGAAATCTATGCTCCTTGTTGTCATTTCTCCTGTGATGTTGAACGAAAATTCTGATATGCACGTCAGGGTGGGAGTTTCAGAAACACTATAGCACAACTTCTATTTGAAGACCAGGTTCTACTCTGAAGTAAGTAGAAGCCATGACATTGATGCTCGGGTTCTGTACTGAAGCACATAGAAACCTGTTAGGCACAAAAAGGCCTCAGTCAAACCTGTTCTACATCTGAGGGGGAGATTTTATAATCAAACCTGTTGATGCATTTGAATGTTGAATTTAAGGCCTGTTATATGCCTTATTGAAACCTGAAAATGATTTGAAATATCAGTCTAAAGCTGTTCTATATGTTGCATGTGTTGCAACTAAGACAGTTTGTCCAAGCTGCTCTGTCTGCTGAACAGGCTGGACATAAACTGTCTACGCTGCTCTACACTGTTGAGCAGCTTGGGCATTTTTAAAGTGTTCTGTTCTTTGTGAACAGAACCTGTTCTTTGTGAACAGGCTAAACCCTTTATGGAGTTGTTTCCAAGTCATCATCTATTGTTTTTGACTACAAGATCAGTTTACAAAGCGAAGAACAAAGTGGAAAACAGAACTGCTCAGCCTGCCCACGCTGTTCTGTAACATGAAGACAAAAGGATATTTGAAAAAGGGTGACAGACCTTTTTCTTATATCAAAATAGGCCTTTACAGGGAAGAAAGACGCAAAGTTGACATTCCTAAATTAGTTAAAGCCAATGCAACAGTAGACAAAGTAAAAAGACAAAAGTTCTGCACATGTGAAGACAAGTCTGCTTTTCAGAAAAGTGCAGAAAAGGTTATGTTGTCTTTTCAACAAGACTTTTCCTTTTCATTCTGTCCAATGAAGATGTTTCTCTGAGATCCTCTAAGAGAGTATAAAAGGAAGCTTCTAAGGTCAGAAAGAATGTGAAGAAAGCTAAGTGCTTAAACCAAGAGTGAACGTGCACGTGTGATATTCATGCATGCAAATCTTCTGTAAACCGCATCTGTGTGTCTAAGCTGTTTACCTAAGGCTGTTCCTTAAGTTCTTGTACAACACAGTGAGTGCTTTCTTAATGAGTGTATTCATTGTATACTAGTTCGATGTCTGTCTTAGGACTAGTAAGCATACTGTTGTCTCTTCATCTCAGCTTGAAACTATTCCGCCCATTCAAGCGCTTGTTTGTAATTAACAAATTGTTGCTAATACATCAAACATTGAGAAAAGCGTGTGTAGTTTTGAATTGCCTGTATTCACCCCCCCTCTCCAGCTTATAACTATATACTTTGGGAACCTTCGGGACTTACAACTTGTATCAGAGCAGTAGAGTGTGTGTCATTCAGATCTCTCATTCCCCACTTTTCCATGGACAACCGTGCTGCAAATTCTTCTTACTATGACATGGCTCTATGGGCAAGCCTCCAAAATTTAATCATCAAAACTTCTCTGGTTGGAAGTGCAGAATGATGCTCTACTTAGATAATCTGGATGTACAACTGCCAGAGATAGTGATGGAGGGTCCCTATGTGCCAACCTCTGTTACTACTATAACTCCAGCGGTTGAAGGAGCTGCCCCTGAAATCAGGACCTTTGAGAAAGCTAAAGCTCAATGGTCTGATGAAGACAAGATATTGGTGGCTCTGGATGCAAAGGCCAGAAACAACCTGGTCATTTCTCTCCCTGATGATGTGTTCAAGCAGGTGGAGAAAATGAAGACAGCAAAGGAGATGTGGGATACTTTGTGTACCGTCTATGATGGACCCACAATCACACTGGACAACAGGATCAACAATCTTGTTAGACAGTATGAACTCTTCTTTGCTAAACCAAAGGAGACTCTCACTGAAACCTACACCAGGTTCACTGCTCTAGTGAATGATCTCAAAGCTGTTGGGATCACCAAGGACAGTCTTACCCTGGTGAACAAATTTCTGGACATTTTACCTGAAGAGTGGAACTACTTCTCAACAATCCTAAGGAACTCAGGTACTATCAGAAGTATGGATCTAGTCAATCTGTATGGATCCTTACTGAATGATGAACAGTCAAGGCAACAAAAGAGAAATGCCTTGGAAATGTCCAGAAGAGGTGCAACCTTTGTGGCTAGTGTGAGACAGCCTGTAAATCAGGTGAGTGATGTGTTCATTCAACCTGATCAGCAGGATGATGAAAAGGAGGAGGTGTGAGACGAAGAAGATGCTGCAGATCTTGCTGAACAAGATGATGAGCAAATGATAGCCATGCTTGTCAAAAGGTTCAACAAGAAAAGGTTTGGAAGAAATATGCTGCAAGGAGGTTCAAGTGCTGGAAAAAAGAAGGCATTTGACAAATCCAAATCTGAGTGCTTCAAGTGTGGCAAAACTGGTCACATAGCTGCTGACTGTGTGTCAAAAGCTGTTGGTCAGTCATCCAAACCCAACAAGACTAACAAGGATGATGGCTATAGGGTTAAGTACCT